>CM059314.1:3285000-3350000 GCA_030340665.1 Neosalanx taihuensis
TTGCTGTTTTGACAGCTAGCAAACGTCAGACTATGTGGTTGGTCAACTTGGCTAAACTAGACACTAACAAGCAATCAAAACCTTTCCACTGACATATCAAAAAGAAATCTACAAAGAACAGCGTGGTAAATGTGGAAACAATTCATAGATTTAGTTGTTGCTGTTGTTGTTTACAGTTAGCAGCTCCACCTTGATGCTAGTGACGTTAGCAACCAGCTAGCAAAGCGGCGAGTATTGACGTTAATGTGACGAAGCATATTTCTCCCTTCACTCACCTGCAGGTGGTTTTGCCAACGCCACCTTTTCCTCCTACAAATATCCATTTCAAAGATTTCTGTTCGATTATGTTTTTTAATGTCGGTTCTAATGGCTCAACATCGGGCGCATCTTCAAACTCTTCCTCCAGGGCCGCCATCTTGTGTCCAGGTCAGCAGTTGGAATGTACCAACTTGGATTAGAGGGTGTGTGAAAACGCTTTATGGACTGTACCATATTTGCTTTTATTTTTTTTTTCTCTCTCTATATATATTTCCTTTAAGTTCTCCCAATTAAAATATGTAGGCTAACTTCAGCGTGTTAATCTCACCTATTATATATACTGCATTTATTAAACGCATTTATTAAACGCAACTAAACGCAACTAAAACAGGGATTCACATAATCATAATCACAGTCAAAATAAAATAAAACCATGAAGGTAAAACAGCATTATAATTAGATGTACTTTGTGTTGAGGTGCTTGGGTTGCTGATGCAGTTGCTGTTATGAACTAGACTTTATAGGATTATGCTTATGTATTAGCCGTGGGTATAAACATTGTTATTTCATAATTTAACTTACATTTGAGCAGAATAGTTGAATGTGTTGTTGAGTGCAATTCTAGTACCTATAAATTACACTAGGTGGCGTACCAGGCGACAAAATGTAGATTTACCAGCCTCGAAGTTTTTTAAATAAATTTTTGCTTTATTTTTGACCTTTTAGAGATTTTTGGAGCCTTTGAGCGCTGAAGTTGTCAATTAAAAACTTCAAACAAAGCAACAATGACAACAGCAAAATATTACAACCACTTGTTGAACTAATAGACGCTTTTTATTCGATAGCCTTGCCTACTTGGAAAGCCATTAATCACTTATCGTGATAATCAACACATTAACTACAACCTGTATTATACAGGCTGTATTTTACTCAGTACTGCGTAAAAATTCTGAAATCTAAATGTTCATCTATTTCACAGCAAGTCACATAGAGACTACAGTCTAGGATAGGCCTACATAACAGTTTTTCAGCAAACCAGAATTGGAAAACGGCACTGACTCAAGTTAAAGCTCATTGGTCAAAGAAATTCTTTGCACGAACATTTACACGCGGTAACAACTGGGTAAGGCACCTGCCTCCACACGCACCTTTTGCCTGATGGCCCTGATCCCACCACGATGACCCTAT
The DNA here is from genome assembly GCA_030340665.1 of Neosalanx taihuensis. NCBI lineage: Eukaryota > Metazoa > Chordata > Actinopteri > Osmeriformes > Salangidae > Neosalanx > Neosalanx taihuensis. Next base: position 3,286,447 of record CM059314.1, read on the forward strand.
CGGTCCTCGCCACCCCCTTCGTCCCAACCCCCTCTTCCTCCACGTGTTCCGTGCAATGGAAGGCAAGGATTTTAAGGTGAGTAACTTGTGCCCGTTGACATGCCATGCCGCTGGGGAAAGAGCAACTCTGTGATGTACCTGGCATTTCACAGTCAGTGTGGCGAAGCCAGCGTGGCCAAAATACTGGACCCATGTCGACCCACTTGTAGCGCAGGCCACAGGTGGCGTGACGGACTAACCAGTCTCGGACTGAACTGAGAACATTTACGGGCAGTGAGCTCAAGTCCAAATCCTCGGTCTCCTTTTCCAGTTTGCGCTGGTACCGCGCTGCGCCCTCGGTCAGTTCTGGAGACGCGCTGAAGTTGAACACCTTGCTCACAGTGTCGTTCAACAAGGACGCATTTAGAGCACGTCTATGAGACAAAGTTTGCCCAGACTTGTCCGCATTATCCCCCTCCTCCATAGCCCAGACCCCCTCTTCAGAGGGTCGCTGAATGGACATCCAAAACGGATCAAAAGACGAACCCAAAGCGCGTAGGAGCCGACCTGGACGAAGGTGTTTGGGTTTTGGTGTGTAATGGTAGTCCTCTGCGTTTAACGAAAGCAAGTAAGGTCGGATGGGTTCAGAAGAAGTGACTGCACTGGAACGTAAAAAAGTCAGATACCAGTCCGTGTCCCTCTGCTCATCCAGGGCTTCAGCATGTGAGGTATCCTGGTTTTGAAAAGACATAGAGGTGCTAGAACTATTAAAACGGATGACCAGAGACACATAAAGCAACAAAGAGCCGCTCTTCCTCCACCAGTTCACTGTTCTTGTCATTTTGTAGTTTCAAGATTACCCTCGGAAGCTTGAGTTCAATCAACTCACCCTGGCTCGGAGTGGTCGACAGCAGACACACAAGTGCATGGAATTCTTACTTATTTCTCCAACCCACTCTTATAAAAAGATTCCTGGATACTGTGTAATAAATAGCTTCCCAGGTCCCTTAGAATCAAGCGGCTCATGTTTTTGTACCCAGAGTATCACAGCAGACATCCTTGAGCTCCGGTACAATAACACAGAGAAATAGACACCTTATCGCCTGCAAAACAGGCAAATTATCAGCCAACGCCAGAACTAGGCATTTGATTCCCTCACATCTTTCAGTCAAGGATGTGATGTTTACTCGATAGCCTACCAATGGGCTACAGCCAAAAGCACTAGCTATTGCACTACGTGCAGTAGTGCAATACCTCATCTTATCCTGTACCTCGTTTTTTGTATTTTTATATTTTTACTGTATCTTACTGTATTTTTATACTTCAACTTGGTACTCTGAGTGCTATACTATACCCTACTGCTGTTGTGAACTGCAATTTCCAACAAATAAAGGATCTAATCGTATCTAACTCATTCCCACCAATGTAGTCCTTCCACTTACGGCTAGTATGCACTTTGACAAACAGCAACTGATTGGCTGTGGATAAGTTGTCATTTAAGACAAAGCCACTGGTTGGTCACATAAAAGGCAATTGAGAAACAGAGAGTGCATAGTCCAATAGTACAGTAAACATAGTAGTGGTGGAAATGTTTGCTGTGGCAAAAAAACAACAACTGGTAAAAGGTGAGATCCTAATTCTCCAATCAGAAGTGTCATTGTGACCCCCAGACACCCGTGAATCCAGCTTGGGAACCCAGATAAAAGGCTGAGACATCCTGTGAGGGAACTCCCATTCACACTAATGATAGGCTGCTGTGTAAGCACAACAAACGAGCACACCCAGACCAAATATGTTTGTCAGGACCAAAGAGACATTTATTTGCGACTGGAAATACGTTTTCACGGTCAAAGCAGTCCTACGACAACATCAAGTCGCTTTCAATACTGTTTAATGTTAGAATTTCAACCGCATCGTTTTTTCTTTATCTCACATTTTCACGACCTATACAGATGCTAAACGGCAATTGCAGATTATTCCCGTCTAAGGTTTAATGCTGCTTCCAGCATTGCTTTAATAGTTCTCAGGAGTTCCGCAGTATGGCTACAGCATTTAGCAAGACGGAACTGAAAGGCCCACATGTAGCGATGTGTGTATGAAGGAGAAAGAAAGGCACACAAGTACGTACAATTTTGCATGGCAGGCATTCAAAAGCACTTCTGACAAATGAATGTGTCACTGGTTATTTGTGTTCACTAGTTATGTCTAAAGTGGACTTTCTACAGGAAGTGTGTGTGTGTGTGTCCTCCAGTGTGCTGCCCTGTTCATGTAGACCCACCGTGTTCAGTCCAGTCTCGCAGTGCTGTCTTACACTCAGAGGGAGAAAAGCTGGTCATGTGACGACCTGTCTTGCTGCTGGGCAGATTGGGGTGGGGGTCGGGATGAGGTCGCTGGGGGCTGGCTGCGTGCAGGGACTTGGTCTCCTGCCTTTGCCCTCTCCTCCAAGAACTTGTTAAATTCTGCAACAGGGGTGGGTAGAGGGGAGGAGCTGTCAGAGGTCAAATTTTTCTAGCAATTAATACATCTGACATTTACCTTTACATTTAATCATTTATCAGGTGCTCTTATCCAAGTGTAAGGTGAAGTGCCTTGCCCAAGGACACAATTTGGTCATTTGGCAGGGCCGGGAATCGAACCGGCAACATTCTGATTACTAGCCCAAATCCCTAACCCCTCAGCCACCTGACTCCCTACCACCCATTACCACAATAAGCAACCCTTGCTGGTGGGTAGCTTTGTTTCAAAACAAGAGACTGACGATGAGACTGGATGATGAAAGATGTCAGGCCGTACCGTCACTAGTCACCCCGTCGGAGACAGCAGAATCTGGTGGCTGTAAATCCAATACAAAAATACTTGGTAGGGATTGGCCTCAAAACTTTTCAATATTATACAAAAACTTATGAAAGAAACAACAACATGAATTTACCGCGTCTGACGACAACCACCTGTCAATCTCATCCAACGTGGAGTTTTTGGACGATGTGACCTGAAAAAAAAGAGTAAAGCCTCATCAGAAAGAACGAGAGAGAGTGTGCTGATCGTTCGTGTAACAACGGCAAGGAGAGGGAAATACATTATTTTTTTTGCGTACAAAAAAAGTACAAAAAAAAAAGAAATAGAGGAAGGAATAAGGAATAAGCAATTTGCGACAGACACGCTTCCTAATCTGACATCAGGCAACTCTTCCTCAGAATGGATGTTGTCATTCTGAACCATTTCTACATTCACTCTAATTGAGCTGTTACTGCAGAGCTTGACATTAAAGCTGACATTTAGCTATCTCCTGGCACAGCAAGGCTCCAAGAGACAGGAGGACTTTCGAACCACATCATCAGTCAAAGACGCGACACGCTCCTACCGCAGATTGATCGGCAAACCTATACTTAGGTAGAGAGCAAAGACGCTGAGAGAAACGTTTGACCGCTGGAGACCGCCGGAGGAAGTGTGGGAGCATACGGTCGTTGATACTGACCCGGGGATTGACCGCTCCTGTAACCTGCAACCTGCTGTCCAAGGCCCCTGCAAGGCCCTCTACTGCTCCTGGGTCCTCATACCGCACACTGGACATGCACACAAACACACACACACACAAGTGAATAGTGAGTCCATCTCAACTGTACAGTATAGCACTACATACTGTATATAGTATGCATAGGGCCTGTGGTCCGAGAGCCAGAAAGCAGCCCTCACCTCTTCCGCTGCTCTGCCAGGGAGCTGCCTCTGGTGTGGGCAAACATATCAAACTCCTCCTCCTCTGCTGGACCTGCGACCCCCCCCAGAGAAAACAGGAAACCACAGTGAGAGAAGGAAACAGCTGGGTTGTGTAAAAGTTATTGGACTTTGCTGAGAGGGGAGAAACAGGGCCGAGGTTTAGCCTGGAATGAATTCATCCGCTGGATGGTACTGACAGAGTTGAGGAGCCAGTTTCTGATTGGCTGGGGAAACAGCTGCCGGTTGACTGGGCGCTATGGAGGTCGCTGGTTGGCTGAGGAGCTTTGGGGCGGGACTGAGGTTGATGAGGTTGGAGGAGCTGTTGTTCGGGGTCTGCTTGGGACAAGGGAGCATTTGGTTGACTCTTTAAATCAGTTATGTAAACTATCAAGTTATCTAAAGCGTAAAAGGACGTGGTTTAGACAATGGCCATACCTGCTGTGGGGAAGCTATCTGTGATTTATTAAGCCTGTCAAATCTGAAGAAGAAAAACAGTCATCTTTGCAAAGCGATTTAGCAACACCCAGTTTAACAAATCTTCAGTTGGTCTAAATAGTAAAACTAATTTACCACAGAGGCAAACTCGACATACACTTACTCACACCACACTATCTAGGTATTGTAAAATAGCCCGGTCATGTAAAAAAAGCTCTGCTTCCTGTCTGTTACCTGTCGTAACGGATGAAGGCGTTGTTGAGGTCGTCATTGACCACCAGCAGCTCCTCGATGAGGGCCTCGTCCACCAGCCTGGGGATGAGCTCCACCACCCGAGCCTGCATGCTCTTACACACCGAGTACAGCTGCTGCGCTCGGAGGAGGGAGGGAGGGAGGGAAGAGAAGTGAGGAATGGAGAAAGAGCTGTGCGCACAGAAAGGCTCCACCATCATTCTTTTACGTTCTACACAAAAGTGATGACAAGGTGGAGAGAGAGAGAGAGAGACATACAGGTAGAATACGATGAAAAAGAGCAGGTAAAGAGGCACCTGTGAAAGCACACACACCTGAAGCAGCTCTGTGTCTTGTTGTGCACTCTGGCCTGGTGTGAGCTGGTTGAGCATCTCAGTCATGACGGTCAGGTTGCCCCTTACCAACCCCAACTCTGCCCTTAGCTTCTGCTCCTGCACGGGTTCACAAACGCAACCACAAGGTTCAGCATTGGACAGGAAAACCCTGTTTCATTCTTCTACTGAAAGCAGGTCTGTATGGAGCAGCAGTTCCTTTCAAAGCCACAAGATACACACAAGTCATTTCCCTTTGTGCCATTGTGGGGGCTAAAAAAACACAGTGGTTTAACCACAGGTTTGGCTGTTTAGGTTTCTGTGTTTAAACATGCTAGGAGTACAGACAAGCTAATCAGCATTTGTGAATACTTCCCAATGGAACCCAGGCAGGGTTGGCCCATTCTCTATGCTATGGACAACGTCAAATGTAACTTATTACAAGGTGATTAGCAGGTCTGTCACTAAGCAACAGTACCTGCTCGGCAGGGAGGGACACCGGCCCCTCGCTAGGCTGTGCAGGTGAAGTACTCTGGGTAGGGGCACTCCTGGGAGGGGCAGAGATGGACGCTGATGTAGCAGAGTGTGTTTCAGTAGAAGGAGCAGCCACGGTTACGGGCATGCCGTTCTCTGGAATGCTCTAGAAAGATAAGGAAGCAAGTCATTTCTATGAAATATTGGGAGAGAGGGAGGGAGGGAATAGCACAGGTGTGAGCCACCCAGTGTGCTAGAGTGTGTCTCTGGCTCACTCTGTTGGGTGTGTGTATGGGTGACAGAGCATCCAGGTCTGTCATAGGAAACTCCAGGCCACGCCTCCTCAGGTCCTCGTACACGCTCACAACCCCGGACAGGGAGGGAGCGTTCCGGAACGCGTCCGCCCACGCCTGGGAGGGATGGGATGAAAAAGAGGATGGAGAAATAGAGAGCAGAAAAGAGAAGGTGGAAATGGAATGAGAGACCTTTTGAAACCCATTGACATTACGAAACAAATTGACACAAAAGGCTTTGTCCCATTCAGAAAAGCGGTCTGTTAACCATGTTGTCATTCTGCCCAATTTTTCCATTATATCTAATGGGCCATTTAGACAGAGTGGGCTGGAGGTGACATTAAGTCATTGACTGCAACAAGTCACATTATCATTGCAAAATGAAGCAGGAAGTTAATAATTGGCTGCTGTCAAATAAACTATCACACAGACATTGTGCAAGGAATCTGGACTCATGAAAAATGATAACCTGTGAATAAAACTGGAGAACCACTTCATTTGGGGTGACACTGATGAATAGTTGCCATAGAAACCTTGTGATGGTTCAACAGATTCCGTACTACCAAGTACGGCATTAGGAAAGCCCTATGTCTATAGCAGTCACTTAAATTTATATAAAAGAGCTGAATTAAAGTCCCTCTTTAGTAGTAAAAAAAAATGCCTAGCCGCAAATGGCTAACTTTTCGGTGGTGCAGCTATTGAAAGGGGTGTTTACAAAAGGGGGACATTGTGTGCACGTGCATCCAACTTGCATGAGGCTCAACGTTAAGGAGCATTCAGCGCTCAGTGCCTTTGGGCATAGCTGGGCTAGCTGGGCTAGCTCGTAAAGCACAAGTTCTGAATCTCCCACCTGTATGAGGTTCAACACGCGGTCGTGGAGAGCTGTGGGTGGGTTGTACTTGGGAAGGATGGAACGGACTAGAACTCCTTCCACAAACTCCTGAGACGCCACCAGAATGTGGAACCGGTGGCCGCAGTTCTTCACACAAGCTTCCAGAACCTTAAAAAAAGTTGGTTAAAATGAAAGTTAAAGACAAGTTCAAGTTAAAGACACCCTCTGCAGCTTCAGCCACAATGCAGGCTTTGAGATGGACAGAGCCAAATGAAAGAGAGGTCCACTCACGGTCAGCGCCAACATGATCTCTCTGAAGTTCTTGTTGCCCACGATCTTCCTCTTCAAGGCTTTGGCTGCATCCTTGGGTCTGAGGGTCAAAGACACAAACACAACAAAGGTAGAAGTCATAGGTCATCAGTCTGAGTGTCATCAATATCTATTCTCCTAATAGTTATCAGTGCCGTTGGGCTGTTTGACGTGGCGGTAGTTGTAAACAGCAGTTGCGAACAATCCATACCCCTCCTCCGTCTCGTTGATGATGTCACAGATCTCCATGTTGAGGCCCCAGTCTTCGGACTGCAAGGCTCCGCTGGTTGCTCGCTCTGTCAACAACCAATCACACACAGTTAAGAATGGGAGAGCAGCCATCGAATGTGGACACTGAAGGCCGTTCATTAACCTTCCACAACACCAGGCTCCTGGCCACACAGCAATGATCCTTCCACCAAAGATCCAAAATGTGGCAACGTGTACAGGTCCTCATTAATACGTTGGAAATCAAACACGTGAATTCCACTGCGGAAAACATCATCAAAATAATACATGCTGTAATATATTCAACGGAATTTGGGGCGGGGGACTTTCACGGCCTGTTTTTGTATTTGAATTATGCATTTCGTTCCGACGCAATCTCTTTCAGGGTTTGATTAGATTACCACAGAATATTTTCGGTGTCTTGTTTTCCAAGACTAAAGCTGAGGTGCGGGTGTGATTACTACCAGCCTCTTGCACTCCCCCACAGCACTCAATAGGCTCCTGATTTATCCTTTATAATTCTGCAAATCTCCTTCTCTCCCTCCTACTCCCCCCTGCACACAGCCTCCCACTCCCACCGGTTGCTCTCTCTCCTCCCCTTTGCACATGTAACACCCCCACACACACACACACACACACACACACACACACACACACACACACACACACACACACACACACACACACACACACACACACACACACACACACACACACACACACACACACACACACACACACACACACACCACCCCCCACCCCTCTTTCATGTGACTGTCAGCTGCTTCGGTTAACGTTCCTGGGGAGGCAGCCGATGCGTGTAGCGGAAAGCAAGGAGAGATGCAGGGGCAAGGAAACTGTAAAACTTCCAGTCATAACTTTCTCATCTGTATGACGTAGCGTACATATATCATTGTTTAGTTAACCTATTGTTAATTAAGATAGTCAACTTCATGAATGCAAACATCCATCATGTCATCCATCAATCATCCATCCATCTATCCATCAAGGCCCTTTAAGTAATGGTGTTTGACTATTAGAACCTAAATTGAATAAATGCACATTCAAATAACTATGGCATGTCCATGTTTCAGTAGGCTACAGAGTAAGGTAAGAACAGGGTCTTTACAGTGTAGGGAAAACCGCCTGAAAGTAACAAGTCTGGCTACAAAGTTGAACTAGGAAGTTAGAAATGAAACTTTGCCACTCCTTGTGATTCGTTAAAAAAATGTCATTGAAGATCAGATGACGAATCGAATGCGATATTGCGACTCCGCTATTTTATTATAGGTTTAGAAATACATCTTTAAAGTCAAATATTAACCATCATTGAATAACCCCGTTAGAAAATGCTTCGTTTGGACTTTAAACTTTGACTCCTCGTGAAGCCTATTGAACTTGACTTTAATATATTTTCAAATCATTTAGTTTCCATTTAAATGAGCTATTTACTCACAGTTTATGAACTATAGTGCCTGCATTTGCACAGGTTTCGTAGTTCTGAGACCAAATAACAAACATACTTCCTACCTATTCTCTGTCCGACAGGCGTAGTGAACGGACTTCCTATGAGAAACTCCATTTTTTCCACAATTGCCGACATCCAAACAATATATTTAACCCACGATAATTATCATGAAAATCTATGTCCCCTGTTCGCTTTAGACTCTGTTCAATGCTGTGCACGCAGTATGTGAACTGTGGCCCCCGTATGGTGGCCCCACGGTCACGTGAAACAGCCAGGAAACAGCCGGTTACTGAGGAGGACTGCCTCCATTCTGCAGCAGACACAGCATGCACAGGTGAAGAATGCCATAGAAATGGATATCATTTTGAAATCAGCAGCAAAAAGCTCAAGTGTCACTAAACACCTCAATCAAATTCAGTAGTTCTACGTCCTTGATGTTGATGGTGTGCCAGTAGTAGTGTATCATACATTTCAGATTAATCACTGTCACTGGTCAACCACTGGTCAGGCCCCCTTTTCAACACTGGCTTCATGTGCATTGACCCTATGTGTTTTAATTATATTTATGTTTTTAAACATGTTTTCATTCAAAGCACAAAGGTTCTGGTCGTCTTATCCTTTAAATACATTTTTTGCCACACCTTAAATGGGCCTTTATCAGCAATACACCAACTCAATACCCCCCCTCCCCCCCAAAAAAATAATAAAAGAATAGTAAGGACAATGTTAACAAGACAAAAATAATTTATTTTAATTCAGATCTTTCTTCTTTTGTTACCTTGAAAATAAATGATGTGCATTTCAATTAAGCGTAAAACTACAAAAAGGATAAACATTAGACCTTAGAACACAATACATTTGCTGTTTTAGCACCATTTATGATACTATTGCATTGAACCACATAACACTGTAGTTTTCCACATACTTAGTTATGGAGCATCTCCTTGTTACCAAAGCTCAATGCGGAACACTGCTTCCTCGGGAATTACAAACATACAAACATTCAGTCTGTACTTGGAAAGGACAGTTTCACATGGACCTGTGGCTTTCAGACAGCCACAAGAACTGGTAGTTGGGCTCCAAAACAGAAGGCAGGAACACTTTCCTCTTTGATATGTTTTTTTTTAACATGGCTCCTTTAGGAACATACAAAGGAGCATTTAATCTTCACACAAAGATGTAGCTTTACACCAACAACGTCAGAGATTCCTCTGAGTGATAAAACAGCTTAGGTGCTTGGGTTGGGGGTCTTTTAGAAGGGGACGGGTCCGTAGTAAGCGACGTATGCTGCAACGATGCCTTCAGTGTCAGCCATTTCATCGCACGCCACGTTCAGCTCGCACACCTCACTTAGGCTGAGTGTGCAGAAAGAGAGAGGGAGAGAGAAAGTTGGTCAGAGACAACAACAAAAAATTACTCAAGAGGAAATCACTGATATCATTTACAATGTTATGTACCCCGCCTAATGCCCGGAAGTAACTGGGATAGGCTCCAGTCACCCGTGACCCCCAACAGGAATAAGCGGCACCGCTAATAAGCGGTAGAATGAATGTTCTGCATTTTACAATCCACAGGTTTGAAGTCAAACTCCAGGACCATATTTGATCTCATGCGGTAGCAGGGGAAGCAATTAACCGAACCACATTTCCCAAGCACCATTGCACCAGGCACACTGCAGCAACCGCCTCACACTCCTTGTTAAAGGACTAATTTTGGCTTACACATCTCAGAAAAGACCATTGGTAGATTTTTCCCCAGTAGGCCAATGCGCGTGGTGGGGGGGTGGGGGGGGATCATGTACGTTACCTCTCCAGCTGGTGGGGGGTGAGGGCTGCAGGGTCTGCAGGTGCGGCAGGGGCGGCCCTCCTCTTCCTCAACAAGATGGAGGCGAGGTCTCTCTTCAGGATCACATCGTGAGCTGAGGGAACCACACACGCAGGCCACACGCACACGCTTGGTTACATCGTTTGGCTTCACGACCATAACAGCTCCTCCATCAACAGTGAACGCTGTTTTCCCACCTCTCCAAGTACGTAAGTGTTAAACATTTCTTCTTAAGATTAAAATATTGCGTTGTATACACACAAATGCATGATAGTCACAGATATCTTAATAAGGACCAGAGCCAGAACACACACACACACATACATACCCTCAGTGCTGACTCCGGCTGACTCCGAGGAAGAAGAGGAAGAGGAGGAAGAAGAGGAAGACGAGTCGGAGGCTGATGATGAGGCAGAGTCAGACACGGATGAGGAAGCCGAGTCAGATTCCGAAGATGAGGATGAAGATGAGGAGGAGTCCGAGGCAGAGGAAGCATCCGCAGCAGGTGCAGGCTCAGGTGTATCAGCAGCAGGGGGGTCGAGGACCACATCTGTGGATCACAGTGACAAACTCACCTAACAACTCACAGATGCAGCACATTACATCATAACAATGTACATACATATTACAATGCATCATAACATGCGTTGTATTAGTGACTTAGTATGAAATAGAAATAAGTGTAAGTGTACATTGACAGGAATAGAAGAATGTGGTAAAAATAATTATAATTGTGTGTCATACCCCAAGCAGACCAGGATACTGACAGAGCAGCACAGAGAGAGAACAGGGTCAGAGTCTTCATGGTGCTTGTCGAATGGCTGTATCGTCTTCTGGGATCGCTGGCCTTTTTTCAGTCTCTGGTCTTTCTGTTTTCTTCCTTCTTTCGGATGCTGCCTTCTCTCTTTCCCTCCATTCCTTGTCAATATATACTTTCGTCCGGGTGTCCTCCCATCGGTCGTGTACACAACGACATGCCCTATTGTGATTGGTTAGAGAATCGAATGTCAGTTCTTCCGCTTGCATCTGTGCGCATAATGTTCAAACAGACACCTACCCCCCTGGCACAGGGTACTATAAAATCTCACCCACACATGTAAACATTCTTACATATACATGGCACACAAACATGTGTGACCCAGACACCGAAGCCAATAAAAAAGCACGTTTGCATGCAAACTAACAAGCTGGGATGTGTGATTAGGCAAAGACCACATCCGAGAAACGTTGGAATACATCTAGAGTGTAACACACACACACACACACAACGTAAATAAAGAAATAAAGCACGCTGGGTATCAGGGAATGACTGGTGATATATACAATCGATAATATATGTATTTATACTCATTCTGTTGACTAGATTCGATTCTAAATCCAAAACATGCCTTTTCATATCAATCATTTTGGAGACCAACCGATCATTTTTGGTTTGTTTGTAGGGAAACCAATTCATGGCAAACCCCTAAACATTCCAACCCCACCCTTCAACTTTGCAAAATTAAACAACATCCCCAAGAAGGCACATAGGTCACAGGCATCGTTGGCATTTATAAATAACATATTATCCATAAATTGTGATATGCTTCAAGATCAGTGTAACCCACGACCGTGGAACGCCAGTCGCTCTCTTCTGCCAAAATTGATCTCCCACCCCCACAAACCCAAAACTACAGTGTGGGGATACCACATGCTACTAATCGAGTGACAAGGGACAGCACACAGACTCATTATGTGACGGAAGGTAATTACACTGTTGCCTTGTCCCACTCATACCGCAGCCAGACGCTATATAAAGAGGCCAAGACCCAGATAGATCCACGGCCTTCCTGACCTCGGGGCCTACGCTTTACAAACCTAAATAAATAAATAAATGACAGGATGAAAAAAAAAAACTCTGAACAGGCCTTGTTTGATGTATTTACACATGCAATGGTATTCATAGCATGGCAGACCCATGTACAGAGCATACGGTGATATGCCCATTGGTTTAGCCGTGATACAAGGCCAGCGGTCAATTCGCCATTGGGGTTTGGAGCTCAAGACTGCTTTTTTGGGGGTTTTGGCTATGATGGCTTTGAAAGTTGGAGTGTGTGGGGACATGAAGGTCAGCCATATATGAGTTTAATGTATGTTTGGGCAGATTTATCTCTGTGTACATAAATATATTTCAGCGAGAGCATGCGAGTACCCACTTCCATCGCACTGTGTCACTACAGCTAAGATGTCCATTTTGACCTTGCCACCCATCATGGTCTGGTGTTATTCTTGGCGACTGATTTGTCTTGGAATGAGTGGGGTGTAATTTCAGTGTCTAGTCCAGTGTTCATTTTTGTGGAAGCATTTCAATGCAGGGGGAAAAAGTTTGAAAACAGTGGCCACAAACTCTCCTTCTCCCTATTGGTCAGAGCAAACGCAGCGCTTGTGCTTCGGGTCGTGTTTTATTGGTTGTGTTTCGTCTCTGAAAACCCCATACAGTGCAAGCCGCATGATCATCCATATGAGAAAGGCCTGAGTTTTTACTGTCACTGTTGGTAGAGTTTTTAGACCGACAATCACTCAGACATTCTCTCTAGGGTATATTGCATAAGAGAGGCGCTTACTCAGAAAACAAAACTTATTTCTGTGAAACATTTGACACCACAGACCAACTACTAAAAAAGATCTTTATATATCCTTTCTATATAAAGGGACTACCATTTTGTCTTTCACACCGAGCCATCATTAGGTATCATACTTTTACAGGTAGGCTAACATTTGCAAGTGTAGTTATCTATTTAATATCATGCAGGGTCCATGGCAACTGGTAATTCTCTTGCATGGCCTGGCTGTCAAACACCTGGACCCACATACATTCTTCTCATCAGATCCACTTCCCTCAAAAAACTAGAGGGAGGAAGTCCTTTTTTCCATGGTGTCTACATTACATCACAAGAAATGTCTGCCATGTGTGGTTTAAAGTGAAATGAATAGTTTTCTTCAATGTTGCAAATACAGAAAGCCAACTCTCCTCATGACTGACAAGTAATCAAAAGGACAAGAGGCATTGGTCAGCATTTATTGGTCAAGTTGCACATGTTCCTGAACAAAAACCTGAAAAACACAAATAATGAAGCAATGGAGAGGAACGCAAAGGAAATTTGTTGCCAAAGATTTAAGCCGTTTTAAAACTCACCTCTGGTCTAATGTTTCCTGTGAACCAAGAAAGGTGAAAGGCCAAAATGGTTTTTGAACTCCCCAGGAGTATAGCGTGTTCGGGAGAAGACCAGTTTTCTTCTGTTGTACTTGGCACGGGTATTCCATTTCCTCAGACCTGTATTTTGATAGTAATGAGCCCCACCACTCAGATGGTCCCTACTGTCGCTTTCAGAGCTCTCACTGTTTGTGCTTTCAGTGTCTTTACAGTCACTGGATGGGTCAGTCTCAACGCTGACCACTCCGTCACTCTCAGAGTCCATGTCTGTACTGCACCCAGATGGGTCACTGCAGCTGTCCTCATCATCGCTGTCATCAGGGTCTGTACTGCACCCAGATGGGTCACTGCAGCTGTCATCATAGCTATCGTCATTGTCCGAACTGCACCCAGATGGGTCACTGCAGCTGTCCTCATCACTGTCATCAGGGTCTGTACTGCACCCAGATGGGTCACTGCAGCTGTCCTCATCATCACTGTCATCAGGGTCCGAACTGCACCCAGATGGGTCACTGCAGCTGTCCTCATCACTGTCATCAGGGTCTGTACTGCACCCAGATGGGTCACTGCAGCTGTCCTCATCACTGTCATCAGGGTCTGTACTGCACCCAGATGGGTCACTGCAGCTGTCCTCATCACTGTCATCAGGGTCCGAACTGCACCCAGATGGGTCACTGCAGCTGTCCTCATCACTGTCATCAGGGTCCGAACTGCACCCAGATGGGTCACTGCAGCTGTCCTCATCACTGTCATCAGGGTCCGAACTGCACCCAGATGGGTCACTGCAGCTGTCCTCATCATCACTGTCATCAGTGTCTGCACTGCAACTGACCCCACTATGACTGTCGGTGTCCAAGTCGCCCTTCGATGGGTGACCGCAGCTGCCCCCGCTATTAGAGTCAATATCCACACTGCAATCAGCTGAGCCACTGCAGCTGGTTTCAGCATCTGTGTCGCACCCAGATGGGTCACTGCAGCTGACCCCACCGCCATTTTCTGAGCCTGTACCGCACCTGAAGTCGTCAGTGCCATCACATGAAAAGCCAAACGTTTTCACTTCCACATTCAACTCCGGCTGTGTGGACTGGTCAGCTTGCAGTAGTTTAGCACTCTCATGAGACTGGAAGACATTACCAGAGCTAGATGAGGATTTCATGTACTGGCTGGACAGAGGAGGTGACTTGCTATTCTGCTTTACTCCAAAGACACCATTATCATGCTTCAAGGCCCGCGGTTGAGCTGATTTCTGAGTGGACTCGTTGAGTTTCCCAGGCTGCTTCTGTGGGGTAAGGAGTCGGGGGGCAGAAAGAGGAAGGATATTCCCCAACGAGTCATCTGTTCAAAAAGAAACAAATAAAACATGTTGAAAGGCAACAAGCTCAACTCTTGAACCCTTGAAAGGGGTTCTACTGAAAGTTATGGTTTCTCCCAGCAACAATAAAAACCTTGGAATACAGGTGCACACAGAGCAGCTCCAACCAGCAGACAAACAATCAAGGAAAACCTAAAAAGACAATACTAGTTAGGCTGAATCCCACTAACAGACATCACGGAAACTCATCCTATTATAAACTCACTTTAGGCAGATTGCAGAAGCCACAGCCATTTTGCAAAGACAAGGTTGGCGCAAACTGCAGGACGACTTTTCGCTGAAAATCACTGACACCACTTTGCTCTCCCCTTAAAAAAAACTCATTAGCTAACTAATTAATCGCATATGTTGCCAATCAGTGCACCTGTGAGTGACGGTTTCAACCCGACATTTGAACGGAAAAAATATTTTTTTCCGTTCTAAAACGGAGGCTTTAAATTGCGGAGGCTATTTCTCTGCCCAAACCTACTGTTAAGTATTTTCGTGGAGAAAAGTGACAATGCCTAAATGATAATTTATTAGACTTTGACTGTTTCTTTGACTGGCCTTAAAGGGGAAACACGCCAATGTCAACATCACAGTCAACCTTAAGGGTATTTTTTTCCAGTTTTATCCAAACTTTAATTGCAATACACCACCAAAACCCACACATTTGCATCCAAATATTTAGACAACTATAATATATGTATAAATATCTGGTTGGTGGAGAAAAAAAGCCCAGCTACCAGGCAGTGTTTTCCTTATACCGGTTGATGTTTCCGCTTGGCATTCCAACACTACTAATTATCCCTCTAGTCTGAGCCTTGAAATTACCTTCTCTGTTTTGAGGATTTTTCAGTGATTGACCCTAAAAGTTTCTCTCACTTCTGGGTTTTTATATATGATGCAGCTTTGAGACCATCTGCTGTTCTCTTTTTGGGAGTTTGAGCTTTGTTAACTGGTGTGTAATGTGAGAGTCTGTACAATTTCTCAGTCTGCTACTTATGTCCTATACAATTGTCCACTGCATTGTAGTTTTTTTTAATTCTATTCCACTCCTCTTAATCCAGTTTCATCCTTTACTAAACCAGTCATGGCCGTATTCCATAGATCACTGGAGGCATGTGCTGTCTAGACAATGTATTTCAGAGAATCTCCTTCTTTCGTTCCTTCTCAAGATAGCCCTTTTCTCTTCATCCCTTCTTCTCCGCCTCCTCATCCTCATCTTGCCTCGTCTCTGGTTCAGGCTGTTGCAGCCTGCCAATTGTAGCGTTAACCATTGGATCAGCAGGACGGTTAACAGGCAGGAATGACCAGAAACCGCACACGGACACATGCTCAGTCAAGCACACTCAAAACAAAAGTCAGCCAAGAAGGTCCCCTGTTTTATTTACAGTTCAGTCTTCGTCAGATGGAAGGTTAGTTTAATATAAAGCAAACTTAAAGCACAGCATTGCAGCTCATTTTCCAGGTTTACAGCTCAGTTTTGGACTCAGGACCGGCCTCCTTCACCTCCTGAGAGAGAAAAAAAAGACATTTAATTCCACAAGCCGCTGTAGAGACATCAGGTGGCTGAACGGTTAGGGAATCAAGCCTCGATTCCAGGACGTCCTTGGGCATGGTACTTCACCCTACTTGCCTCAGGGGCGAATGTCCCTGTGCTTGCTATAAGTCGCTCTGGATAAGAGCGTCTGCTAAATGACTCTATGTATAGAGATATCATTAACTGTCCATTGTCTTATTAGCTTTAGATATTAGCTGTTTTTTTTCTTCATTCTTGCAACTTAGTGACCTTGATGCCTTGAGTGACCTCTCACCTTTAGGTCTCCTTGGAGGAACGATTGGCAGAACTCCCGCACGCGCTCTGTAGAGATGTCCCCTTCAGGCAGGAGCCACTTCCTGTCCGAGTTGCCATCGTAGATGCCCACCCGAGGCAGGTCACGTGACTTCAGACCAAAGTACCCCAACGATCGCTCATTAGACGTCACCGCTCCGTTGATCAGCACAAACAAGAGCTGCAACCAAGTCAACAACTAGGATGTCTCAAGAGCCATTTGTAATTTGACCAGTAATAGACTGAAATCAATCTACCTCTACCTTCATACATTTCTAAGTACAAATATTAGACTGAATAAAACAGTCTGTAAATCGCCCCCAAAATTGCATGATTTAACCAAACATGATTCAACTGTATGAAGTTCCAGCATAGCAGCATGTTAAAATGTAAACTTTATTTAATTCTTTAATTATATCATCTATATACAGTTGATGATATAATAGTTCTAGATCAGTGATGTACTAGAGGGCTCATTTGGATTCACCTTGCCTGTGAATTCTGGGGCCAGGGCCCCCATCCGGTCCTTGAGCACAGTATAGTCATCACTCCCCCTGTTGGCGAAAAGCAGGAGATGCGTCCTCACGTCTGAGTCGAAGAGACCCACTGCCGTCTGAATGGCAAAGAGAATATGAAACTTTAAAAAGTGCAAAAACAGTATTCATCAAAGAAAAGAAGGTATTTACTGACAGGCCGGTTATATAGCAGGAGTGCATTGACAATAACGTAGGTCAATTATAATTGCGTTGCATTTGATTTAAGTCTAGGTGAGACTTGCTGGGCTGAGCTAGGTGTGCTGTGAATGGAGAGGGCTGCCCAGGTCCTACCACTTGGTTGTATTCTGTGATGTAGCGAAGGTCATTGACTGTGATGAAACGGATGAGTCCGTCCGTTTCTATTTTCTTGGCTTCGGAAAGCTGCAGGTTCGTCTGGTGGTTATCAGCCTGAACACATGGGCACAGACGCGCAACATTTGGATTAGTAGTTTTCGGGGTTTTTTAAAAGGTGGTTTTAAATGTAGTGGATGTCATTTAAAATGTCAGGATTACAGAGTGGAGGCAGATACGGCGAAATCGTTTACCTTCCGGAATATGGTAATGGTGTCAGAGACTATGCTGAGGTTGGCCCACACTTCCTTCTCCCCACACACGGCCACAGGAATGGGCTTCACCTCCTTAGCAGCCTCCACAAACTCCTTATAGCCACGACTGTCCTCCCCCTAATAGAGATTTTAATGAGAGAGAAAAGTAGTTGGAATGTGAAAGAAATAAAAGGATGAAGAGAGGTAAGCAGGCAGAGCGGACATCAGAATCAGGTTTAATCGCTATGCAAGATTAACAAACATAGAATTCACTGTGACATGTGTGGAAAAAATTAGATTTCCTGTGTACTTATATTAATCACTACTGAACACTCTTCAACACATGGAAACAGATCCTGGCATGAATACACCACAGTATGTTTTATCTTTTAAAACCCACATTATACGCATTCCATCCTTGTGAGTCACTTAGAAATGGAACTATCCGTAACATTGCAGTTTGACCCTTCAACCTCCCATGATTCTTTCCTTCTCTCTTTCCACTCTCTCCTTCCATCGCCTTCCCTCTCTGTTTACACTTGTTGACAGCCCCCTTTGACATGCCAATCCCACAATTCCCCCAATCCGTCCCGGGTGACTGTCCAGTGGGCCCGCCATCTTCCCCCGCACTCAGAGTCTGGCCAAAAGGATCGTCGGCACAGCAGAACAACCGTCTGCTCTCTCTTTTGTCACCACACCATGCAGACAGGAAGGCCCTTCCCTTGGGCAAATGTGTGGCCACAAGAAAAACAGCCCTTCCAGAAAGCTTGGCCGCGTCACAAACTAGTGCTTCCAGCAATGGTTGTACGGAGATGGCCGTTTAGGAAACGCTGAATAGCCTAGCCACATGCTAACGGTCAATGCGGTTGTGTCTCCTTTCCGTGATCAACCTCACGTTGGCCTACTGCACACATTTCTGGTGTCTTCTCCATTCCCTCCACCATCCCACCCCCCCCCCCCCACCCCCCCAATGCTCATTTCCTCGACTGACCTCAAAGAACCCGACAACCACGACTTCAGCTGAGTCAATGAAGGCCTCGGCTGCCCCGACATCACCCAGCCTAGGGAGGGCGCCGTCTGTGGCGAGATAAATACAGAGAAAGAGCGAGAGAAGATAGAGGTGGATCAGAAGTCATGCCAGGACAACAAAACCGTATTTTTGATACAATATCCCAATTCCCAATCTTACTTTCATCATCTGCAACAGCTGTGTAGGCAAGCAAGGAGAGAAATAAGGCAGAGAACATCTTGAAAGATTGGGTGTTGAAGAGCAACAGATGGACACCTGGACCAAAGTGGGTTCCTTTCCTGGTCTATGGCGAGTCTTTTGTGTCCGTTGGGCCCAGCGTGTGTGCGCCCTGTCCGTCTCCCAGTCCCTCAGTATCTGCCACATGGCCTTTTCTCTGGTGTCTGATTGGTGGGAGCCTGAGAACCAGACAGGTGTCGTTGATTAAAAAAAATACTGTTTGACTACGTGTCACTGTCAGTTTGTGTGAATGGGGTTGCTAAGTGTCCGTTTTTGTTTGTGCGTTTTACAGTATAGTCACAATATGCAGTAGTATTTGCACTAAGGATCTGAATAATAATAAAAACCTTTGCTAAGATAATTTATTCAAATGGTTAATATGTATCTATGACAAATATCATTCCGGCTCACAACTGGACTTCAAAGCTATTCGATGTTAGGATCCTCACAGGACACAGATTAGAAACATGCAGAGCTTCTACACCAGGAGTGTCCAATCCTGGTCCTCTAGAACTCCTGTCCTGACACTTTTACATGTTTCCCTGCTCCGGCACACCAGATTCTAACGAATGGGTCGTTATCAAGCTCTGTTGAAGCCTCATAATGATCATTCATTAGAGTCAGGTGTGCTGGAGCAGGGAAACATCTAAAACTGTCAGGACAGGGGGCTCTCGAGGACCAGGATCGGACACCCATGATTGTAGACTGCAGTCGGTATCACGTGAAGCTCCCTCCTGTGGTGTTCCTGCCTGACTGCACCTTGGTGCTTCCCATATGACACACCCGTCTCTCAGGCAGCTTCACCTGGTCTCACTATAGAAAGAGCAGGTTGGAGGGTCAGACAGGTCAGGTATTTTTAGAACACCAAGACCTTTTATGTAACATATTATGTCACGAAAGACATTCAGAAAATAAACACCAGAAGACATGTTGTGACGAACATCACCATCCGTCCGTGATGTGATCTTTTGACAAGACCTCAAAAAGAGTCATTCTGCTTATTCTATGCGGTTTTTCTATGTACATATGTGTAGTATATAAAGAGAATACTTCAAATTCTTTATCTAATTTCTCTAATATAAAGAGAGTACTTAAAATAATTTAAAAAACAAATTGTAATATTATGAATGATTAGGTGTAGGGTATTACTGTGAATGTTCACATTTGCATTCCTAAATGTAATTATTACTAAATAATATCCCAAAAGTTTTCCTGTGCTTGGACACAGACACACAGTGGGAAACATGTGCTGACCTATTTGAAAATTAGCTTATGATGAAAGCGGCTCTTATGTTTGCAAGACCTCATGAGTTTGAATACAAGTGAACTCTGTGGACGCCCAAAGTCTCCATCCATGTGTCGGCCAGATGGCCTGAACTGAACCCATCTTAAGGAGCGTGGTACTTTGCAGTAAGTTAATAATACTCCTTAAGAGTTGAACCCTTTTAAGGCTAAACAACTCTCTTCAAATGATCTCGTGTTTATCCTACTCCCCTGCAATAAAGCAAACAATTTATTGTCATCCCTGTGGGAAACCCCACCTCCAGACCACCGTTTTCACAACAATTCTAAGACATTACTGTTCTCAGCTAGGTATGGCATCAGACGTTTCTTTGTCTCTTTTTCTTCCTTTGTTGTCTTCATCTGCTCTCGATTCAATTCTGTCCTTCACATCACTCTTGACTTGAATGATAATTCTTGTCTTTTAACAGCCAGACACTATTTCACAGTCTAGTGCGTTTTGGCAGTTCTCCAAACACACTGGACTTGGTTGGACAGCATCTCTCCAAATAGTACAGTTGGTGGAATTCCTCAGACACTAATTGCATGTAGTGACTGCCATGCAGTAAAAAGGTCTGGAGTGTTCTAGAATATGTTGTAAAAACTTGACGCAGAGGCAGCTAGAAACACCCACAGATGGTGTGTTTCTGTGTGTGTCGACATGGAAGTAAGAAGACGGAGGGAAACACACTCTTACATAATCCAGCTCTTCAGACGAAGAGGGAGAAAAAAAATACTGTAAATACTGTGATACTTTAAAATACTGTACCCTTAATATAAATGACAAAGGACATGTTGCCAAAAAAGAACACAAGTCACTTCAAGTGAATGAATTATCTACTTTTGACTACCTTCCATTTTCAGCAAACAATTTAGTGTTTGGATTAATGGTTTAATGGATTAAACCTGTTAGGATTACAGACAGGGTTAAGGGTAAGGCTAAATCTGTCTGTTTTGATGATAAACACCAGTTATGCAACATTTTAACCCACTAAAACAAGGCATACTTTAGTGCACAAATAGAGTTGACATGACTTGTGTCAGCAAACCTTAAAGAATCTATCAAGTTTCCTCAGCAAGTTCGGTCAATTTCATCAATCATACAATTCAGTCATACAATTTCAACAGATATTTCGGCAATATGTACATTAATAATATACAGTGTGATAGAAGAGGGGTAACTTATGTTACTCAAGTATTCATAAACAATCCAAGGATTGTTAAATTATGCCTATGGTTAGATTCCAACAGTTCTTGGTTTTGAAGTTCTTCTTCAATAGGATTGGGCTGTATAAAGTGGATATCTCGGTAATGATTAATATTTCAGGGAGAAAAACGTAGTTATTATAAAGAGAAAATGCATGTTTTAAAGGAAACATGTTTTGGATAGAAAAATGCAGGCTTGTGTCAGGCCAAACATAGTGAAACACCTCGAAACAAAATGATTCAGGATTATTCAGGACAACTGTGGTAACAGCCTAATGTGTTGCTGATGAAACACAGCTTTAATGTTCCCTCGTCACTCACTAATGATTTTAAGAAGATAACTATGAGCTGATGTCAAGTATTAGATTTATTTCTCAAGGGGGTTAATCACCTTAATGAAACTGAGTGGGCGTTATGGGATCGTCTGACATAGTTGAGAAAGTCCTTTGACATCTTTCTAATTGTCCTGATTTTCTATTCTTGGATTGGTGATGTGGGGTGATGGCCAGCTGACATCTGTTTAGGAGATTCAACAGCCGAGAAATTAGTTACTTTAATGTTCTTCCCAATTCAATTTCCTTTCAAATTTGAAGACGTACATTTTTGAAACCTAGAAAATGACAAGGCCCACATTTCCTTAACCCAACAATACCATATTTTCTTTACCAAATTTAGGATCCAAAATCAGTATCTGCATGGAGAAAATAATAAAAACTCCCTAGCTAAAGAAAGCACAGCACAGCTAAAACAGCCTAATCACTGATTCAATCCTATTTCTTAAATTCTATTTAAGATAAACAGGCCAGTCTTAACTCAATAAAAACAAAGTAATTCAGTTGTCCTCCTATAAATAAGTCATCCAAGCTGATTTCATACTAGGGTTACTGGGGTGCCCTACAGTAAACAGATGGAGCAAAGTGTGCACTCTGTAGACACATTCCCACACACTTGGACCAAACCCCAATCTTGTTAGGGTTGATGTTAAGTTAAGGATAAGCCGCTAGCAGCACATACAGTGAAGACATATGGTCTAGAAGTTATGTCAGAGGAGGGTGGCGATAGAGACATCACCTGTCACCAATGAGAGTCCTTGCAGGCACCCCCCCACACCTACACACACACACACACACACACACACACACACACACTCACACACTCACACACACACACACACACACACACACACACACACACACACACACACACACACATGATGTAATCTTGCCCATCTTTTCTCCAACCTTCGAGACCTCAGGGTCAGGCTTGTTTGATTGATTGGTCTGATTTGATAAACCTAGGTTGGGGATAAGGCCTGCTTTCACTCATATTTATATTCTTCTGAATTATATTCTGAATGTTGTGATCCTGTAGCACCTAAACAGATCATGTTTCTCTTGATTCACACAGACATGGTGCTCATACCACAGAACCAGAGGTTTACTGTGGGCTAGTGACACTGTCCAATTAAATAATGGTCAAGCCTTGCAATGAATATTAGCTCAGTTCTAAATATTGTGATTCTAATTGGACTTCAAACTCTGAAGTTATCAAAGTTAACATCTGACTACGAGCGCACAACACGTTGTGCACCTACATGCAGAAAAACACATGCGTGTCTCACCCCACCATAAGTGTACCTTAAAATACATGTCCCTGTCCAATCTTTTGATCCCTCGCCCAGTATACAGTTTGGGGGGGGGGGGGAGACAAGTAAACAGAGGACTAAAGCTGAGAAGCATGTGAGAACGTTGGAAGGGGATTAGGAAGAGGAGTATAAAAGAAGCCGACAGACGAAAGGACAGAGAAGAGAAACAGGGAACCAGCAGACAGATAAAGAAGAGCTTCAAAAACTCCTCTTTGCTTCGCATCCTTGCTCTCCGGCCGAGAGACACCAAGCTTCCAGAACTCCTTGCTACTGCAAAGACAGGTAAGACTTATCAACTGCTCTCTTGGGGGCCTTGGTTACCTACTAGCTACCTGGGGCCACCTTTGGGCTCCCATGGATTTATCCTTCGTCCTTTTTGTAGTAGGCTAGTAGAAGATTCTGCCGAGCAATCCAGCCAGTCTGGAGTGTTTCTCCTGGACATGAAATTATATTGGTGTGATCATTGAGAGGCAATTCATGTTCTTACTTGTGCTAGACTTGATGTAGAGGTCTTTGTATAGTTAGCATGATCGGCACAGATGAATGTAGGCCTGTGGCACTTGAGACTTGACATGGCTCGAGACTTTATGGGCAGACAGGGAGTGTGTTTTATATAAAGAAAGGAAGTACAAGGGTTTGTGGTTTGTGGGTCCAGGATACTGATGTGGACTAACACATAGGGACAGACATTTGTGGTTTAAAAGACATGGACACAAATCTACTTCTTTAACTACAATCATGATGAAGCTGTCCTGCAGAATGTTCATGTTGTCAGAGCAACAGCAACTAGTGAGATGAGAAGAAAAAAAAATATGTTTAGGTGGTTAAAAGCACAGCCATGATGGAGATGCTAGTCAGTTGGTCAACAGTCTGAAGAGTAATCTCCCATTCTCTCCCAGGGTACACCATGGAATTAGCAACCAGTAGTTTCTGATGTACTTCGGTGACTTGTTATGCAACTGAGATTGTGCAAAGTCTAATCTTCTTTATGTAAATATAAACACAGAACAGACTGTTTTTAAACCTGAGGGTGTTAAATGGGAGGGGGATGGGTGTTGGTGTAATACGGTTTTAGGCAGAGGGCAGGGATTTAATGGACAGGGACTAATTAGACCTAATCTGTGGGGATTGTAATCCCTGGGCGGCTAAAAGAGTCACATTGGGATGAGAACTAGGAGGTGGATTAAGATGAAGAGAAAAAGATAAAGAGGATTGAAGAGAGAAGTGAAGAGTTCACGAGGAAGCAAGGAAAAAAATTTAAGAAGAAAAAAAAGATCTTAAGATCTTTTTCCTCTGCTGGTTTGATAAATAACTATCCATCCCTACTAAGGAAGCACGAGTTTGTCTTCATCGAGACAAAAAAACAAAGACTTACTTCAAAACTCATTAACACTCCTCTGTTGTGTTCCCTTAGTAACCTAACGAAATGGCAGACGCAGCTGTTGCAACTCCCGCCGACAAGAAGGCACCCCCCAAGTTCAAGCAGAGGACCACCCGTACCTTCAAGAGCAAGGCCCCCAAGCCTGGCCAGAAGGGGTAAGAGACACAATCCCTGTTTACATTGGAAAAAAATAACACAAAAGATTTACACCTACATATAAGTGGTAAACTCCTCTATCTATTGACATGGAAGACAATTTTTCCATTGTGGGATCATTCACTTGGAACTGACCTTTTCTCCTCTCCTTTCCTCCAGATTCGGTGATGACATTCCCGGCATGGAAGGTCTTGGCACTGACATCACAGTGGTCTGCCCATGGGAAGCCTTCGGTGACATGGAGCTCAGCGACCTGGCAAAATATGGAATTGTTTAGAATCCCTACTTCCTGTACTACTACTACTACTACCATCCTCCCTGCTTTCCTTTGACCCTCCTCTCCTCCTCTTAACCCCCACATCCCTCTGGTCCATGATAATGAGGGACTCCCTGCACCCGAACTAACTATCGTTGTTATGTTACGCCATATTGCACAAAAGACACATGCTCGCTGTAACGTCGAGCAGGGGTGCACAGACACCCGGACCTAATTGGGCGCACACACAGGTCAGGACACAGATTCACGCAGCACACACCGATCAGAACACACGACTATCACAACCTGCCCTCCACTGTCTTCCCCGTAGAGATGTGATTACGTGACCTGCTCAGCAATGTACGACTACCAAAGTCGGGAAAAACCAAATTTCAATTGAGATATACGATACATGTATAATAGTGAAAGTTCATTTTGCTAGGAGCGGTCTGGTAGGTGTAAATAAAAACTTTTCTGCCAGAAGCATTCAAAGGTGTGACGAAGCTGCTTACTCACCTAGTTTCCACCCCCTTTACCTGCACTCCAAGAGGGAAATGGAATAGAAAATATTTGAGGGTTCGGTTGCCGTTGTTGTGACATCTCAACGATAGTTTCGCTTCCCCCTCCTGCCTTTGATCTCATCCTCACTCCTCTCTCGATGAAGTCACTATTTCTATACAAAGAGTTATATTTATGTATGGAGAAGATCTATTTTTTTGAACTATGAAAGTCTAATTGTCAATGATGTAATTTACTGTTCAGGTGAGAGAAACACTTTGTAAATAGGATGTGAAGTCACCGGATAGCAGTTCAATAAATGCTATAATTTTCCCATGAAACCAAAAAAAATCCATCTTTGTTACACAGTCTCATGAATCCTTACTCAAACCACAATCAACATTTAGGTCTGATAACTGCAGAAATGAAAACCCATTTCCCAAGGCTGAATGATTACTAGGAAGAGGCCCAAAAAATTCCCCCTCAGGTCCTGAAAAATGAACCAAAAATGTTACCGTTTACAAATGGAAGAAATTAAAGAAATGTAACCTTCAATCACAAAACATTTTATATAAAAGATTTTAATATGGACATTCAATAACAAAATAGCATAATGGCAGTCAAGGGATAGACATGACAGAGGGGAATAGGTTAAAAGAGGACAATCACTTTCATTGGAAACCATAGCGATTATGAAGAACAACCACATAGCTAATATAATACAATGACAAGGAAACCATGACAGGGACTTTAAATCTACCCCACGTTTTTATGTCTCGGGGCGGTTTGTCTGTCACCGGGGCCTCTTAGCCAAAAAAAGCTGTGCTCTTCCTCTTCACATCATCAGCTAGCTAGCTTTGCGTTTGCATGAAATGTCTAGCTGCCTTGCATTCTCAATGGGGGGAGGAGGAGGAGGAGGAGGGGGGGGGCTTTAGTGGTAGAGAAGAATGGAACTGGATGCTGCTCAATAAGTCCTAATCTTAAAAAGACAGAAAAAATCATGCAATACAAACATTAATCAAACCTCACTCCTGTAGAGTGTCACTCATGCTGGTTGTCCATGCCTTCAATGGTTCAATAGGTCTTCAGTCTTTTACATTGGAAGTCATTCCTATGTTCCCAGGTGCTATGTTTGCCAGATCTATACAGCACATACTGGTTCAAGTTCAACCTTAAAATCAAATAACTATGATTTCATTTGTTGCTTTATATAGGCTTAGCTGTTTTGAAGCCTTATTCCAATGAAAAGGATACCATTTATAAAATGTATGAACCTTGAAAAAGGATTCAATTTGACTTGAAGACAATAATAAGGTTGATGTTAATATTATTAATGGAGTTTTCAACTTGGATGGACGATGGATATTTAGGACCCTGGGAACATGGATAAACTCTCATACATTTCACTGATCATTTCACCAGTTGGTAGCCCAAGGTGAGAGGGCCTTTATACAACATCTTTGGCTGCTTATTTTTTAGCTATCCTCTTTCAAATCAATTCCTGTTGCAATACGTAAGTATTGAAAAGTCAAATAATTAAAAGAATTCGACTAAACTCAACAGCAAGATTAGGCTACCAACTACAAAAGCACATGACCGTTAAAAAAAGTTATTGACCTGTTGATGTATCTGACTTTACACTAAGTTACATATAGGCAGCAGTAAGATTAAAAGAAGATACAAGGCAAAAAAATAAATGTTAAAAACAAAACATGACTTTGCAGCATTTGAAATAGTGTTTCATAC
The DNA here is from genome assembly GCA_030340665.1 of Neosalanx taihuensis. Lineage (NCBI taxonomy): Eukaryota > Metazoa > Chordata > Actinopteri > Osmeriformes > Salangidae > Neosalanx > Neosalanx taihuensis. The sequence continues at coordinate 3,313,440 of CM059314.1, forward strand.
TTAGTTCATGCCCCACATAACATTGTCTTTGTCAACTTTGTCAGTATTGAAACATTTACCATTGTACAAAGTATAACACTTAGAACCTTTTTTTTAATATAATTTTTCTTCTTTTATACATCGGTCTTAAACCTACTTCCAACATGGAGGCTATGATACAGACACTCCTCTTTTCCATACAACTTGTACCCCACAGGCCTGAGCACTGAAATGAGTTATATATTTTTTTTTATTACAAAGAGACTGGTATCAACACTTGGAAGTGTCGTGTCATCACTCAATCATTCAGTCCACTGTAAACTTTGGACATTTGAAAAGAAACGAGGTGGCCAGCATTTCAGCTTGTCATACAAACGTTGAAATACTTTCTCTATACTGTGCTAACCTGCCCCTTGTCTTCACCCATTAAAAAAGGCTTGGACTATCAGTTCACTCGACAGAGAAGAAGTTTGGTAGTGTTGTACTCATTCCTTGGTGTTCCCTCTGTATAACTACTCAAGTTTTCACTCCCCTCTGCACACAATACAAAACCAAACGAAATGATTCAAAAACTCGGATGAAGTGAATCACCTTACTTTTGGAGGAACCACACAATTTACAGATAGAAAAATATAACATGAGCTAAAGTAACCAAAAACAAAACAAAACCAAAAAAAGAGGACAGCAATTAGGATTACGAGGATCATAATAATAACCACAATAACGATGATAATATATTTATACATAAGCAAACATGTGCTTTCTACAAATCTTTGGAACCAAAACAAAAACAAAGTCAAAACAACCACATTCGGAAATAGAGTATAAGGATATAGAAATATACACAATAGTATGGTATTTTGCATTAAATATCTTCTATCGACTCATATTGACAGAATCTCTCGCAATCAATAATTGTAGACAGTATGTCATCTATAATGACCGACGTAGCTATTTCTTAGGAAGACTGTACTTGATTTTTACTTGCTCCTTTTTAAAAGAGCGGGTTCATTACCTCCAAATAATAAATGTTCTACTGTAAACGGTGAAAGGAATTAAAAATGAATTAGTTTATCCAATGACTAAAGGCAATCTAATGTTAGCGCTTCATGATTTAAGCCGAGCCAAATGTTGCCTACACTAATAATTAACCTCTTGCTTTTATGGATCGTGATGGACGGTGTTATACTGAATTAAGAGTTCTAAGTATATTGCTGACTTGTTAATATTAGGTCTAGGCTGTTGTGCAGGGACAGAACTTGTGCAGGGACTTGTAGGCAAGGACAGAATTGTGTTGTGTTGGATTGTGATCTCCGTAGAAGGGTGGCTCATGGACAACAGTCCACGTAATCATCTTAGCTTCTGGTTCCACTGAACGTGGAACATTTATCTATGAGAATCAAAACAGCTAAGTAAAGAATGTTTAGTTGAAACTAACAATAATGATGGTAATTATGATGAAGATGATAATAATAATAGTTTGGTAACTTTTTTCTCTCTAAACTAATTTCTTTGCATATTGTAACAATTACATTTTTAAAGGTTCACCATTTCCACAGACTAAGAAAACTTGAGGTAAGGTACAGCTAGAATAATCATCCTCCTCCTAGTTTTCAGCAAGTAATTTTCTATAGTGTTTTAAACTTTCAGTCCACTTATTTTCCACATCCCAACTGTTGTAGTCTTGTAGTTTTTATGCTAAAATTACACCATTTCCCATCAACCCCCTTCCCCTTCCTGGAGGGAAACAAATTCAGTTCAAGTTTGCCGCTTGTAGTTCTGTTCCAAATAAGCATCTGACTCCATTTTGGTGCTTTACTCTCACTTCTTCAAGCCCACGTGCCTCTTCTGACTAATGACCTCAGCTCTTCGCCGACAGGGCCGCCTCCATTTTGTATGCTTGGTTTGTATACAGAATTGGCTCTTGAACATGGATGGGGGGGCTGGGGGGGGGTTCCTCATTGTACTCAACCTTTCCGTGCATCAGCTGTTGTTAGATTAGCTCTGGAGGTACTCAGGGCTCCATTGCGTGTCTTGTGCTGCTGAGTGTCATGGGAGGAACTTATGAAGTAAAGGGGGTGGGGAGTAATATACAGCCGTGCAATGGGATCTGATGGCCATTTTGGTTCAGAGATTTTTTTTGTTTGTTTTCTTTTTTCCTTTTTTTCCACGGCCTCCCATTAGTCTTCAAAATAGCATTCCTTTATTGTAGAATATATATGAGAAAAAAAGGACTGGGTTTTGAAATATTGGTAGGACTCCAGAATCATTTTCCAGACTACAATCCTCCTCCAGGGCCACAGAGGGGAGAGGAGGGTTTGAGTGTTTGAGAGGAAAAAAAGAGGCTCCTGGGAAATGTAGTCTTTATATGTTAGTAAGGAGCAAATCTACTGTAGCCTCCCCTGTACAGCGTGGCCTGTGGACAAAGAACAGAAAACATTCAACGGATGCCAAGAAACATCACAAACACATGTGTCTTCCAAAGAGGGAGAAGATATATCTTAAGGATCGGTAGATAGAGGGGGGTTTTACCATTGCTCCCACCCCGTACGCAGCAGCCGTGGCTGGGGTTAGTGCAGCGTGGTACGGGTCTGTCGTGTACACCCGTCCATAGCTATAGAAGACAGAGAAGACACAGCACAACTGTAACACCACACGCTTGACACCATGACCATGGGAATATTTGCCTTTTTTTGAGTTCAAGCTACACATCAGCTCATTGGAATGGTATGTCAGGCTCTGGCCCGAGCGCTCACCTGTCACTGTAGGCCGCAGCAGCGGCAGCGGCGGCCGCCGCGGTGGGCGTGGCTACGGCAGTCGGCTGGGCGTAGCGGTACGCGGCGTAGCCTCCCTGGAGGAGGGGGAAGGGGCGGAGAGAGAGGAGGACGGGGTGCGAAAGAGAGAGAGAGGTCGTTAGCGAACGTTGCAGTGTCACCTGCTGAAGCCAGGGACGTTACAGTGAGAGAAGGAAGCGGAAGAGAGCTAGAGATTAACAAGCAAGACTGGCAACAAAAGCTAATCTGGTATGCAACAAAATGGCATTCAAAGGGATGTAGCTGAGGGCTGTCCACCCTGTGGGTCTTCCTCCACGCTAAACAAAACGAGACCGGGTGCACTTGAACTCGTCAAGGCACCATCTGGGCGTTCATCTAAAGTTGGGAGTGAAATATGGGTTTCAGCTTCAGGTCTGTTAGCTATTTTGGTTGACGTGGAGGGAGAGACATAATGGAGATAGGTAGCGAAAGTGTGCACAGACTTGGCTGTGAACCCCCCTGGCCCCTAAGACACAACACACAAGTCAAGAGAAAAGGATGACGTGATAATTGGGGGGGGGGGTCATTGTTTATTTCATGTGCAGACGGACAGACACACAAACTAAAGGGGGGGAGGGGGGGGGGAGGGCACACGAGAGACAATCAGCCAATCCGATTAAGAGGACGCACACGCGTGACATGGCCGACAACCAATCACTGACGGACAGCATGCATCCCAAACTCGGATCATAGGCCAAACATCCCTATAGAACACACACATACACACCACTGCATTCTACCCTATACAATCAATCATGACCATGTCCCAGCATTCAGGAACACACACCTGTTCCTATGGGGAGGGGGCGGGGTCAAGGGACAGGAAGTAGGAAGTGAGGGATAGATGAGCATAGGAAGAAACTGATGGGAGAAAGGATGGATGGAGGGAGAGGTTGAGGGGGAAAAAAGGGGGAGTTAAAATGGTGAGGGTGAGGGGAGGGGAAAATTGGACTGGATGAGATGATGTTGGGGACGAATGGTAAAAATATTTTTCTTGCAAAGAAATGGTATAAAAAAAAAAAAAAAAAACGTTTTTCAACACGGGGAGGTGTGGATAGGGATTGAGAGGGAGCTGACAATGTCAAAAGAGCTTCTGGATGGGGAGGGGGGGTTGGTGAAGAGGAGGGTAGGAGAAAGAGTGGGAGGAGAAGAAGGGGGAGGGGAAGGGTGTGAGTGTGTCAGCATGCCCACATTGATTCAGTTAGCATGCCACAAGTGAAACAGATACAGGGAGATAACAGGAAGGGGTCTGAATGTAAAAAAAAAAAAGAAGGTAAATAATATATTCAATGTGTAATTGACATATTTGACCCTAACTAGTTATGGCCTGTTTTGTTTTAAACAATCTTAGATAAAAAGGGTGTTACAGCTCAGGGGTTAGAGCACTTCACTACAGAGGTTGCAGGTTCAAATCTTCCCCTATACTGTATGCCTATGCCACATTGGGTAAACGTGTTGGCTAATCTGCTATTATTAGTTTAGCAAGATAAGCTTTTGGACCAATGGACAGTCGCAAGTAATCATTATTGGATTGTCACACTTACAGTGATGAAAACACTGGACACATTACTAGTTCAAAGTAACACAGCTATACATAAGAGTTTCCTTAGGTATTTGCTCTGTTCTCCATGACAATCGTTTCATTTAAAATCTGTAATGAAATATAATCTGTTTATCATATTTATTTAATAGTTGTATTTGTATTACATTTTTTAGATTGGACTTCATTTCCTATGCCAAGCACATTGCCCTGCCCTGCCATTCACAGATGGTGATATGTAAATAAAGTTGGATTTGTTCAAAATAATTTCCCCCTTCCGCAACTCCACCCATGTCAGATTCCAGTGAGTTAGTAGTAGAGACAGAAAAGGCATTTCAATCTCAGATGGTCAATATACTAGCAGCACACAGTCATTGTAGGATGCACACTGGCTTTCACACAGTCAATCCCTACCTGGGGCAATCTGCCACTAATGTCCTGAAACACTAGTCTACAGAGAGAACAGAAACAGCTATTGTCAACCTGGTCGCACACACGCTCACATACATAACGGTATACACACTCACACCACTCACATGCACAGAGACAAACCACACATAGAGCAGTCTATTCATGAATGTATTGGACTCGGATTAGGCTGTGATTATGTATGTGTGCGTGTGTGTGTGTGTGCGCTCATCTCAACAGGACATGCATGGAAATCTTGACTACTTGTGTGAGTTTCGTTGATCATGTAAATGCTATGATATTTCCCCATATTTACATCACGTACATATTTACAGCACATATTGAATCGTATTTATTTTCAACAGTAGATAGCGTGTGTCGCATTGCTTACTTATACACCCACAATTACACGGCTCTATGGATTTGGTCCATGCACAAACACTCGTCCTCACTCGAGAAAACCCTCACAGACGGAGGTGAGGAAGAGAGGGAGCGAGAGACGGAATGAAGGAGAGAGCTATACTTACATAGAGGTCGGCTGCACCGTAAAAGCCATCCTGATACATCACACTGAGAGAAGAAATCAAAGGAAAAGGAGAGGGGTGTGGAAGGGGGGGGGGAGGAGGAAGTACAGGGTGGACAGAAAAAGAAAGTAGAAAAGAAGAGGTGGAGTAACAGGAAGAGTGCAAAGATGGGAGAGGAGCGCCACCATGTGACCGTAACGAGAGAAAAAATGGAAGAGGAGAGAAAAAAATGGAAGCAGAGGAGGAGGATAGGAAAGAGGGCCAAAAAACGAGTGCAAAAGAGAGAAGATTAGGGTGAGAGAGTATTACACACCATGCACCATGCAAGATTTGAAATACCACTTCCTTGTTTGATGACAAGAGGGGGGGGGGTGCTATTGATTGATTGAGTAAGCCTGTGGTGACATTTATTTTATTCTTTTAATCTATTTGTGTCAACAACACATTTAGCACTGCTGAGATACAAGGAAATGGTATTTCAACGTGGCACAATATCAACCGAATTAATTTGATGTGACGTTCATGACTAAAACAGCACTCTCAAGCAAGCACATGCATCACTGGTTGATCCGTATTTTGGGTTGCCACAGATTGTGGCAGCATGCATGAGTAAAATATGCGTGTGTCTTCACTTACAATATCTGTGTGCACAACTGATTTGAATATGTATGATATAATGTATTCGCCACAGGGGAGGAGGAGGATTTGAATCTGGGACCTACTGATCTGCATGTAAATTCTCCACCAGGAAGATGTACCCATCCCCTGAGTACGGGTAATGAAGGTGTTCAACTACTGTGTGTGTGTTTCGCTTGTGTGTGCGTGTTTCTGTAGCCTCTCTTACCCAGGGTAGGTGGGGATGGCAGGCTGGGGTACGGCTGCCCTAACAGCACTGTACACCGGCCGGCCTCGCCCTCGGAGGTGAGCCCCCCGGAAGGTTGCTGCCGCCGCTGCCGCCGAGGACGCGGCTGCTGCTGCCGCAGGGTAAGGAAACCCTGGAACTGAGAGAGAGAGAGAGAGAGAGAGAGAGAGAGACAGAGAGACAGAGAGAGAGAGACAGAGAGAGAGAGACAGAGAGAGAGAGAGAGAGAGAGAGACAGAGACAGAGAGAGAGAGACAGAGAGAGAGAGAGAGAGAGAGAGACAGAGAGAGAGAGACAGAGAGAGAGAGAGAGACAGAGAGAGAGAGAGAGAGACAGAGAGAGAGAGAGACAGAGAGAGAGAGAGACAGAGAGACAGAGAGAGAGAGAGAGACAGAGATTGACAGAGAGAGAGAATGGAATAACAGCACATATCTGTGATAGAGATTTGCACTAGGGCATAAAAGAATACACAAACTGAACGTATTTATAGCCATGCACAGTATGATGCTGCATCTTACCAGTGTACAGCTCTGGACTGTACATGGCTCCAACCATCGGACTGAGTTTCCAACCTGCTACAGGGAACCAACAACATTTACTAACACACTACTAATTTATTACACATTTCTTTAAGTAAACAGACAGCGTAAGACTGCTATTTTACAATGTCTGTGTGATAAAAACACTGTAAATTGATGAATAACTAATAACTGGACTATTATGTAACTCAAACATTGAAAACAGTATGTACACTGTCAAGTACTTCATAAATCAAGCAAGGTAGCTGTAGGTTACCATAAGGAAGGGCAGCAAGTCCTTCTCCATTTGAATACGGGGTGACCATCTTCTTATTGGTCATCACCCTCGCTGTCGCATTGTTCACCTGAGCATCAGAGGGAAGGTCAAAGGTCAACACATGACCTACGCTCGCGCCGTTAGAGGGAAGTAAACATGTCCATGCACTGCGTGTTTCTACGCAACAAATTCAAAAGATAACACTATGATTTCTTGAAGTTATCTACCGCTGGATATTACATTACATCTATAAACAAATCTACACAAATTCATGTTTTCAAGCTGTTGTACAAAAGTCATGTTGGCACCTTTTTAACCACAACGACAGTTTGGTTGTTCCGAATGCGTCGTATGAATATTGAAAAGAATTACAGTAGCGTTTAGAGGTCATTAAGAGGTTAACTCTACTGATGCAGAACAATGGCATTTGATACATGCAGTTTTTTAAAGGAAAAAATGACATATAAAAGAAAGAATCCTTGTGAGTAGTCAGGCCGCTTTGCAACACACGGACACACACACCTACACACACACACACACACACACACTTGGACCACTGACACATGACAAAAGAAAAACATTTCAGATTTAGGCATTCAAAAGTAAATCCAAGACCATTCCGTTGCTACCTTCAAAAAAGGGGGGAAAGAGAAGGGTGACGTAAGCAGCCAGATTCATCTGTTGAACACGATGCAAAATTAAAAAGTCATCACTTAGAAGAGATCATACACAAATTACACACAGCCAATCAAGAGCGCATCACATGACCAGAGGTGAGCCAAACCAGCCAATCAGCAAGCATCAGATGCAGCATATAGACCAATAAAATAACAAAAATTAAAAAACTTTTGGGCAGCCCTCCCAATCAAATACACGTCATACAAAGAGAGAGAAGGGGGAAGGAGAGAAACAGAGAGAGAGAGAGAGAGAGATTAAGAAGGATGCAGGAAAGAAGAGCCAGTCCACATTGAAAGACATGGGAACACACAGACGATGGAGCGAGAGAGAGAGAGAGAGAGAGAGAGAGAGATGAACAATCCATCCACATGTGCAATCCTTCTCATGGACAAACTAACGACGAAAGAACACCAAGATGCGTAACAAACACACAAAAAAATAAAAATAAATAAAAAACGAAACATTTGACTATTTGCCTACTATCGGTTCTAACAATACATGAGCAAGATTGGAGAGAGGGATGAAAGGGAGAGGAATAAAAAGAGATGGAAGAGAAAGAACGAGAAAGAAACGAGAGAAGGATGGGGGTGGGGGGATGCAAATATCATTCCTCAAAATCAAACCAAACCATGACTCTGAAACCAGCGCTGAGCATTCCAGTTCAAGGTGTCACACAATCAAAACCTTAAAGAAACAAACAACCAACCAACACGAAACGTCTCACAAAGAGGAAAAAAAAAGAGAGACACCTCTTCTGAATCGAAGCTCAGACAATAAAAAGCAACTGTTGAGTCACACACTAATGGGACAACAATCTACTGAAACATGACTGCGAGATTCCTGCAGTGTTCTATAACGCTACTGCTGCTACTCGTGGCTTACGACGATGTTTTAAAATCAAGTTTAGCGTTTTGTTGTCGTGTTGCCTCAAGCTCGATAAAGTCCAACGTGAGTTGAATCTCTGCTAATGAAACCACGAAGATAAGGATGAAGTCGAAATGACCTCCGGAAAGGTTTCAAGAATCTTTAGGCTTTGGTAGGGTATGAGGCTGGGGGCTACACACCTTCTGCACTGCATACTGAGAACAGCAGTCCTGTCTCATCTAACCACATCATCATGCTGTAACATGCGACCCAGCGAGAGAGTGGGATGCTTCTAGACGTGTAAACTCAGAAACAGGGATGACACAGTAAGCTTTCTATATGATGACGGAAAAAAGAGTCGACCATGCAGAATATACAGTAGGGTCATTACGCGTAATGCAGTTAGGAAAGAGGGTGATTGGAATTAATTATGCATCAAAAAAAGGTGGTAGTCATAGCTGTTGCACTTGCAGATAGATGCGTTTGACTATTTGGTTAAACTGTGGCCTTTTTGATGCCATGCGGTCAATGGCTAATCTCGTCATCTCAGTGCCTCATTCGCCACCTCCCCAATCAATCACAGGATTAGCCAATTAGGTCCCTTCAATCAAACCTCCGTGCGTCAGAGGGCTCGTTTTGGTGTTTGGGTGCATCGTTTATCTCTATTGGCGGATGGGGGGTGGAGTGGGAGGGAGGGGAGGGGGGGGGGGGTCATTCAAAGATGATGCCATGTGTACACAACTTACCGTTGCTGGGGGAACGGCGTGAGGACACGCGAGCGGTTACCGTGGAGACTGACAACAACAACAACAACAACAACATACAAAAATCATCAGGGAAATCGAGAAAATATATGTAAGAAAAAAAAAAGATGAACCAAAGTTAAAACAAACAAACAAACAAAAAGAAACTAAAATAAAACCAACAGGGTAATGAAAAGTTACCCCCACCCCTGAGGTAGAGAAAGTGATGTCATGTGATAGGTCACAAGACACACAACGTCGGCCATTTTACATATCACTGACTTCTACTGGTGAAAACCCACTTAATACAATACATGGAGGGAAGGGGAAATACTGAGACAAACATGAGGGGAAAAAAGTCTAACATTTTAAAGCTTTATCTTGACTAAGACCACAACTATCATTAACTGATATTCAGCATGTAAGCATTCAGCTGAATCCTATCAAAGAAAATGGACAGAGAGAAAGTAAAAAAAAAAAGAAAGAAAGAGAAAGAGCTATGTGGTTCACTAACGCAGGCGAACATGAGGACATGAGGGGAGAGACGAACAAGGGAGAGACAAACTGACTGGCGAAGGAGAGAGAGAAAGAGAGAGAGTGGAAAGAGAGGGATGGTGCGTCACAGTAAAGGGGAGAAAGGGGAGGGAGAGATAGATGACAGGACAGTCGGCACTAGTCCGGATCGCCCCCCCCCCCACCCCCCCCCAACCACAACCCCACCCCTCTCCCTCCCTCCCTCCCTCCCCCGTTCCTCTCTCACAGTCACCCACATGTGCTGACACCCACAGACGAAAAAAAGAAGTGCATATACACCATGCAGACGAGCACAGGAGCAAAAATGAACGGTGAAACCCCGACATCCAAGAGCCGCAAGCATAATGTGCAAGAACACGAAGGGAGAGCAACAACTCCTCTTTTACTCCTGCACTAAAAGGCCCACGAGAAGAGAAGACAATGACGACAGAACAACAGGACGCCCTCTCTGTGTCGCTGGGCGTCTTTAGGGCTGGAGGACGACGACGTGATTTAAAGTCAGAGGAAGCGTGAAGAAATGAGCTTTTGAACCAAGCAGGCGAAGCAAAATGTGAACTTTTTGTATTTTTTTTGTGTGTGCGTCAAATCAATAAAGGACAGATTAAGAGAACACACTTCAGCACACGGTCAAGCCAAGGGAAGTTAACCAAGACCCCCCCCCCCCCCCCCCCCCCCCCCCCCCCCCCCCCACGCATGCACTGCAGCCGCATCTGAAGAGCATGGCCGAGGATCAAACTTAACCAAACCTACCAACTGACAGAGACACAGGGAGGGGGGGTTCAAGCTACCTCTAAAGAACACCTATGGTCCCATTTAACAACAAAACAAAACATGCAGAACTGCCTTGTACGAACACGAGCAAGATCAAACCGTCAGGAGAAAACGGCAAACAAAAGATTTCACCTTCAGTGAACAAAAAAAACCCACAACAACAACAACGATGAAGTGATGGTGATGACCAAGATAACAAAACCAATAGAAAACAAAGCTGACCCATCCTTCATGCGGTGCGATGTAAGAGCCCAATATAGGTTCAAATTTGAAGGAAGTCTCGGATAACGGCCCAATCCGATTGGCCATGCGAGGCACGCACAGCGCCACAACCACCCATCATGCTTTGCAAACCAGACATCCCCCCCCCCCAAACCCCAACCCCACCACCGAACCGGAGATTAAAAGGGTGCAATACAATGGACAGCGCACAACACGAAACAGGAAGTGACAGGGGTAAAACCAGACATCATTCTGTGGCTGCGCCATCGCATCATGCTAGAGTGAAGCCAGAGAGGAGTTAGAACAGAAAGGGCTTCCCTCTCTCCTGGAGACACACCAACCTAGAGCAGGGCACGGCAAGGCGGGAAGCTCACTCTGTCAAAACATGGAGGCAGACGGAGAGAAAATGGCCGCCGTTCGAGGAAAATAAGGCGGGGTTAATTACCTCGATCTTACGGCCTTCCACCAAGGTGCCGTGGAGCTTCTCCCTGGCCCGCTCTGCATCCGCGCTGGTCTCAAACGTGACAAAACCAAATCCCTGAGAGAGAGAGAGAGAGAGAGAGAGAGAGAAGAGAGAGAGAGAGAGAGAGGGGGGGGGGTGGGGTTGGGGGGAGGGAGAGGCGATGCATGGAGAGGATCAAGAGAGGAAAGGAAGGATGGCGCAGGGGTGAAAAAAAAGAAATTTGTTTAAAAAGTGTACAAAATGTGCAACGTAAGGACAAATCAAAGAGCAATATGCTGAGAAAAGAAGAAAAATACGGTCTGACGGACGCCTTACCTTTGAGCCTCTTTCGTTGAATATAATCTCGACATCAAGGATCTTTCCGAATTGCTGAGGAGGGAGAAAAAGAGGAAAAGCCCATCAATATCCCACTGGGTAGCGATGCGGCGGGGCGCAACATGCAATACCGAACCTCGCCACACGGTGCCAGTATTGTACAACATCAAACAGCTGGCTTGCATCCAGCCATGTTGCTCTTTTGAGGCTCAGTCTTAATCCTCCACGTCTTCCCTGCCTCCCTCCTTTTTCCCTCTGCACCATTTTAAAGGAACATTCCGTCCGAAATGAGGTTGTATAACTCTCTGCTCGGGGTGGTATCTGCAGTGCTTTTTATTTATTTATTTATTTTTGTTCTTAGTGCGACGGTTAACTGAATGGTACAAAAAGAAGAGGGACAATAAAAGAGAAAGGGGTTCCAAGGTCGGGGACGTACCCCAAACATCTGCCGGAGGTCAGGGTCCCGAAAGCGGAAGGGGATGTTGGAGACGTGGAGGCGCTTGGGGCTTCCCTTAGCGTCCGTGTCATCCCCAGAGGACCCTCCGCCACCGCCGCCCCCTCCTCCTGAACCCACCCCGGACTGGCCATCAATCTGGGAGGTGCCGTCCGACTGGAGAAGGGGGTAAAAAGGGGGGGGGGGGGGAGGAAAGAGAGAGGTTTATTCAAAGTCTTTAACTCTATTCATGGTCTTCCCTCCTTCCACGGCGTAAATCAAGGAGCCTGGACAAGGGCGGGGCCCCCAAAAAAGGAGCCCCCCCCCCCCAGTTTGAACCCAACACAACACTCACTTGGCTGTTCATGCTGTTGGCCGCATTTGTTGCCGAGTTCGAGGAGGCTCCGGCCTCGACGGGCCCCTGCACTGCGCCGGCGGTGTACAGGGCGGCCCCGTACTCCAGAGGCAGGCCGTTCTGGGGGGGCGGAGGGGGAGGTGGGGGGAAGGTGGAGAAGGGGGGAACCAGGCCCTCCTGACCACCAGTAGTATCCTGAGAACCCTGAGATGGGGGGAGAGAGAGAGGGAGGGAGGGAGGGAGGGAGGGAGGGAGGGAGGGAGGGAGGGAGGGAGGGAGGGAGGGAGGGAGGGAGGGAGGGAGGGAGGGAGGGAGGGAGGGAGGGAGGGAGGGAGGGAGAGGGAGAGAGAGAGAGAGAGAGAGAGAGAGAGAGAGAGCGGGGGGAGAAATGGAAAGAGGAGGAGAAGATGCGAAGGAAAGGAGGGAGGGAAATGGAAGACTTAGTAAGTAACTGGCTGGCTAAACTCCACCATATCTTTTACTGCAGAGAGGAAAACAGCATCACCAGGGCAGACCACTTTCCCAGGAGCTCCAGTCGAAAACGTCTTACAGGCACGGATATTATATTTCCCTCCCCCATCCCCCCTTCGGAGAGTGAGTGTGTGTGTGTGTGTGTGTGTGTGCGTCTCCTGCCGCCTATTAAATATTCACTACAGCCACATCTATTATTGAGGGTCAGCAGCCTCCACAGAGTGCCTCACAATAGTGCGCATCCGACGCCCACACACACACACACACACACACACACACACACAAAACACGCTTTCCATATACTGACTCTGACACGCAAACACCCACACGCTTAAACGCTCACAAAGAGCAACTGTAACTGGGAGGGGGGGGGAGAGAGAGAGAGAGAGAGAGAGAGAGAGAGCAGGAGCACACTCCCGGTGCAGTAATCTCTTACAGCTCCTCAAAATACCCCCAACAGAGTTCTCTCTCACACACACACACACACACACGCACACACACACACACACGACAGACAGTGCAAGGGTACTGGCTTTCTAATTGCCAACCATTTTAATTTGCTCTTCCATTTTCGTGCCATCGTGGATTAGGGCTGTCCATTCCTTTCCTATCAGTCTTTCCTCGCTCTCCCCCCCATCCCCCCTTATTCCTCCTCCTCCTCTGTCTGGTTCATCTCTCTCTGCACCCGCCACCGTTTCCATTTAGGGTAGCAGTGCCCCTCTTAGCAGACTAGGAATGCACAGAAGCCAGTGGGGGAGTGTGTGAGTGTGTTTTGTAGGTGTATAGTGTGTGTGTGTGTACAGTGTGTATGCTTTTGTACGTGTACAGTGTGTGTGTGTGTTTTATGTGTGTACAGTGTAGTGCGCGTGCTTTTGTGTGTGTACAGTGCGTGTGTTTTGTGCGCGTGCATGACTCTAGTGTGAGTACAGTGTGTGTTTGGTTGTGTAGGCCTGCCATCCTGTATCCAGTCTGAGGTGAGCGTGAGCGTTACCAACGTCCAAAGGTGGGCGTGCACGTGAATGAATGAATGAATGAATGATGGGCTGGAGCGCCGGCCTGCTGCGCGGTACAATAGACTTCCGTCCCTGTGGGAGTGTGTGTGTGTGTGTGTGTGCGTACCATCTGTCTCCCAGACCCTGACCTTTCCCTGCCTCACACCTGTGACTATCCAGCCAGACCCCCCCCCACCCTCCCCCCCCCCACTCCCTCCGACCGTTGATATGTGTGTGTGACACAGTGGTCATGGAGTGATGCGAGGCTGACCCCGATCACAAGCGGACACAATACTGTGACCGGGTTGTGCTGGCTTGGTTGTCGATACGTGCAGACCTCGTTTTTAAAATGGAACCCTTCTCTGACTCAACATCAGGAGAGGCAGCGGAACCGTGGTCCTAGAACGTTCCGCTCACACACTCTCGTGAAATAATGGTCCAGTAGCTTCCATGCTGAATTTCTGCCGATTCAACACAGGATAAGATTTAAATATGTTAAACTTGTTTCAGAAGATTGTTTCGTATCCGGTCTATCTTTGCATTTTTATGAATTTTCAGCAACATTTGCATACTCCCCGATTTGAGCCAACTCAACAGTAAATCGCCCCCCCGAGCTAAAAAACATGGATGTATTTTACCACAAGGCATGAAGAGGGTAGCAACCTCGGTATGTTTCGGTCAGGTCGGACAAATATAGCCTTAAAAAAGGGAGCAACCAAGGAACTTGGCCGTGTTTAGAGAGTGCAGCCACATTCAGCCTCGACAACACGGTGTCCCCAGCACACATCCAGAATACACGGAGGAGAAAAGCTACTGAAATCGGGTTGTTTTCTCCCAGTGAAGTGAGGTGGGTTCTGGACGCTCGTGTTCTCGTCTGTGCTTCGTCTGTCAAGTCTGTCCTGGGTGATTTTCGTGAGTTCCCCTGTCCTCCTGTCTTGATAAGAGCATCAGCTGAATAAATACATCCAGAGAGAGAGAAAGAGGGGCCGTCCTATTCCGAGGCTGTGGTGTCCTCCAGTCAAATGAGCGATGCGCTTTTTCTGTGTGTGTTCGTGTGTGTATGTGTGTGTGTTTGCGCAGGGGCGCGTGTGCTTGTTTGCGTCTGCAGTCGCCTTTCATCATCCGTGTGCTTAATTCCGTGTGTGTTTGTGTTCCATCGCGTGCGCGACTCTTTCTTATTGTGCACATGCTCCAGTGCTCCGTGTGTGTGTGTGCGCGCGTTTTATTATCTGTTTCAGCGCCGCAACCCCCCCCACCCCCTCAACACACACACACACACTCTCCCCCACCCCCACTCGTGGTTGTGTAACACTGCGCAGGCAGCACAGCCAGTGAGTCAGACCGCTCGCTGTAGTTGGCTTTCCTCTCGGGTCTAGCAGGCATCGTCCGAGCCCCGGCGCGCTCCGAGGACCCTGCCGCGGTCGTTTGCGGAGCGCCAGGTCGTCGACGCCGCAGCCCCCCCACCAGCGCCGTGCCGCTGCGGAGGAACGCTGGCTAGCTCGCCGGAGCGACGCGCCAACTGGGCGGGGGGAGGGGGGGGGGGGAGGGGGGGGACGTATCACATACATAATGACTTTTCAAGAGAGTGATTTCCTCTCCCTCATTCTTTCACGAGAGGTTACCGAATATTAAACATCGGAAAACACAAATTCTTATGGTACAGACTCTCACTTTGAAATTAGATCTAGTCTCTCTCTCTCTCTCTCTCTCTCTCTCTCTCTCTCTCTCTCTCTCTCTCTCTCTCTCTCTTCATCTCAAACACACACCCAAACCATGCCTGTCTCACCCCGTGGCCTTTGAAGATGTATATGGAACCCAGCACAGTGAAGATCAGGAGAACTGAGTTGAGACTCCATAACCCAATGTCCATCCCAAGGAGAGGTTCTTTAGGCTGCATGTAAGGCTTCGCTGTGGCAGACAAGATAACTGTTCCATTAATTGAAACTGTGTTTCTTTTCCATCTTCTTCCATGCATCGAACTTCGTCAAAGGCTTCTACCCAAATCTCACGTTTACCTTTCTTTCCTCAAACTCACCTTTCACCAAGACAGAAAAGTAGGCTTGGCTCTGTTTTAACTTGCAAGTGTACTGTCCAGAGTTCTCAAAAGCTATTCTTGCTTGCCGTACAACAACCTGTTCTCGGCGACTGTGAGAGGGCACAGAAAAGGGGAATATGGGCTTTCCTTCGGGGTCGAGACAGGAGCCTGCAGTATTACACTGGTTGGCTGGTGTAGTCACAGTGAATACAAGCTTGGCTTTTTGCCCTGACATGACCACCAACACTCTGTCCTTCATGGTGATATCAAATGTCCCTGTTCACACAAACAATTGTCTTGATTCAGCGGTTGTATTTCATATTGTATGTATGCGCATCTTACAGAAATGTACAAGTGCAAATGAAGTCAAAGCCATGAACTCACACATTAAAAACACATTCTCTGTTGTAATTGTCTGGTGAGTCCTATCATTCTGTGTTCTAACAGTTAAATGAAAACTAAAATTGTCACTAAAGTGTCTTACCTTGAGCTTGTCCTCTAGAACACATCAAGACTAACATAAGTCCAACTACCCAAAATAACATTTCGTTTAGACTTTTGAATTTCTCCGTTTTCATGGCAGTTCCTAACTTGGTATGTGTGTGTGTGTGAGAGAGGATAATTTCACCCCAAGCTGTCAAATAAGATCTGGACCAAACTTCAAACCCCAAACTTCCTGATTTTTCACTACACTACTTCCTGAATATGACCAGTGGTGGGGGTTTTGCAACATGCACACGCAAAAAAGAAGAAGAATAAAAAGGCTTGTTTGGCTGTATTTACATGACACAGTAACAAAATCAAGGCTTTATATTTGTTTGATCAAATACCAGGCTACGTGTGGCCAAGTTCTAACTTTAACCAAAACCTTAACATTAACCCTGAGCCCTTAAGTCCTTTGAACGCTAACAAATTGTCATTGATAACTCTAGTCGTCAAGTTACACTGCTGGGACAGTCAAGGTGACGGATCTTGTCAGTTACTCCAAAAAACAGAACAAAAGAAGTGACTGACAGACAGACAGATAGAGAGAGGGGGAGGTGGGGGGAATATGCATAAAACATGCGAGAAATACAGCCAGAAAGAATGGAATTCACACTTGAGGTGACAAATTACCCGTGTGTTAATATGAACCAGGTGTGTGCACTGCACCCATACTGTCAGCCAGTGTGTGGAAGGGCCTAGTTAAGCTGTGGTTGCCTGATGTGCGATAGCTTTCCCTATGATCCCCCTTTTCACAGGCAACTTTAAGAGCCAACTCTGACCTCACTGGAGCGCCTGCACAAAAACAGACTGAGAGAGAGAGAGACAGAGAGAACGGGAATAACATCTGGATGCCAGGAAATACAGAAAACAATATTCCCCGTTCTTTTACCTGGCAGAGTTAAAAGCGCGATATGGCAGGTATTCACCTGTTTCTGGTCAGAGTTGTGGACAGAGAGAGCCAACGGGGCAACAGTTGAAATGATGGGACTGATGGCAGAATGAAATGTGTTTGGTAACACAAGTGGAATTGATGGTGGTCGTTTGTAAACATCAGAACGTCTGTTCCTGACCTTAAATCTGCTGCTCCTGCCAAGATGGTTCAACTCTGGAGAGGGAGAGCAAGATAAATGACAAGAGGAGATAGGGTGGGGGGGGTGGGAGGGGGGGGGGAAATGAATTTAAGAAGTGGCGCACATCTGGAAGCAGCTGAAACTATGTAGAGTGTAGCGGAGAGAGAAAGAGGGAGAGAGAAAGGGAGAGAGAGAGAGAGAGAGAGAGAGAGAGAGAGAGAGAGAGAGAGAGAGAGAGAGAGAGAGAGAGAAAGGCAGAGTAATTGCAAGAGAGAGAGAAAAAGAGAAGGAGCGGGACAGAGAAAGAGAGATTGGGGTAGAGGGATGGAAGGGAGAGGGAAATAGGGAAGAAAAATAGAGAGAAAGAAAGAGAGAGAGAGAGAGAGAGAGAGAGAGAGAGAGAGAGAGAGAGAGAGAGAGAGAGAGAGAGAAGGAATCAGCGGGAGAGAGGGGAATAAGAGAAATAGAGAGGGAGAGGAGGGGGTGTGGCGGAGCGTGAAGTTAGTGTGCTGCCACAGTTCTCTCACAGTCCCACAAATAAAGATCAGCTCCTAAGTGGGTCCACACTGCCCTACCACGTTTTCTATCTAATTGCATTACAGTTACAGAGAGAGAGAGAGAGAGAGAGAGAGAGAGAGAGAAGGAATAAGGACGCAAAGAGGCCAGGTTATAGTAGGAGAGGAGAGGAAGAAAGAAGAACAGAAGGGTCATCCTTGAAAGAAAGTGTGTAGAAAAAAACTATTTTGTCTTGCTTGGAGACACAACCACTCCTGAAAGATCACAGAGTTTAAAGCGTGAGTCTAATTCATATTGTTGTTTTTTTACATTTTAGCGCTATACTTTAGGATAGTGTCTAACAATGTCTTGTTTTTCTGAGGATTTATTAAATATTCCCTCATCAAACTGCAAACATGTATAGACAGTGCAATAAGACTCAATTTGTCTGATCAGACTTGTGCAATAGTTCACGTGCATGAGTTGCATGTTTGCATGTTTTGTTCATTTTCACCATATGTGTTGGGATTCAGGTCCAGTGGGGATTGGGGGCTGCAGTGTGGGTGCCTGATTCGTCCTTCCTTTGATTCACTACGGTAACAACATGAGGTTGAGCTGTATTTTTGAAATACCTCTTTAGTGAGTCATACGATTACAATAGCCAAAATACCCGTGGTAATTGTTGTCAGTTTTCCAGATTTCCCTTCTGGATACAGTCCAATTCTTCTCTCAGTCTTTCATCATTTCCTCTCATTTCCCCCTCCACACATATTCTGTCTTGAGTCTTTAGCACTTTGCGATTTAGGGTCTTTCTTTTTCCATCACGACACCGTCCCAAAAAAACACAAGTCCCTCTGTTCCTGACACAAAGTCTATTTTCTTCCTGACCTTTGGAATTGCTAACCCAGTTATCTTAGTTAGACAGTCATGAGACTTGTTTTGGTCTTGTCTTTAAATGACCATAATCGTCTCGCTACAGTATCGCTTCAATGATCTATCTTAGAAACTTTGTAAGAAGCTGACCTGGTTTTTAATTGATCCAAATCTAATTGGATATGTATGAGTATGTACTTTTCTAAACAGTTACTGGGAGTTAAGTCTAGTCTAGTCTAGTCTAGTCCAAAAAGTCTTATTTTAAGGAAGATTACTCTGTCCCACTTGAGAGGAAACGTGAAGATGAAATATAACCTAAAATATTCCAGCAGTGCCTCTTTCCCAGAGATAGAAGCTCGTGAACATGAGAGTGCACGGTGAGACGTTGTCTCCGCTTCCAGCCTCTAAGACTGTTGGCTGCCCCGCGTGGAAAAACCAGAGCTGTGTTTCTTCAACAACAAAAAATCTTCCCATCTCTCTCTCTCTCTCTCTCTCTCTCTCTCTCTCTCTCTCTCTCTCTCTCTCTCTCTCTCTTCTGCATCTTCCATCTCAGACTTGGCCCCCTCCTCTGCATTACACCGTAATACTGGACGGGTTCGTCCTTTTAAACTCACGGTTGTGATTCCATCTTTCAGGGAAGGGTGTGACTTCTCATCATGGCTCCTCCCACTGTGATGATGAGACTGCTGCTGCTGGGGGCTGCCATGGCAACTGCGGCGCTGTCAGTTGGCGAGGAGAACAAACTGGATTATGGGTACTGGAACTACAGAGAAGGAGGTAAAGATTTGAAGAGGGGGTGGGGTGGGGGGTGGAGGGGGACAAACGAGGTGAAGAAATCCAAGATGGCGGACACCTGTAGAATAGACTGACTTACTTGTGTTGTGTTCTGGCGGGGGTGGGGGGGGGCGGTTGGTGCGGATTTTCAGCCGATAATGTGAACGTAGCCTCGGTTCGCAGTGTGACCAGAGTGCTGGATGCTTGGGGCAAACGGATCTTCCATGAGATCAAGACCCTGTTACACTCCCAGCCCAGTGCCCTCCTGCCTGACTACTCCAGGTACATCACCATAACACCCTCAGCACTTTGACCCTTTACCACCAGCGGTGTGGTATTACTACCTCAGCTGCCCTATCCTTTACCCTTAACTTAACAGTAGAGTTACCACGAACGTACAAAGCATAATGACGAACCATGGATAGTCTGTGAGCCAAGCAGAATGACTTCTGGTCCTGCCAGTAGTGAAGAGACCTAGGGATTGTAACACACCATATGTTTTCATGTGAATGTTTGAGGCGTATTTAGGCTGATGAGCCAGTGTTCTTAGAAACCATATTTAGACAATGTTGCTGGGAAAGGGAGTCAGTTAGTAGTTGACTGCTAATCTTCAGCCTCATTCATTCTAAGTGCAGTTCTCTCCACTGACCTGCAGGGTGCGCCCTCTGTCCGAGTCCCTCAACGACCTGTTCCGAGAAGTCTCCCTGTTGCACAGGCGCATCACCGAGCTCACCCATCGCCTAGCAACTCTGGAACCGTTCCTCCGTCGCCACGGCTACCGGGACGAGGGGGAGGAGGAGGGGGCGGCAGGGCCTTGGCGCCTCTGAGCATGCGGGGGGCGGCGAGTCTGGCGAGGTACCCCTCCAGACATGCCGGGAGGGGGGTGGGGCCGTTGAGGGGTACAAGGGTGGTGAGGAGGAGGAGGGTGAAGGTGTTTAACAAGGGAGGGGTGCGGGTGATCCAGAGCGAGATGGAGAGGTAGAGAGAGAGAGGGAGGGATGGTCACCAGATGGGGGTGTCAATGGATTTAAAGTTTGTGTGTGGGGTGCGAAAGATTTAGGAAAGAGAAAGGAAGGGAGGCCAAGAGAGAGAGAGTGAGAGAGAGGGAGAGAAAGATAGTGAGAGAGAGAAAGAGAGTGAGAGAGCGAGAGAGCGAGAGAGAGAGAGAGAGAGAGAGAGAGAGAGGAGAGGGAGAGCGGGAGGGAGGGAGGGAGGAAGGGCAATGGAACACAAACGAAAACAATCCTGCAAATATTATACCTATACATTTTCAGATAGATTGTATAGAATTTTTGTTTAAAAAAAATACTTAATTCCTCTCTGCCATGTGCTACTGGTTTATACTTATCTTCATACATTGGGAGGTGTGTTCAGTACAGATGTGTTCAGTATAGGTGTGTTCAGTATAGGTGTGTTCAGGGATGACTGTAGCTGTGTCATTTCAGGCAATGGGAAAACACAGATGCTGAACAAATAAATATGTGTTATCTTACGAGCTCCTGATTGGTTGGCTTCTTATGAACTACTGTAACACTATCTCATGCACAGGCGAATGTTATGTAATAGGAAGATGTATTTTGGATATTACCCAGTTGCTCAAGTGCCAGGTCAATGAAAGGAATGGTTGAGATGAGTTCAAGACTAAATGAATGCATTTAGTACACATATGTTAGATGCAGATGTCTGTTAAAATCAACTGGAGCATTACAGAAAACCTAAACAACGAATACAGGACATAAAGAAAGTATATGGAGTATATAGAGTATAATAAAGTAATCATTATCTCTAATTGTTGTTAGCTAATCAGTGGTTTAAGACAGACACACAAACTCTACCACACACGCACATGCAAAACACACTCCACACACAAAAGGATGCTGTATATATACACGTCAGCCATGTACAATATTATACATATATATTAATATATATATTCAATGTGTCATGTCCGTATATGTCAAACATGCAGACACGCACACCTGAGCAAGTAGAAGGGGGTGTTATTCATCCACATGGTGTCAGTCTTTCACATTTTGGCTGAACCGAAGTTGAGCTTGAACCTTGATATGTGGGATGGGATCTGAAGTTGATCTTTGTTTTCAGTTCATTCAAGTCAAGATGGCTCCCATAAGGAGAGCAGGTGGTCTATTATTTACAAACGGATTTACTTATTGTGTGCGTGTGTGTGTACATGTGTGCGAGCTCATGGTGAATGTATGTGTGCTCGCACATGCGTATTGCGGCCATGGGATTGAACTTTGCGCCCTCATTAAAACTTTGCCAAGTGTTTCTACAGCAACCAGTTCCCCTCCATCTCTTCGTTCCTCTTCCGCGACTCCACTTGTCATCCAGCGGCGCCGCAGAAGAGAAACGTTCCCTCTCTTTCTCCTCTCTCCCTCCTTTTTCCACTCTCCCTCTGCCGTCTCTTCCTTTCTTCTGGGTTTTTTCTTTGGCCCCTTTCATCCTCCCTTCCACGTTCCATTCTCAGTCTTTCATCCAGTGTTTCTAATGTGCAGTCCATCCCATACACCCCCTCCATCCATCTCTAGATTTCTCTCTCTAGCTCTCTCTCTCTTTTATCTTTCTCTCAAAATGTTACAATTCTACACTGTCTGTCTGAAAATGTATTTGTATAATATTTACAGGATTGGCTTTGTTTGTATTCCATTGCCATCTCTCTCTCTCTCTCTCTCTCTCTCTCTCTCTCTCTCTCTACCAGTATGTGTGGGCGTTCAGCTCAGGCTGTTTCTATCCATTCTTTCCATTTTGGTGTGCTATGTTGATTCAATGTTGCGTTCAATGCAGAAAGACAGTGAGGCACGGTAACCCCCACCACCACCACCACCACCACCCACCACCCTTTCCAACTCTCTTTCGCTGGCTCGGGAAAAAGAGCCAGTTGCTAGGTAACGGTTAATTGTCAAGAAGTAGTTACATGTGTTGCAATGCATCCAGGGATTGTTGGTTTGGTGTGGTGAGTGAGCAGGGAGGCGGAGAAGGGGAGAGATGGTGGATAAGAGGGGGGGGAACGAGAGAGTGGGAGAAGAGGGGGAGAAGAGAGTGAACGCTAAAGCAGAGAGACGCTGAGAGAGACAGGTGCAGGATGTAGAGTAAAAGAGAGGGGTTTAGGAGGAAGGAGGAAAGAGGGCATGGGAGTGATTAAAAGATTAGACGTTTCAGAGGAAGATGATCCAGCCTTTGAATGCGCCTCAACCCGCCAGATATCTCGTTCATCACTGATCGAGAATGGCCAACATTTGGAATATTCCAGAAAGCCCACAGAGTTCTCTGGACAGCTGGGTTCTTTAAATAACCTCTGTTGTTTGGACAGGCTTTCCAGATGAAAGTGTGTGCACGTGTGTGTGTGTAAGAGACTTGCTGTGTTTCAGTCCCCTGTTCACTGTAGTATTTCGTACAGCCTGTCTCGCTCACCCGTCTCCCCACTCTCATCATCCCAGTTTCGCTGCCCCACAAAAGCACCTCTCCATCTTGGCTCAAGCTCGATTTCACACCCCAAGAGGACAGACATGGAGGGATCTGAGGAGACAAGGTGAGAGGTGAAGCGGGACAGGAAGGACGGTGAGACTGACCTGTGTCCTTACAGACACTGACAAGGAACAAACCGAAAAAACAAGAGGGACACTGTCCAATTCAATGACATATGGGACAATCAGATGAAGACACAGGAGTGTAAAAACAATATAAACAGTATACGGGTGAATAGACCTCATATATACTGTATAACAATATACAGTAATTGTTTACGTAGCATATTATTATGTTTGCAACATGATAAATCGTGTAGCCGTTAAATGAAAGAATATGGAACTTAACACAAATGAGATTTCTCCTTTTTATTAATACTCAACACTTTGTATTGTACAAAGAGACAGAAGAATAATATTTCTTAGCACTTATTTTCACATTGATCGTGTTTAATCATCCTCATTTTAAATATGATTAAATATTTAATCAAATTTGGATTAATCTCTTCACACATGTAATTTCCTTCCATACAAAAATGAGAGTGATTTTTACATCTTTTGTCATATATACATTTACACAATCTGTACAGTTCTTGAGATAATTGTGTTTTGTCTCGGGAACACATAAAAACAAAAATAATAATTGCAAAAAAACACAATACATAAATGTAATGTTGTGCTTGCTGTAAGGAAATTTAAATAATCATAGAGTTTTCCATTTTGCTGTGACAAAAAGTTCTAAAATAGGAGAAAATTAAATAACAATCCTAATTCTGGGACTGTGCTCTCTGGGAACACAATAAAGGATAGATAACATTTATCCTGACTTAATGGGACTCATAAAAACACCTTTAGTAGGGGGGCCACCAAATCAACAAGTTTACAAAAATGTTCCTCCTGTCATCCATTTTCGAACACTTTTATTAAAAGTCTGAGAGTGGGAGATCAATTATTTACATACAGTGTTATAATACACATCAGTAAACATTTACTGTGTGTCTCCCCTTTCATACACTCACACACACGTTGTGTATACGTACGCACACACACACACACACACACACACACACACACACACACACACACACACACACACACACACACACACACACACACACACACACACACACACACACACACACACACACACACACACACACACACACACACACACACACACACAGACAGAGGTAATCAAGGGTATGTATTCAGGCACACAACAACAAACTGAAAGACACATTTAAAAGGCCAAGGGAATTACCAACAAGCAGTTTAAATAAAGAAAAAGGTTTGTCCCTTTAGCAGGGTGAAAAAAAACACAACTCCAACTCATTCACTGTCATGTACACCAAATACCAAGAAGTACCTCAAATAAAAAATAAATACAACTAATTACAACTACACAGATACCTATGCTCATAGTTATGTTAGGTATTCAAATTGAATCAATATATGAAGCAATAAAATAGTAGTTGTCTTCTTGTACAAGACAGACACACACACACACACACTCACACACACCTACTACATGGATCCAGATCAATAACATGGATCATTTCAAACGTTCACAAACATCCGCTTTTGGAATAAAAGAGCGTGAGAGAAAGATAGTGTAAAAATAAAAATAAAAAAATCCAAGGATTACATGCTTCACAGTCCTCACAAACATTCTTACAAAAACTCTCTTCATCACACACGCTGACTTGGCAGTTAATAAAAAGAAGGAAGATGGTTTCCAAAATTGAGATTAGGATGTACAAGTGATCCATCGGCCAAGTCGAGTCGAGATTCATTGTGCTTTTTTGAATTGTGAAATTCGCTTTAGTAACACCAAGTAGTCGTGCAGTGCTGACTGGCTCCAAATAGGGAAGGAAACAAAATGATGGAGGGACATCTTGAACTGTACAATATAAAGAGAACGGGAAAGATGGTGAGAGTTCAACTGTGACTTGAATGTCTGTGATCATTTGTGGTATTGAGGTTTGACACCCAGAGTCAATGCCAAAGGCGATACATATAAATATAACATATTCATGGGGAACAACCCACTTGCCTATCTAGGATTCATGGTATTGAGGGAGTATTCCAGGTCAACAGCAAAAACGCTTTTCTTCAAGAATTGTAGGCTTAGGCTTCCAACAATCCACCCAATGACAAAGAAATATCGACTTCACTCACTGTTCTAGCTAATCTAGTCAATTGTTCAACTGCCACTTCTAGTTTCACATACGCTAGTCTAAAATGGTACCCTTGTGAAGTGCTTGAATCGAGGTCCATGTCTTTTGACATTTTCAATATGCTATTATGCTCTGTGCAACAAGCCACTGAGGAAAAACTGCTTGTTCATTGTGTTGAGTATTAAGTAGCGGAGAGTTACCAAGGGTTGTACAATCCTGACTGTATGTGTAGACTGTACATAGAGAGAAGGTTCTGCTATTTACAAGGAAAAAAATAGAAAAAAGCACGCAGAATCAAATAAGGATCTATTCAGGACACCTTCCCAGTGCGTCCACTATAGTGTCCCAATATCCAGGTCCATGCCAGTGATTACTATATGATGTTCGCCCTTTAAAGATAACTACAGATGTCAAAAAATAAAAAAATGACAGAGTATTTACCAGGCAATAGCTAACATGATGTTTCAATTAGGTCAAGTTTGGAGAGGGCCGGGTTTAACGGAATTGATTCAAAATGAGTTTTTTTCTTTCTTCTGTAAAGTCCCAGCTACTGGGACTTGTTGGTTTCCTGCCAATATGGACCGGCGACATGGCAGAATGAGCCGGGTCGCAATCATGAAATAATGAACACGGCAGTCTGTTCATCCCTGCTGAAGGAGGCTGGCTTCCAACAGTCCATTATGGCAGGGTCTCCACAGCATGAACTGGTACGGCCAATTGAATCCATTACCCCGCCCCGGAATCACACCGAAGCAACATGGAGGCGTGTAAGGTGATTTACATTTAGAGAAACCAGAAATGCACAACTGGCAAGTCCTTAAGGTGACCACATGTCTGGAATGTTAAATTGCCCGTTTCTGAATATAATCGTCAAATAATCGTACTATGGTGGTGAGTGTGCATTAGAGTAACCTAGTGCAACTGCAATACCTCCTTTAATCTTCCCCGCTTTCTGTCAAAGAACAATAACCTGATTGGCAGGATACCACTTTAATGAATTAACTAGTAATATATTTAATGGGGTAACTATTGGACTGATAGCTCTCTCCACCAATAGGAGTGAGTTTAATTTATGGACTGATAGCTCTCTCCACCAATAGGAGTGAGTTTAACTTATGAACCGATAGCTCCCGCCACCAATAGGAGTGAGTTTTTCCATGTTAATCCATTCAAGTAAGGCACATCCACTACAGTAACTGAGACCCACTCTACACTGCCAGGCAAATTAAGAATCCTAAAAAAAAACTGTGAATCAGTATGACACTGCTGTGCCAAGAGGACCTCCTTCACAATTACACTGAATGTCGAGCACGCTCAATGTACCCAGCAAATCATGCCTTTCACATGCACTTCACAGCACCCCAAGAACAAAAGAAATAAAACAATTAAAACATGGAGAATCAATAATTAAGAAATGCTCCAAATTACAGGAAAATCAAATAAAAACTGTGGTACTGGACCTCTCATCTCTTCCTTCACGTTAGTCTACAGTACTAATTTCCTGCAATATTGGTAAGCTAGCAAATAATTAACTACGATACGATAGAAACGACGTGAACTATTCCAGAAGGAAAAAGAATAACCAAGCCCAAACTAAACGCCATAAACATTGTAATCATAATCAATAATATCATTATCAACATTATCAATACAATTATTATTAGTTTACCCTGTTACTGTCAAGAAAAAGAAAGGAAAGTGTTCAATTTGATCATTCGTGATTGTATTTCTGGGTTTCCTAAGCAGACGAGTGTTTGTTTTGGTGCACATGATGGCTGAGAGGACACGGACGCGAAGGAGAGGGGGTGGCGAGGGCGGGCGAGGAGTTGTCCCCCCCCCCCCCCCCGCCCCCCCCCTTGCTCGGTCTCTGAGCGCAAAAGTAGCACGTCCACTGCCACCTCCACCCCCCCCCCACCTCCCCCAGCCTCCCGCTCCGGCCCCCCCCCCACCCCGTCTCTAAACCCTGGGAGCCCGCTCAGCTGGCCGGGGCTGCTGACGGATCGCCCCCCCCCCCCCCCCCCCCCCCCCCAAGTCCAGCTTGTCTCTGTAAGAGCAGGAGTGGAACGTTGCAGACTTAAGTAGAACAGTAGAATGTCTCTCGGGTTCCGTTCAGCCGGCGTGACTGTCATTCTGTGCCTCTCTCTCTCTCTCTCTCTCTCTCTCTCTCTCTCTCTAAACTCAGACGTCAGACTCGACGCTGGAGAGCTTCTCGTAAAAACGTGACCGTTGCTGGAGCCGTTGAAGGCTCTCTGTCCCTGCACCATGCCGAGCCCCACATCCCTGCCCACCGGCAGCAGCTTGTTCCCCGGCCCCCAGGTGGTTCCCCATGGGCCCCCCCACCCCAGCCAAGCACAGCTCCTTGGGGAACCTGGGGGCCACGTTGGACATTACGCCCGCCGTGGCCGTCGCCGGCAAATAGGAGGTCACCGACATGGAGCCTCTGAAGTCCCGTCCTCCTCTGCTGTTGTTGAGTAGCTGCTGCTGTTGTTGTTGTTGTTGCTGGGTCTGTGGCTTTTTGATGTAGTACGGCTTTCCACCGTGTAATAGACACTGGTCGTCCCCGAAGCTTGGGATGAAGGGGTTCTGGTTCACCTTTATCTGGGTAGAGAGATTTAGACAAGGAGTAAGTCCCGGCACCTCTGCCTCCTCCTCCTCCTCCTCCTCCCCTCCTCCTCCTCCTCCACCACCACCTCCCATCATTCCTCTATCTCTGTCCCTCATGTCTCTCTCCCCCACCGAGCGCCGGTGCAACCCACCTTCACCTCCGCGGAACAGGCTGAAGGAGGAACCTCCCTTCCCCCGCTCCCCACCGAAGAACGAGGAGGAGGAGGGCTCCTCTCCCGCCCGCTCCGAGCCCGCATACCTCTCAAACACGTGGGCGTAGGGGCTCGCGCCCTCCATAAAACGCTCCTTGTCTTTCAAGCTCACGCTCCTGGGCGGGGGGAGTTGCCCCCCTCCCCCTCCGCCCCCCCCCCTCCTCCTGCCCCGCCCCGGCGGCCGGCCCCTCCCCGCTGCAGGTCCACGAACGTGTCGTAGGAGTGCTGCCGCCCGCAAAGACCCGCCCCCCCGGCCCTAGCTTCCTGCGCTGCACCTGAGTCTGCGTCTGCCCCCCGGCCCCGCCTCCCAGCACCACTGCCGTCTTCCCCCGCCCTCGTGGGCGCACTTACCCCCAGCTGGCTAAACAGGAGGTTATCCTCGCTGATGTCGTACAAGTTGCCCGGCTTCTTGCACGAGTCGCAACGTTTGCACGTGGCCGAGCCCGGACGACTGCCCCCCACCGCCGCCCGCGCCCCCGTGGTGACACATGGCCTTGCCCCCCCTCCTCCTCCACCACCACCGCCGCCTCCGTGGCAGTTCCGGCACTCCCAGTCGCCCCCGGCGATGCCCCCTCCCCCTATCCCCGGCGCGCTCTTCTCCCAGCAGGTGTGCGCCTGCTGGCCCGCCCCCCAAGACCAGACCCCCGCCTCCCCCCCCCCCGCCACGCCGCCTTTACACTCGGACTTCTTGGTTTTACCTTTCAAGAAGTCCTCCACGGGCACTAAGCTTTTACAAATGCCGCCGCCTCCGCCCCCGGCGCCGCAGGGCCCGTCGGAAAAGGTCCATGTGCTCCCACGGAGCCTTGCCTTCCTTAGAACGGAACTGCTCGCCATAGAACTCCCGCAGATTCTCTTTCTCCTGGCGGAACGGGTAAGGCGAAGAGCTTCCCCCCTCCTCTCTTTCGCTCGAGGGCGGCGAGGCCGAGCGGTGTCCCAGGGGGCCGTGGGGGAAGTGGTGGTGGACGGTGTGGTTCTGGAGGCGCCTCCTGTAGGCCGTCTCCATGTCGTCCTGCTCCCGCCGGGATTTGGCGGACGCCGGCCGCTTCTTCAGGCTGTCCCGGTACTGCCTGCGCCGCTTAGCGTTGCCCTCCAGGTTGCCGTAGGTGACGGTGTGCGTGGAGATGTCCGACATGGCGTCGTCGCCCCCTGAGCCCCCGCCCCCGCCGCCGCAGTACCTGTCATGCCCCCCTATGAACCCCGTGCTGGACGCCCCGCCCTTGAACGAGAACCTCCCGTAGACGTTGCTCGACTTGAACGCCCCCTCCCTGACCCCGCCCCCGCCGCCGCCACCACCACCGCCGGAGGAGGAGGCGTGTCCGGCAAGCAGGTCAAACTTATTGGTGTTCCTGTGCGTCAGGGAGGCTCGGGGCTGGGTGGTGAAGATGGGCGCTACCCTCCCCCTAAGCTGTCGCACTCAAACATCCCCCTCCAGAGAGCTTGCGCTGCCGAGGCTGCGCGGCCGGTTCGGCGGCGGGCCGGACATACCCAGAGCCAGGCCAGACCCGGGGCCAGGGTGGTGGTGCAGGTAGTGGTCCTGGTACAGGTTGCTGTCCTTCAGCGGCAAGTTGCCAAAAGTCCTCTCCACCTCACTGATGTAGTCACTGAACATGTTGTCCTCCTGCAGGTAGGGCGGCGCCGTCAGGGCCTTGCAGTCCACCGGGTGTCCCCCCGCCAGGCTGCGCCGGTGCTCCGAGATGTCGTACACCTGCGATTCGCCGGGCCGGTGGCCGCCGTAGTCCAGGGCGGCGTGCGGCGAGCCGTTGACGGGGATGGCGGTCATGTCCTTGGCGGTGCGCAGCAGGCGCAGGATGTTGGAGTGGGTGTTGTTCATGTTCATGTTCATGGTGGCAGAGGGAGAGTCCATGTTGGATTTGTTCTCCTCGATCTGGACCCCGTGGATGCAGCTGTAGATACCCTGCGTGGGGAGAGACAGGGGTGAGGGAGGAGGAGGGAGAAGGAAGGAAGGAAGGAAGGAAGGAAGGAAGGAAGGAAGGGATGGAGAAAAGAAGGACAGAACGGGTGATGAGGAGAGGTAGAACGAAGGGGGGAAGAAGAGAGAAAAGGGAGAAAAGCAGGAAACAAAAGACAAAAGAAGTGGAATGGAAGGATAGAGATTGTGTTTGTGATTTAGGGAGAGGGAGAGGGAGGGGCAGAGATGGGTGAGGGAAAGATGGACAGAGCAGATAGAGAGAGAGAGAGAGAGAGAGAGAGAGAGAGAGAGAGAGAGAGAGAGAGAGAGAGAGAGAGAGAGAGAGAGAGAGAGAGAGAGAGAGAGAGAGAGAGAGAGAGAGAGAGGTTAATGGATAGCAGCGTTTTGGGTTGACAAGCCTCTTGTTTACACTCTATTAAACAGTAATAGGGGTTGAGTTCATAAGTGCCTTGTCTCCTGGGAACACACACACACACTTACATAAAACACACACACACATCCGTCTGAGATTTGGTGTTAGGGGAGCAGATCAAACTGTGATTGATAACGACAGGTGCACAATGAGCCTGTGGTTTTGACCAGCGATCAATATCTCTGATCGATATCATTTATATTCAGCTGACAACACCACAGGGTCTCCATCACATTTGTCTCTCTCTGTCTCTTCTCTCTCTCTGTCTCTTTCTCTCTCTGTCTCCCTCCCTGCTGTTGCCTTGGGACAAGGAATTGAACAATAACAGCTGATTCTACACTGATGAATTAAGTCTGCTATTATATTTCAATTCAAGTGTTTACATGACTGGATTTGGTTATAATTTTAGAAAGTTGATATCATGGCAGGGAGAAAAAGCCCTAAAGGCCACTTCAGAACTTCAAAAATAAAGGTCAAGGGTGAACACCCTGTCAGCCAGCATCGTGTGTCATTGCTCGTGAAAGTCGTCGTCAACAACAACACAAAGTCTTCCTCCTTGTCTCCTCTTCGTCATCCTTGTTTCTTTCTCTGTCGCACTCTGTCTCTTGGTCTCTCTGTCCTCTGCCCACATTCAGAAACCAAGTCAAGTGTTCCCCATGTCTATGTTTATCTGTGGAGGTGCATTTTCTAGCATAAGTACAAGTTCCTCTATCATGCTCTCTCCCTCCCTTTCTCCTTCTCTACCTCTCTCACTCGCTCTCCACACCCCCCTCCCTCCCTTTACATGTGAATTGGCCAAACCTTGCACATCTGAAATCCTTTTTCTTCCATCCCATCTCAACTTGAGTGTTAAGTCAGCCATGTTGATCTGAGTATTGGAGTATTGGAGTTCTACAGCCAAGGGAAATAATAACCACACCAGACTTCAAATAGTATTCTGGGAGGTAACATGCAAGCCGTAATGCAACTGACAAATAAAATAAAGTGTATGCGGAGCTAATGAATAATGAGTTTGAATGCTATCGAGACTTTGCGTCAAATCTCGATGTGGTTTTGTGTTTTAAACTCGGGATGTGACCTGTCACCAGCGAGTACCCAAAAAGGGAACGTTACCATTCACTAAGAGAGAAGAACAGGTTTTTGTTTGGAAGAATAAGTAAATAAATAACCCAGTAAGCATGATCCATCTATTTTGGGAGTTGACAGTTTTACCTCAGAAAAAGGTTCCCACAGTTGGATCACATGACTAAGGGGACGTCGTTAGTCTTCATATCCGCCAAGTAAACAGTTGCCGGCATTTCTCAAAAAGAACGATAAGTGAGCTTGTTTGTGCACAACAACAGCCCCCCCCCCCCCCCCCTTCGCCCCCACCGTCCTCTCAACCCACCCACCCATTCTCCTTAAACCCTCCTAAAAGGTAACATTATGCAAATTGATTTTTGCTTCTCGAGCGACTGATTTCCCCGCGCATCAACAACAACAAAAGCCTCCTTCCTGAGCAGTACAAGAGCCTTGGTGACTGACCCACATAAGCGACCCCCACAGCCATCACCAACCCAACCAGACGGAGGCAAGGTGACTTTCCGGAACCTTCCTTCAGCAGCACCACCATAAAGCTACCGTTTAACATACATTCATACATACACTCTTCCCCATCCATACAACTGCCCTCCCTCCCTCCCTCCCCCTCCCTCCCTCCCTCCCTCCCTCCCTCCCTCCCTCCCTCCCTCCCTCCCTCCCTCCCTCCCTCCCTCCAGACTCACCCTGCTGATGGAAAAGGTGAAGCCAGGCTTTCCCCGAGCACACGCCCATGAAGCAGAAGCGCAGCTGCCAGTAGAACAGGTGTTCGCAGATGAAGGTGATGAGGGAGAGCGCCATGGCGGCGCCCAGCATGTAGAAGACGCCCGCCATGTTGTCCACGTCCCAGCTGGGAGGACATCACCTCGTTCTTCTCGTTGTGACAGATGCCCGTCAGCCACAGCGCCTCCAGTTCCTCCATCTCTCCTGAAGGGGGCGACAAGGAGAGGAGCCCAGGTGGAGAGCAGGTTACAAACAGGTTACATTTACGTGTAGTCATTTAGCAGACGCTCCTATCCAGAGCAACATACAGGAAGTACAGGGACATTCACCCCTGAGGCAAGTAGGGTGAAGTGCCTCGCCCAAGGACACAACGTCATATTGGCACATTCCAGGGGAGGCTGGAATGTGTATAATTTAGGGTGGTGACGTTATGAAGAGTTATATGTTCACAGGTAACTCCCTCCTTGGTGTGTACTGGTGTGTGTATTTGTGTTGGTGTGTGTGTGTGCTTTCTTTGAAAGACAGTAAGTACCACCACAGGGGTAAACAACCCAGCCTCATATAGGTTCAACAGACGTCACGTCGCATCATCTCTAAGCTACCCCTCCGCTGAACATCCTCATTAATCCTTGATGATGCGAGTCTCACTACGAGCTCCTCGCTGTGCTGTGCCCAAACAAGTGCCTGCTGGGATTTTTCCAGGCCTTGAGGAGAGTCATGTGACGCCTGGTCCCACCCTCAAATGTGTCCCCCTGCAGCCCCGGGAACCCTTCCCAGACAGGAAGACATGTCCAGAGAGATTTGTTTGATCCAAGCCACCGGAGTGAGTCCGACCCCCCTGGGGGCTCTGTGATTCCCCACTGCTTACTGGGACTGCAGCAGCTAGCGCTGTGGAGCAGCTAGCGGCCTCTAGCAATAGTTCATCTGTTCTTGCACGTGTTTCGCTGAATGTTAGCACCTGTTAGCGCGCTAACATCGCCCACTAGCACCTCTTGGTGTATGCTAGCTCCTGTTAGTAACGGCTAGCTCCTGCTAGCACCTGCAATAAATATATCATCTCCATGATAGACCACTGGGTAGTTAGGGTATATTGTGAAACTGGTCCAGGGGGTGCAATCATTTTTCTAATATTCAAATGATTCTATTTCGCCCGTGCTTTCCTCCAGCTCAAATTAGATTGACAAGGGTTTCAGAACAGGAGGAGGGAGGGCCCACTTCCTCAAAGGCGATTGGCTGGTGGGCTGCTCCAATAATCCGAAAATGAACATTCCAGGGGTACTGAGCTGTCGCTTTCCTAAACAATTCCCCCTTCGGATCTCGTTAGCTTCAACTGTTTAGACCGGACAAAACTGAGAGTCAAGACGAGTGACAAAACCCATCGAGCGATCGTGGCACATTTTCAAAATCAGCCTTCCGACCCCGACCCCCTGCACCAATCACAACGCTGGAATCCATCTGCCTACAACTGCAGATACACCGGTAACTAGAACTCCAGCCACTTGGAAGTGGGTCGGTACACTCTGCCCTACCTGCATCAAACACACAGGGGTTACGTAACTGTTGTCATGTGGATTATCCCCAGGTACGAAGCACCTGAGAGCGCAGATCCACTTAGAGCCCTGGTCTGTGATCGTTTATCAGGGCTGGCAGCTGTGCTGTTCAGCATGTCATTTAATGGGATGTGATGTAACAGGATGTTAGACTACAGTCAGTGTTATGCAGTGATCCCATTTAATATGTTTGGCCGTGAAAAAAACAACTTTATGACTTTGTTGTTTGTGTAGGTCCCACAAACTGGCCCTAAACTAACTGGGATAGGTTCCAGTAACCTGTGACCCCTAACGACAATGAGCAACACCGTTCATAAGCATAGACAATGAATGAATGTTTGTGTAGGAATATAACGGTCTTTTGTGTTCCTGTGACTGTGTAACCTGTCTAAACTCACACACACGCACGCACGCACGCACACACACACACACACACACACACACACACACACACACACACACACACACACACACACACACACACACACACACACACACACACACACACACTCTCATAAATGGATGCTTCCTACGTATGTTGATCCATATCTGGCCTCTGAGGAAGTACTAAACCTGTCTCGGTGGCTCTCCTGTAGGGCTGAGCCCAGGTGAGTCTTCTCTCATTCATCATGGAAACTAGGACAGAACCTGACAGCACATGTCACGTGCTTGAGTAGCCAGTGTGTGTTCTGGGATCTGGGATATGGGATGTGACACGTACTGCAGACCACTCTCTCTCTCTCTCTCTCTCTCTCTCTCTCTCTCTCTCTCTCTCTCTCTCTCTCTCTCTCTCTCTCTCTCTCTCTCTCTCTCTCTCTCTCTCTCTCGCTCTCTCTCTCTCTCTCTCTCTCTCTCTCTCTCTCTCTCTCTCTCTCTCTCTCTCTCTCTCTCTCTCTCTCTCTCTGTCTCTGTTTCTCTCTCTCTCTCTCTCTCTCGCTCTCTCTCTGTCTCTGTTTCTCTCTCTCTCTCTCTCTCTCTCTCGCTCTCTCTCTGTCTCTGTTTCTCTCTCTCTCTCTCTCTCTCTCTTTTCTCTCTCTCTCTTTTTTTCCACTCATTTGCTCCCAGTCTCTATTTTCTCTTTCCCTCCCTTCATCCCTCGCTATCTATCTCCCCCTCTCTCTCTCTCTCTGCCGTTAGGTGATACTGGCATCTCTAGCAGTTGCTGTCAGAACCAGTCAGTGCTCCTGGTTCCAGACCTTAGGAGAAGCCATCCCATCGGTCACATGGTCTCTGTCCAAGGTGATGGCTGCATGGCTCATTTAGAACGATGCTAATGCTGTTGTTTTTGGGGATTGTCATCAAAGTTATCGTCATCCACAAACAGGTCACCTGATGGTGGAGCACAATGAGGGCCTCTCCGCTATACCCTGTTTATGTTTGGCACTGTGTTGAGTTGTGTTGTGTGAATTTGGAAAAAAGACGACAGTTTTCATGACCTTTTGCACGAGCACTTAACCAAAAATGGTTCTGGGTTCGTTTTCCCAGCTCAGCGATCCAGCAGAAATGGATGTCGCTATCGTTCTCCTGCTTCCACAAATTGGGTCTAATGAACTGTGTGTGTGGTGGTGTGCGTGTGTGCGTGTGTGTGTGTGTGTGTGGGGGGGGGGGGGGGGGGGGGGGTTCCACGCATGCCTAGAGTGTTTTTACCGTCTCCAAACAGCATGAGGATGGCCAGGTCCACTGCTCTCTTCCAGCCCGAGTCCTTCTGGATGGCGATGCCGTAACCAGTGGACGCGAACACCTTCCCGCTCCCGATGGTCACCAGCTTGCACCCCTCGTCTCGGCCCGCCATGTAGTTGAGCACCGCGGCGTCGTAGATGAACGCGTCCAGTTTCCTGGAGGGGAACGCCACAGGAAGTCAAGCTCGTGTCGTGACGCTTGCGTGTCGACACCAAGCGTTGTTTTATCTACGTCGTTTTTCGAAAGAAGAGGTTTTTGAAGGACCTTCCTCTCTCTTGTCACGATCAATAGTCTGTCGTGTCGTCTGCGGATTAAGGCTAGAAGGCTATTGGTTGATTGGATGATCCAAACTTCTAAGCATCTCCTCCATTTGACGCTGAAACCAGGCTAAGCATGATGCGTATTGATTGGCAATTAAGCATTCCGTTAGGTTCCTGTCAACCGTTCTACCATGTTCCTCTCTAATCCACTCCACTCTAACAATCAGAACCGCTGAACACGTGGGTGTTCAGCTCGCGTGATAAGCGCCGGCTTTAACGAGTTATGACGACAAAGCAGCGGTCGGATTGGCCAAGCCCAAATCAACAAATCAATCAGTTCCCTCCCGCGGCTTTGCTCCTATCAGGGCTTATCTGTGCCACGCCGTGGGGACAATCAGCTCCGGACCATGACCAGCCAGCAGGAGGCTGCTGATTACCACCGGGGCCTCAGACCCACGTGGCCCGCTCTCCATTCCTCAAGAGGGGACAGAGAGAGAGAGAGAGAGAGAGAGAATTTGAGAAAGAGAGGGATGGATAGAGAGTGAGTTAGAGAGAGAGAGAGAGAGAGAGAGAGAGAGAGAGAGAGGTGGAGGGGGGTAGAGAGCAAGAAAGTGACAGAGAAGGTGGAGGGAGGACGAGGTTTGTGGGAGAGAGAAAAAGGATGTGTAATGTGGGGAGAGATTGAGGTGAGAGAGAGAGAGAAAAGAGAAAGAAAGACAGAAACAGAAACTAGAGAGATGGGGAAAGAAAAAGAGATAACTAGATGATCTGAGAACAGAAAGGAAGATAAAAAGAGAGTGATGAGAGAGGGGTAGGAGAGCTTCAATTTGCAGAGAAGCGATGGAAAGAGCGGAGAGACTTGCCATGAAGAGAAAGCAATAGTGGGAGAAAAAAAAAGAATAGAAAGAGGCGTGTAGAGAGTAGGAGAGTATCAGTATCATAGCGAGCGCAGCCTG
>CM059314.1:3355000-3370000 GCA_030340665.1 Neosalanx taihuensis
CTCCCCCCCGTACCTCTCCCACCATGCCGTTCCAGGTGCCGTTGATCTTCTTGCCGTGCTTGCCGTTGGTCACCAGGTAGAGGTCGTAGGAGAACTTGACTGACTTGGCGATCTTCTTCAGGATGTCGATGCAGAAGCCCTTGCAGCACTTCTTGATGTACTTGCCGGAGTCCTCCGTCTGATTGGTTATAGATCTGGAGACCAGGAAGGAGATGTCGGGTTTACAGGGATGAGAGAGAAGGTTGTTAGAGGCGAATGTGGGAGCTGGGGAGGAGAAGGGGGAGGAGAAGGGGGAGGAGAAGGGGGAGGGAGACGGAAAACAAATGTGTGTCCCTGATGAGAGGAGGAGGCCCCAGGAGGAGAGGAAAGGGGTGTAGGAGAGAGAGGAGCCAAAAAAATGAGGGTAGGGAGAGAGAGGGAGCCAAAATGAGGGTAGGAGAGAGAGGAGCCAAAATGAGGGTAGGAGAGAGAGGAGCCAAAATGAGGGTAATGATAGAATTGGATTATGGATGGTGGTCAAGGTGAAGTGGTCGCCAGGGGGTGAAGGTGAGCATAACGAGGGCAGAAACCAGGAGCGTGATCCAGATAGTGGAGGTGGGGGGAGGGGGGGGAACAGACAGGGAGGTTTGGAGGGAGGGAGAGGAAAGAGAGGGGAGGAGAGTGGAGGAGGAGGGGGATGGGGGGAGGGGGCAGATGAAAGGATGGAAAGGAAGTTTCAAATGGAAATCCAACTTTATTGGCTCTTCCCACAAGGCTGTGCGGCATATTTGAGGAGGACGGGAGATGGGGAGGTTAGAATGGGAACAGGAGGATGGGGGGTTATCACAAGAGAGGACGTGGTAAGACAGAGAGATGGAGAACGATGGACGGAGGAATGATGACGAGAAGAAGAAAACACATTGGTAGAAAGACAAGGAGGACTGTAGGGACGGTTTCTATTTACTGTCAAACCTCCTCAGCAACAACGACAACTAGCAACCGAATGGGGGCGTGGAGATATGTCAACTTAATTACGCAAAGACGATTAGTATTGCATAAGATGAGTGAGAGTTGGCTGAAAAGATTAACTTTGCTCTCACTTTTCAGATGAGAAAATGCAGAAATCTGATATCAGATATTCCAATTGTTTTACTGTGTACTGTGATATAGGGAACTGGCATATTGATGGTAAATGTCAAGGCTCTCTACCATCCAAGGTGACTAGCGAAATGAGGGAGTTGTCAATCATAGTGACTAGAGTAGAAAATGTTTATGCACGAGAGAAACCCCGCCTTCTCTTGAGCCACATCCAATCACTGAGAGGCACGCAAGCTGAATAAAGATTAGAAACAATCTGAATGAAGTCAAATTCATATAAACGTATCATTATATCATGAAATTAAGCAGAAAAACGATGAAGTCAAACGGGGGCGAGCGTCTGGAGGAGGGCGGAGCCTCACATGCGCTTGAGCTGCTTCCTGCAGGGGATGGTGTTCCTCATGCAGGTGCCGCTGAGGGGGTCCACGTCCTCCACGATGACGAACGGCGCCTCCTCCAGAGTGACGATGGACAGGTGGTCGTCTTCGTGGCTCTCCGGGGTCTCGAACCGAGGCCACACGTGGTACTTCATGTCCCTCAGGGAGCCCCTCTCCCACTTGCCCACCTGGGTGCGAAAACAGTTTGTGAGTGTGTGTGTGTTTGTGTGTGGTTGGTAGTGGAGTGGTTGTGGGGTATTTAAGTGCGTTTGTGTGATGTGGAGAAGAGGGGAGGCTGACATGGGTTGGTGGAATAAAATACCCTTCCAGTCAGAGGGTGAGAGAGAGGGGAGAGAGAGGAGCGAGAGAGAGGAGCGAGAGAGAGAGAGAGACAGAGAGAGAGAGAGAGAGAGAGAGAGAGAGAGAGAGAGAGAGAAAGGATAGAAGAGAAAGAAATAAGGGGAGGTTTGAGTAGGATGAGTGTTGGAGGAGGCACCTTGTTGAACTGGTGAATTAGAGAGCGAGAGAGAGAAGAGAGAGGGCTCATCTCCGTACTGACCCTGTCCCATCTCCTCTCCTTGTCCAGGAGGATGATGACGAGCTTGGGGTGCATCTGGTATCCGTCCTCGCTGAACGACAGGTTGCGCCCCTCAAACGTCACATTCATCAGGTACCTGGGGGGGAGGAGCCCAAGCAGCTGGGATTAAACGCAACACAGGACGCGTAAACTAACACGGAAAACTACAAGGACCATTGGAAAGGACCATTTTTGAAACGCCATCACCAAGCAGCCTTTAGTGAAGCGTCGAGGAAGAAATGACCTCAGCTTTAGCCCGACTCGTGGAGTTCATTCCCTCACAGTGGGACGACGAGCGCTAACATCTTAATCGTTTTCCCTCTCGAAAAAAATAACACAAAAAACGTTTAAACCAGAACTCAGTGGAAGTACACCCACTTCGGCTGTGATCGCCACACCACCCACTGAGAGCTGAACAATGGAGACACAGAGCTGGAGATAACCCAGCTGCTATGAAAATACATGGGCTGGAGGGAGGGAGGGAGGGAGGGAGGGAGGGAGGGAGGGAGGGAGGGAGGGAGGGAGGGAGGGAGGGAGGGAGGGAGGGAGGGAGGGAGGGAGGGAGGGAGGGAGGGAGGGAGGGAGAGAGAACCCACACAAACAGATCAAGCTGTGAAGGCATTCCATCTAAGACTATGTGGTTTAAAGTCTCTCTCTCTCTCTCTCTCTCTCTCTCTCTCTCTGTATGGCTGCTCGAGGTACATACAGCACACCTGGCCCCCAGCTGACCCCCCCCCCCAAAGAACTGAAGTGAGTGAGAGAGAGCGAGAGAGCGAGAGAGAGCCATAGAGACATCTGAGAATGGGGCACACACACTGTGTATGTGTGTCAACAAGTGTGCAAGGATCAACTCGAGATCTCGACTCCCCCCTCCCTCACCCCCCCCTCCCCCACCCCCCACACCCCCCCACACAGCTCTCCAACACCCTCGCTCGCACACCGCCGGTTCGTGGGTCGCCGTTGCCATGGCGACGCTCTGCCTCGGCAACAAACAAAAAAAACAAGTCGGCGAAGGGGAACGAACAAGTGGCCGAGGGTGGAGGAGGGGTGAGGAGGGTGAGGAGGGGTGAGGAGGGGTGAGGAGGGGTGAGGAGGGTGGAGGAGGGGTGGAGGAGGGTGGAGGAGGGGTGAGGAGGGGTGAGGAGGGTGAGAACTTGGAGCCCCTGTGCATTTAACCAGCAGCGAAGGCCAGCGGGCATCGCCCCGCTTCGACGGCAGAGAAAACCGAGCTACAGTACCCACGATTCTTTGCACTTTGGGCGGATTCCTTTGAGCGGTGTCTAGAGCCGCCGTATCCACAACTTCCACTCCCCCGAACATGAAGATTCCCATCGGGTTTTCATGAAGAGGTGTCAGATCACATGTAACAAGGCATTAGGACTATCTAACGTTAAATACATCATCCACGCTCAAACTAGCTGTCCCACCCAAAGTTCTTCTGACAGGATTTACAGATGTGCGCCACAGTTGACGTTTAGTTATGTGTGTGTGTGACGTGTGTCATAATCGCTGACTTGTATGACTGTAAGACATCACCCCTCCTACACACACACACACACACACACACACACACACACACACACACACACACACACACACACACACACACACACACACACACACACACACACACACACCACCCTCTGGAGAGAGAGAGACTCGGCCGGCATATGAAATCTGTTGCCATGGAGCCCACAACCACAGTGATTTTCAAGCAATCGGCTGGGTTGCCATGGGAACTGTAATCTCACGCGCGAGAGAAGGAGGGGAAAAAGAAAGAGTGGGAGAGACAGAGAGAGAGAGGTAGAGAGAAAGAGAGAGGTGGGGAGAAAGAGAGAGAGAGAGAGTGACAAACAAACCCTACCCTTCCTTCCTCCAAACCAGGGCCGGCTCTTGGCATAAGCGACATAGGCGGTCGCCTAGAGCGCCATCTGCTGGAGGGGCGCTGCCAGGCACCCTTAATCATGCTGTTTAGTGTGAAGACGTTTTATTTATTTCTGCTTGCTAGCTACACCATGTTTAATGTGAAATGCACCCAGTAATCTCGCCTAGGGCACAAGTAGAGCCAGCCCTGCTCCAAACCCTACCCTTCCTCCCTCCAAACCGTACCCTTCCTCCCTCCAAACCGTACCCTTCCTCCCTCCAAACCGTACCCTTCCTCCCTCCAAACCGTACCCTTCCTCCCTCCAAACCGTACCCTTCCTCCCTCCAAACCGTACCCTTCCTCCCTCCAAACCGTACCCTTCCCTTCCTCCCTCCAAACCGTACTCTTCCTCCCTCCAAACACAGACGCAGGGCAGCAGACAGAGCCACAGACCAAGACAGGGCTTGGTGAATGCCGGCAGCGCGTACAGTAGGAGAGCAGATTCTGAGCGTTCATCGTTCGCCGGTCCCGCTGGTATCCATGTCGCTTTTATGTAGCTTTGATCCGTCCCTGTGTCTGAATCCCCCCTGCGTCCCCCCCCCCCCCCCCCCCCCCCACGGCGGGCTTACGCAACAGCATTCGCTAAATACCACACTGAGTCTTGAAAGCCAGTCTACAAGCAGGCAGGCCATTTGATTCCAATACGACTTGTAAATATGAATAAATACTTTGTCACGTGCACTTGCTTTAGGTCAGACGGTAAAAGGATTCGGATGGAACAGTTGTTTATAAACAGTCAACGGTACGCACGTGAAGTATTTCATATCTGAATGTTTTGCCGGACGTTGTCGCTTAAAGATATCCATCTGCTCAGCAGCATGTAGACACACACACACACACTCATACCCAACACGGGAGCCTGTGTGTGTGATTGAATGACAGAGTGAGCGAGTGAGCATGTGTGTGTGTGCGTGTGTGTGTGTGACCGAGTAAGAAAGTGAGTGATTTGGGAGGACAACTCCTCCCAAACCAACCTGCATGGTTCTACACTGACGCTCTGGTGAGGGTTTCAAGAACCACACAACACCTTCATCGCCTGTTTGCGTTGGTCGGCGTGAATTAGTCCGGAGTGTAACTATAACTAAACTGTGATGCACAAAAGCAGGTGGACAGGAAGACTGATTGAGAATGAGTGTTTGTTTATGAATAATAAGTTGGGTCCATTAAACACGGTCTGGTGCTTTGATAGTAAACAAGGAATAAAGAGACAGACAGAATGAGAGAGAGGGAGAGAGAGGGAGAGCCTAATGAGGAGAGAGCGAGGTAGGAGCTGCCAAATTGCACGATGCTTTTAGAAGGAGAAGAGGGAGAGAAAACAGGAGAGGAAGTCACTGAGCGAGATGTAGAGACCTTCCAATTCAACTTCAACTAATTGAAAGAGCTTTTTAGCACACGGCAGAGATGACAATAACAACGAAGCACGGAGAGAGGAAGAAGGATGGAAGGACGGGTTAAAGGGAGATAGTGAGAGTGATACAACAAGGGAGAGAGCGAGGGTGAGCTACCGAGAGGGAGAGAGAGAGAGAGAGAGAGAGAGAGAGAGAGAGGTGAGAGCGGGGGAGAGAAAGAGCGGGAGGGGGAGGAAGGAGGAAGGAGCAGGGGAGCAGGGAGACGGCGTTGTAAAAAGAACTGGAAAGGACACCGGACAGACGGGGGGTGGGTGTGCTCAGACCAAGCGGGGGGGGGACGCACCAGAAACAAACACCAAGAGCGGTGATAAAAAAGGAAGTGAGACAGGTAGGGCGGAAAGAGAAAGAGAGAG
Source organism: Neosalanx taihuensis (assembly GCA_030340665.1). Taxonomy (NCBI): domain Eukaryota; kingdom Metazoa; phylum Chordata; class Actinopteri; order Osmeriformes; family Salangidae; genus Neosalanx; species Neosalanx taihuensis. The sequence continues at coordinate 3,360,718 of CM059314.1, forward strand.
AGAGAGAGGGAGTGAGAGAAAGAGAGAGAGGAGAGCGATATGGCTACTCTAATACCCTGACCTATTTCGACAAGGCTCTACAAGGTGTGTGTGTGTGTGTGTGTTGAAGGGGAGGGGGAGGGGGGGAGGGGGGAGTCCTGACCTCCTCCGCTGTTGAAACAAGCCAATAAAACCAGGAGGCAGAATTTGTTAGCTTGAGGATCCATTCAGGGCGGTGTATGATAGCCTCCCTCGACAGCCTGAGGAGGAACCACGTTTAAAATGTGAAATAGGATGGGGGGGGGGGGGGCGTGTGTGAGTGCCGGAATAGCCACCCAAAGACACACATGCTTGTGTGTGTGTGTGTCTTTCAGTGCAGAGTGCAGAGAGCCAATGTCCAAGATCGCCTGACAGAGGACTTACAACGAGACAGCTCCCTGTATTACATGATATCCCATTACGCCAAACATTGTGTGTTAGGGCGGACTGCACACACACAGATAGGTAGACCTGGCTGTGTGGCTCACATAAAGGTAAGGGCTTGTGCGCACACACACACACAACCAAGGCATCAAGAAATAATCAAGCATCCTACACAGCCCTGCACACACACACACACACACACACACACACACTATTCCTTCCGCCCTGAAGTGCTAGGCTCCCAGAATCTTTTCTCATTACACTGTCCCTCTCTGTCTCTGTCTACACACATTCTTTCTCACTCTCTCCCTCTCTCTCATACACACACACTCACACACTCTCAAACACACACATTCTCTCACTGTCACCCACGCCACGCCCAATCAAGTGTTACAGTAATCTGGAGTGTGTGTGGCTAAGCTGCCCAGGCCACCTCCCCTGGGTGTCTGCTGGGGAGACGGTGGGTCCAGGCTGGGTATGAGTGTGTGTGTCTGTGGGTGTGTGTGTGTCTCTGTGTGTGTGTGTGTCTCTGTGTGTGTGTGTGTGTGTGTATCGCTGGCCTCTAGGGTCACCAGGGTTCCGCTGTTTCGCATTCTCATCCACCTTCGCTCATCAGGCGAGATAACAGGGAAAACACAGAGACACACACACACAGACACACACACACAGACACACACACACACAGACACACACACACAGGCTCCCTGACAGGGTCCCAGGTGTACGCTGGAGGATGATTGAGAGCGGCAGGTCTAGCTGAGGGCCCCACAGGAGCCGCAGCGCTCACAGGGGCCACGCGGAGCTGCTATCTGTATTCCACGGCGGTCGCCCGCACGCACGCATCATGCTGCCTGAGCAGGGGGGGCGGGGGGGGGGGGGGGGCAGACGGATGATGTTGGTGGGACAAAACGATATATCATCGTGAAGCGCTCACTTCCAGCGCCCAGGAGGGCGATGTGTGGAGAGGAGCCGGAGGAAAGTAGGATCATTTTTTGTCAAATATGTTTTTTACTGGTTTCCCCAGTTTCGGTTGTCTACACCCCCCCCCACACACACACACACAAACCCACACACACCCTGTACCCCTAAGCCACACATCCAACTCAAAACACGATTATGCCTATTTTTAGAGATGAAAATGGTGTGAGGAGGGGGAGGAGAAGGAGGGGAGGAGGGGGAGGGGAGGGTGCATTTGTGTTCTTTGCTCTTCGTTTAACAAGGTTGCAGTAATGATTCGCAAAACCATTACAAGAGTGGGGGGGGGGGGGGGTGGGGGGGGATGGGGGGGGAGTGAGGGGTGGGGGGGGATGGGGGGGGGAGTGAGGGTGGGGGGGATGGGGGGGAGTCCCCAAACGCAGAGCAGATAAAGGCGAGTGAGTCACTCAGGCTGGAAGCCTCGACCTCACCCTCCCGCTGTGTTTGTCTGAGTGTGTGTGTGTGTGTGTGTGTGTCTGAAACAGGGAGAGAGGGAACGGGAGTGGATGAGGGTCCTCCGGCCCCCTTTTAGGTTCATTCGCTCATCCCTGAGCTTTCGATTAGCGGACAGATCTCAGAGCAACGCACGCTAAAAGTCAACCCCTATGAAGTTGAATGTGGATTAATGATTGAATCCAGAACCAAGCCTAGCTTGTAACCATGACGTCAGCTACAGAATAATAAAAAGAGATTATGAGAGAGAGAGAGAGAGAGAGAGAGAGAGAGAGAGAGAGAGAGAGAGAGAGAGAGAGAGAGAGAGAGAGAGAGGATCATGTTCCTATCTGGGTTGTGATGTTGTGTCAGTACGTTTACAGTTCGCTTTCCCCAAGGCACACACACTGTGTGTGTGTGTGTACCCAGGCAGTGAGGACCCCTACTAAACAGTACCAAACACTGGCTCACTTCAGCACTTCGTTGGAGGTGCTGGTACTTGCGCCCTTCTTGTCGGGGGCGCCGTGGCAACCGGACTTGAGCAGGTGTGGGGCCCCCGGTCCAGCATCATGGTGGTGGTTGCCGTGGCGATGACGGCCACCGCGTCGCGCACACGAGCTTCGATGCCGTAGTCCCACTCATCGTACGACACGGAGATGAGGCCTGTAGAGGAGAGAGAGGGAGGGAGGGAGGGAGGGAGGGAGGGAGGGAGGGAGGGAGGGAGGGAGGGAGGGAGGGAGGGAGGGAGGGAGGGAGGGAGGGAGGGAGGGAGGGAGGGAGGGAGGGAAAGAGAAGGCATAGAAGGAAGGAAGGGATGGTGGATAGAAAAGTAGAAGACACAATGAAACGTTTTGTTTTTACCTCTTTTTTTTTTTACATTATTTTAGAGCACCTTTGAAGACGTAAACATGTAAAACTGTGTTTCAGAGGGATGTAACCTTCATCATCAGATCTAAATCACGCCCCAACACCTCACAATCTTCTGACACACGAGGCTGACCGGACGACCCTGACCGCCCCCCACCACCCCTCAGCACCGGGGCCCGGCTTCACCCATCACCCGCCTCTCTGCTCGCCCCTCTGGACACGCGCAGCCCCCCCCACCCTCACCCTAGAGGTGGAGTTTGAACTGGTCAAGGTTACGCGAGGAAGCCGAGCCCCCCCTGGCGGCCCCGCCCCTGATCTGGACGAGCACGCGTCAGACGCCACGAGAGGGTGACGCTCACTCCCTGTCTCGCCGCTACCCTCCTCTTCCTCCTCCTCTTCCTCCTCCTCCGCCGGCGAAAAGCTTCGACGCTCAGCCGAAGGTCAGTTTCTCTCGGCATAATCCTCAAAATGATGAGAAATCATCTCTTAAAAAAAAATGTTATCCTCAACTATCCTCTCGTCCTCACCTAACTCACCGATAGGCTCTAATTCTGATGACATCACTGGAATAGGTGAGGCTCGGATGATATTGTTTACACGTGCTTGGGGATTTTGGGATGACTTATTGGGGATAGCCGGATATTTAACGACAGTATAGAGAGGAGAACACGTGTTGACTCGTCACCAAACTCACCTCAAACCCCCCCACCACACATTTACATTTTACATTTATTCATTTTTAGCAGACGCTTTTATCCAAAGCGACTTACAGTCAGTACAGGGACATTTTTCCCTGAGGCAAGTAGGGTGAAGTGCCTTTGCCCCGAGGACACAACGTCACATAGCCACAGCCGGGGCTCGATCTCACAACCTTCCGATCATGAGGCCAACGCCTTAACCATTGAGCCATCTGACCCCCCACACACCCACACACACTTCGCCTCTGCCCCCCACCCCCCCCCCCCCGTACCTGTGGGGTACACGGCGGGGACGTGATCAGCGTCTCCTGCGATCAGCGAGGGGACGATCCAGGTGTAGCCGTAGCCGGTGAGCCCCACGGAGTGAGCCACCTCGAAGATGGTGTTGGCCTCCTCCTTGGTGCAGTACAGCAGGATCACCGGGCTCTGCAGCTTCTTCAGCTGGTTCTGGATCTTACTGTCGCCGTCGTCCACCGACATGTCCAGCAGGAGGACCTCCTCCAGCTCCCAGCCCACGAAGCTGTTCTCGATGGTGCTGCGGATCTGGGGGGGTGGGGGACAGGGGGGTGGGGGGACAGGGGGGGACAGGGGGAGTAACAGGGGGAGTAACGGGGGGGGTGGAGGTGGAGAGTTGGTCGACGTTTCAAAATTCGGGAAAAAAACAGCGGTAAAGGTGCTGTGATGCGAGGAAGCAGCCCTTCATCCCCTCGTCTCTTTTTCTTTCAGCCACCCCCACACCCCCACCCCCCCATCCCCCCCCACACCTCACCTTGTTGACAAAGTCCTGGTATCCGGGGTAGTAGGTGGTGACGATGGAGAAGACGTACCAGTCGTACTCCTTCATGATGTTCAGCATCACCTGCGCCTGCTGCTCGATGGACGGCCCAAACTGGAAGAACATGGAGTGGTCGTCCTGACAACGGCAGGAGGGGAACGAGGAAGGGTAGGGGTGGGGGGTGGTGGGGGGGGGTGCTGGTTATTACATTTACAGAGGGAAGAACAGACCTTAAATACCCAGAATGCACCCCTGCGGTTGGGTTTTAACGGCTGCCTACATTGCATCTCCAGGTGAACTGGAATGGACTCCAGGTCTCGTTAAGGACTCTCTTGGGGGGTCATTTCCGGAGTGTGTGTGTGTGTGTGCCCGGGGGGAAGGTGTGTGTGTGTGTGTGTGTGCCCGGGGGGAAGGTGCGTGTGTGTGTGTGCCGGGGGGAAGGTGTGTGTGTGTGTGTGTGCCCGGGGGGAAGGTGTGTGTGTGTGTGTGCCGGGGGGAAGGTGTGTGTGTGTGTGTGCCGGGGGAAGCTGTGTGTGATGGACGGGACAGCTGCAGCACAGTGTGTGACTCCGAGATGTGAGGATGTGAGGCTGATGGACAGAGAGTCTGTGACAGGAGGCTGACTGTGGGAACGGGAGTGGAGGGAACAGCCTGTAGCATGACGAGCTGGTCTGGTGTGCCTCTGTGTGTGTGTGTGTGTGTGTGTGTGAGGTAGAGTGCAGGGATTTTGTGTGTGTGTGAGGTAGAGTGCAGGGATTTGTGTGTGTGTGTGTGTGTGAGGTAGAGTGCAGGGATTTGTGTGTGTGTGTGTGAGGTAGAGTGCAGGGATTTGTGTGTGTGAGGTAGAGTGCAGGGATTTGTGTGTGTGTGTGTGTGAGGTAGAGTGCAGGGATCTGTGTGTGTGTGTGTGTGTGTGTGAGTGTATTCAGACAATAGGCTTAAAGTCTGTGAGTGAGAATGTTTGAGTGTACATGTGTATGTTGGTCTCAGTCTACACATACGTGTGTTTGTGTGTGTGTGTTTGTGTGTGTGCGTTCGCACGGTGTATGTGTGAATTTCCAACCATGAGTAACCGAAGGTAACCTTTAACCTTGTTTCAATGCTTCCCCTTCTTCCTTCTTATTTCACTATCACGCTATTTCGCTATCACTTCCTGCCTTTCCCGCTTCTTCAGCCTTCTGTTACTGATTCACTGACCCATAAACCATCTTCAATCCACTCTTAACATTCAGCTTTGACACGTTACTGCCAACCCTCTCAACCTGTCATGGATGATAGTATTTGTACAGCTACAATCACTGTGGGTGTATATGAACGTAAATTGAATTTGAAGACCATTCCTCCTCCATTCACTCCATCCATGGTTCTTTATGAATGACCTGAACGCTTCGCTCCCCCGGTCAGATTTTTTTCTCTTCCTTTTACTCGTCATCAGTCTCCTTTTCACCGTCTCCTTCTCTTCAGCTCCCAGAGGCCGAAAGCCGTCACTCAATGGTATCATCAGGACACCACTTACTCCATCCTCTGTCTCCTCAGATTACTGCTAATCATCCTTTTTTCACCCTTCTCTTTCATAGCCTAATCACACTCATTTCAATTCTCTCCTTTTGTCCGGAGATCTCGGCTGTCTTCAGCTCAACTTCTTCCTTCCTCTCTTTTCTCGCTCGTTTCTCTCCTCCGTCTTTGTCTACCTGGCCCTTTTCCCGCCTCTCTCTCTCTTTCCGATTTCTCTTCTCGCTCTCTCTCTCTCTCTACTCTCTCTTTCTTTGCACCTGGTCCCCCTCTCTTTAGTTTATTTTTTGTGGAACGGGGAAGGTGTAGCGTCTATCAAGACGACATTAACAGGACTCACGCCTGTCTGTCTGTCTGTCTGTCTGTCTGTCTGCCTGTCTCATGCATTGTCCCTCAGGCCGACAGTGACGTAGTTCACAATGTGGATTTATTTCGTGACCCCGTGTGAAGGCTGGCGCCCGGGGTCAGGGACTGCAGGATGGGTTTCCTGTCGGTGCTTGTCTTGACGGAGATGACTTTGAGAGTCTTGGAGAGCGCAGCGGGAGCGCGATGCTGGTGGGAGGGGCTGTATTTCACAATAAGAGCGCGGCATGTGACATTTGAAAATGAGGCCGACGATACAGAATCGATGTGATGCACGACTTCTGAAGAGCAGCTATGACCACAATCCCCAACCACGTATTTTCCCTAAACCGACCAATCGCAGCAATGATACGGAAGAGGAGGAGTGAGTTAGCGGAAAGCGGGCTGGACCGCACGGAGGGTTGAGGCAGCTGGCATCCATCATGTGTGCTGCCCAGGGCCTGCTCACACCTGTGGAGACTGGGAAGCTGCCAGGGTCCAGTGCTTTGACTCGTACAGAAAGTTCAACAGCTTCTGACCCCTCCTGACCCCTCCTGACCCCTCCTGACCCCTCATGCTCATCGAGAATCTCTCAGGCGTTCACTTCAACCAATAGCAGTTAGAGGAAGGCCAGTTCTGTTTTTGTGTTTAAGAAAGTTTAAGATGGATCTGTTTGAAATGTTTATACTTATATTTCCCACTCATTTTGTCTATATACTGTATGTTTATTGTTAGTCCACTGAATTAACTTTAAGCTGGTGAAACAGCAGTGTTCTTCTTAACCAGGCTGGCCAGGTTAGGGTTAGTTCAGCTATCACAGTCCACTAGAAGGGAACCAATCACAGTCCACTAGAAGGGAACCAATCACAGTCCACTAGAAGGGAACCAATCACAGTCTAGCAAACACTGGCTTGTTCGGCCACATCAGTTACAAACCAATCAAATCTCATTAGCTACAACCGGAGAGAATCAGGGATTATTCCCCGTGGGTGAAGATGAGATTGTAACCAGCGGCCCCCATCCCCCCGTCCCCCAAACCAACTCCCTGAGGTGACACTCTGGCATCCAGAGCATGAGTAACCCCTCTCATTAATACGGTGACTCGACAGTCTGAGCCAGCCTTTATACATGCAGTAGACCAAACGCTTCCATATGCTCCACGCAAAGCAGCAAAGCACACCCATTATGTTAATGTTATTCACGCCAAAGATGTATTCATAGTGGAAATGTTCATGGACATTCATATGCATGTATACAGCAACGACTACAGGTTTGAAGGTTGTCGACCAGCCGCTGTATCAGTGTGCGGTGCAGGGCAGTATGGGTGCGGGGGGTGCGGAGGGGGCTGAGAGGATTTGGCAACTCATCTCCATGTCATGTCAATGAAAGCCTGTCTGCAATCAGATTTGCAGAGGAAGAGCAACGCTACAGCCCTTCACTGGACACAAGAGGGAGGATTGAGAGAGAGGGAGAGAGAGAGGGAGGGAGATAAAGCTGGGGAGGGAGAGAGAAAAGGTGGCAGCTAAGACCGAGGGAGAGAGGAAGAAGGCTCGTCTGGGAAGAACGGGTGAGCCAAAGATCTCCCAGGGAGGAAGTCAGAGAGGAGGAGGGGGGGAGAATAGAGAGAGTACATTCAAGCAGCGCCACGCAAGTCTGCTAGCGGGGGAGACACGCGCGCAGACTTCTCCACGTTTTTACACTTCATCACTCTCGTCTTTCTCCACCTTCCATCCGCCTCGCTCTCCCCCCCCTCCTGTCTATCCCTCTCTCACAGACAGGCTTGGTATATAAAAATGTTAAAAAAGGCACCAGCTGCTGTCACTCACTAGCTTCAGAGCTCGTCAGCTTCTCTCATCACATTCCCTTTCGCTAATCAAAGACACACAGCGTTAATTCATCTCATTTTCTTTGTTTAATTAGCAATGACCCGATTCCAACGTCTTTTCTTCCCGGGCCGCTTTCTGACGATTTAAATACTCTTCATATTATAAGACCCCGGGAGCTTCTTGATTGAATTACTCTTCTATTCTGAGATCCAGGAAATGAGAGCAAACTCGCTCGTCTCTCTCTCATTTTGCCCCCGGCCAGACCAGCGGGCTGATGGCCGACCTGGAGCCTGTCTCTCTCTTCCATAAACGAGAGAGTGCTTGTTGATCACAGGAAACAGCCCCGCCCCCCCCCGCTGCACAGGAGGACCAATTAGGAAGTTGAAAATGATTGCACCAAAAATGTGAAATCTCAGACGATCTCAAAACCATATTCAACCAAGCAAACTATGGGTGTGCCACTCTCCCCACGGTTGCCTAGCACCAAAAGTGATGTTTTTGTCTGGTCAGTCAGGTCCAAATTCATTTCCATAACGCACAAAGCAACCAAATAGCGGTCGTTAGCTTTAATGATTAATTGATGGGCATTCATGCTGTCTGAAACACTGTTAACCTTTTGGACTGTCTCCCTCCCCCTTCTCCTCCCCCTTCTCCTCCCCCACACCCTCCCTTCTGCCTGCACTGTCGCTAGGGGACTGATATCTCAGCTTTGGACATGCCTCCCCCTCCCCTCCCAGCCCGTTCAAACGTTGTTTTGACGAGCCGAGGTGTTTCATTACCTTCGACAAGTCCTTGTCTCCTGTCTAATCGGCCCGTCCACGTCGATACCGAATCTTGGCTCCTTAAAAACGTCTAAATAACATCTGGACCGAGTGAGGAATATCTCATTTGGACAGATCAATGTCTACGCGGTTCTAGGTTCTAATCTGCTTCTCACACTGTGGTTTAAACACACACACACACACACACACACAGGCCTAGAGACACACAACGCAAACCCATACACTGTGTGTAGATGCAAACACACAAAAACAGAGTCACACACACACACACACACACTCCTAAGTGCTAAGTGCACGGCTGTGCAACCCCAGGTTTGCTGCGTCTGAAATGCCGCTGGGTATTGAAGGATCACAGGCGCAGGCCTAATTGTCTCTTTCGATCTCCCACTGTAACATCCTGCGCCTTGGCAGCCCTCACTTCCTGTCAATTGAGGCGATGGCGCCGTTTAAAGATGGAGTGACAAGAGGGGGGGAACGACAGATGAGTTGGGGGATGGGGTGTGGGGGGGGGGGGGGTGAGGAGGAGCAGAAGGCATGTGTGTGTGCGCGCGGGGGGGGGGGGGTGGTGGGAGGTCGTTGAGGAAGCAGCAGGTCCGCGCTCTCCGATTCAACAATGGCCGCCTTGCCCCTGTCGTGCTTCTCCCAAGAATCATGTCCACTCCCGTAAGAAAA
>CM059314.1:3375000-3685000 GCA_030340665.1 Neosalanx taihuensis
GCTGATGTACACAGTTACACATTCAGTCATATAATGGAATTGTGCACTGGCACCCTCAGGTGTGCGCTTCCACAGGATGTATAAGGACATGAGTATACACGCTACATCGTAGTGCAACTCTCTGTTAGTCACCTAGCCCACTTCCTGACATCCCCTTCCTAGATCGTTCAGATGGACTGGAATCCCCCTCAGCACACCGCTGTTAGAGCGTGGGAAACAGAACCTTGAGGCAGCTTTGATTTATTTAAATAGGTTCCCTTCAACCCCGCAACCTTGATGCCGGGTCGCTTTTGATGACGGCGTGCCCGCGGCGGCCATGATTGACACATCACAGAGTCCCCGTCAGAAGGTGGTAGACGCGTCGACCTCGGGAGGGGAACCAGTCAATCATCTCCCCCCCCCCCCCCCCGTCTAGCAGCTCGACGTTTTGAGAGGCCGCCGATCCCCGCCGCCCGTCAGGCGGACGCATCAAAGGAGACGCAGACGGTTAGCGGCGGAACGAGCGACGCACTGCGAGTTCTGTCGGAAAAACCGAAAGGATTCAAAACAGCTGGTTGTTGTCTGAGAGAAACACGATCGGGGGTAACGAGGGAGGTGTGCATACATGTGAGAAAGACAGAGACGGAGAGAGAGAGACAGAGAGAGAGAGAGAGAGAGAGAGAGAGAGAGAGAGAGAGAGAGAGAGAGAGAGAGAGAGAGGGAGAGAGAGAGAGAGAGAGAGAGAGAGAGAGAGAGAGAGAGAGAGAGAGAGAGAGAGAGAGAGAGAGAGAGAGAGAGAGAGAGAGAGAGAGAGAGAGATAACGTCATTATGTCAGAATCATCTGTCATCCATCACTCTTGGTAATTGTGTTTCTCCATATTAAACGTCTCTCGCGGACGAAAGTCCAGATGGGTGTTTGTGCCCTAGAGAATGTCGACTCTCTTCAGCGCTCCCTCTTCGTGCGCCGGCCGACCTTTCCTGCCAGCCAGCCCGGCCGGTCTTCACTTGTGAACGTTTGACATCCCCTGAGGACTGAGGTGACTAGAGAGTACAGGCTTTGAAAAAGCTGTCTTGAATGAGGGGATTAAGATGTTCCAAGACGGAGGCACGAGAGAAAGCCAGAGTAGAATCCGAACGGGGTTTAAGCGGCGAATTCCAGGAACGTTACCGCGGCTGCTGAATATTTCACAACAAAGACGAGCGAAAGAGATGTGAAATGAAGAAGAAGCAGTGTGTGTGTGTGTGTGTGTGTGTGTGTGTTTGCACACTACCTTGGACTTGTAATAACCCCGGCCTTTCCGAGTTGTAGAAGAGGCTGTTTGCGAGAGTGTGGACCCTGACGAGGTTCTGTAAGTGTGGATGTTTGTGTCATGGACATCGTTCTTCATCCCTCTGCATTGTGATGGATTAAATATGAGGTCCTTAAACAGAAGCAGCGTTCTATATCTTCTCCAATCCCAGATCTGCACTCCGCTGAGCTTGCCTGACACTTTGGAGCCACGGAAAGTCCAGAAGCACAAATCCCTCAATGCCGGCCGCTCTGTCGTAAAAAGCAAAGCCCATTTTTCAATCAAACGAGAGAGGATTTGAAAAGCTCCCTGAGTTTTCCATCAGCCCCTGTGCTGGTCCCACACTGGAAAGAGAGGGACGCTCAGGAGGGGAGGGGGATGAGGGACGGGGGGGGGGGTGACGCTGGGGAGGTATGTGTGACGAGGTTAGGCTTCTGAAACGGATGACTTATCAAGGTTTCCCTGGCCACAGCTCTCTCAATGGTTGCTTTCTATGGCTCAGGTTCAATTCATTTCAGTGAGACAAGAGCGAAGGAAAAGGGAGAGAGATAAAGAAACAGAGAGAAACAGAGACTAAGATAGGAAAGCTGACCGATGGGGAGAGAGAGAATGAGAGAGAAAAGGGGAAAGACAGACAGACTCACACGTACAGACAGACAGATACATACAGACAGTCAGACAGACAGACGGATGTCTAGGTGCTACCGAGAGCCCAACCATTTGGTAACGTTCCTGTCTTTTGGGACGGCCCCTAATTGCAACATGGAAGCATTCTGGTGTCCCTCTCCATTATCCTATCATGTAGAACAGTGCTTCATTATGGAGCGCAAAGCCAAATGGCAGGAAGCAAAGTCATAAAACAATGACACACAATACAATAACACAATGGGGAGAGAGAGAGAGAGAAGAGAGCGAGTGAGAGAGAGAGAGAGAGAGAGAGAGAGAGAGAGAGAGAGAGAGAGAGAGAGAGAGAGAGAGAGAGAGAGAGAGAGAGAGAGAGAGAGAGAGAGGGGAGAGAGAGAGAGAGAGAGGGGAGAGACAGAGAAGGGGAGAGAGACCCCTGAATCAAATAACAAATTCACGCCACTGGACCCGCCCATCAATCGATCTACCAAGCATGTGGGGGTCGAATCGCTACACTGTTTATAGAGTTTAAGTATAGGTTAACAATAAAGCCCTGGAATCAAGGCCTATAAATGTTGGTATTTTATGTAGGCATGTTCAATCGGAGTTGTGAGTACAAGGATAGGATGAAAGTTAAACTGTGTATCTAATCTTGGAGGGCCAGGAGATCTGACAAAGGGCTCCAGGCAGACAAAACAACGACCATACTCTGGCCAAGACAGGGGAGAGAGGCCATTATCATTCAAGCCCAGCGCAAACACACACACAGACACGCATACACACAGAGACAAACAAAAAGCCAGACAAAAAACACACACACAAGAACACAAAACAAACCTATACACAATACAAACACACAAGAAAATAAACACACACACACACACACACACACACAGCAACAAACACGGAGGCTGCAGCTTAACTCCCTAACAATAGATGTGGCAGAGCTCGTTAGTGTTTGCAGGGTTTTGATGGGGGCCCGATCCAACACTGTGTCCTATTACGACCACGTCTGCCCACGGAGGGTGGAGAATCCCGGCCAGGCGAGAAGCGGAGTATTGTATTGTCTCCTTCATAACAGCCTCACCTGTATTCGTCGCAGGTTCAGCGATTCCCCCTCTCCCCCCACCCCTAACAGGGCGTTCACCGGATCGAACGTGGCACCGAAACGGCCAATCACGCTGCTGGGTTTACTTGTGGATTTGAGAAGCCATGAAAAAGGACCGCTATACCCAAAGTCATATTGAAACTTTAAAATATATATATATACATATGTTAATTTAATTTACCAAATAAATAATAAATTATTGGTTAGTTTGTGGGCGTGTTTTGCCATCCAGATGTTTGGCTTGAAGAGTTCAGGGAACTGAAGGTAGGGAGATGATTATTTTTTTCCTGACCGTTTGATAGGCAGTGGACAATTAAGTTATTGATGCGGTAAATTCCTCTGTCATACAATCGTGTGCAGGCTGGCTCAGACGGCCACACACACACACACTGTACGGACTCATGAACACACACACACACGGTTCAGCTCACACAACTCCCCCACGACTCTTAAGGCATCATGTTCCATCTCACCCACACCAGAGTTATCTCTCTCTGTCTCTGTCTCTCTCCCTCTCCCTCTCCCTCGCTCTCTCTCTCTCTCACCCTCTCTCTCCATGGGAGAAATCTCTTCCTCACTTCTCAAACGCAGTTTCCAAATCCCCCCCCCCACCTCCTCGCCGCTTTCATCTCTTCACCAAGAGTCTCATCCAGCTCTTCATCCCCTCCCCCTCCTCCTCTCTGTTGTTGACCGCCCCCTCTCTTTTTTTAACCTTTTTGCCACTCTCCCCTGGTCCGCTCCTCATGACGGAGGCTGCTGTCCTCCCTTCCCACTAAACCTCTCTTTCTTTATTTTTATATCTGCCACTCACATATAAGCGTGGCCTCTTCTCCTCTCTAAGGCTGGATTTATATTGGGAAAATGTATAAGCAAGTGGTTTCCATGCCAACCGTATCATCCTGCATTCAGCTTTCGGTGTGTGTGAGGAGTGTGTCAAGAGAGACGTGTGTGTGTGTGTGTGGAGAGAGATGTGTGTGTGTGTGTGTGTGTGGAGAGAGATGTGTGTGTGTGTGTGGAGAGAGATGTGTGTGTGTGTGTGTGTGTGTGTGTGGGAGAGAGATGTGTGTGTGTGTGTGTGTGACAGTGGGAGTAAAAGCATCAGGAGAGAGGCAGTTGAAAGGGATGAGACTGTAAGAGAGAGGTCATTATTGAGAAAAGACAAGGAAAAACACTTCAACAGTCCTCAGTTAAGCATCAAACTTGGCATCCCCCTGTATTATATACATGCCATATCCCATCCATCCCTCTCTCTCTTTTTTCTCCATCCTTCCTTTCTCTCGCCATCCGTGCCAGTATCATTACTTTCTCCCCACTCTCCACCACCCTTCGCTTTCACGCCACTCTCTTGCACCCCCACCTCCTTTCAAACCCTCCCTTTTCTCCTCCCTCCCTCTCTCTCTCCCTCCCTCCCTCTCTTTCCTCCTGGCCTGGTAACTCTTTAACATGTCTTTGTTTTACTCTGTGCAGTCGGAGGCCTGTGTTTCTGTCCTGACTCTCTCCATGGCTCCAGCCCGTGGCTCTCAGTCAGATTCTCAAATGTGGTAATTATACGTTGAGCAGTGTCCTCTCTCCTCTCCCTCACACACCCACACACGCAGCTCTGTGTTATTTCATAACACTCTCTCTCTCTCTCTCTCCCTCCTTCTGCCTCTTTACCTCTGTCCCTCATTCCGTCTTCCTCCCTCCCTCCCTCCCTCCCTCCCTCCCTCCCTCCCTCCCTCCCTCCCTCCCTCACCTCAATCTCCTTGTCACTCTTAAATTCATCTCCCTCTTTTCATCATAGCTTTCACCTTTGGCCTTGCATGTTTATTTATTTATTTTCTTTCAATATCACACTCTTTCCTTCCTTCCTCCCTCCCTCCCTCCCTCCCTCTCTCTCTCTCTCTCTCTCTCTTTGTCGTGCTGTCCATTTTACTCACATTCTCGCCATCTGTGTTTTGTATCGTGATCAATCTTTGGCTCAGCTGAACATCTCGGTTTAATGTTTATTTGCAAACGCGGGGCCGACCTTTTGCAGAGACCTCCAGGCGGCTTTGAAAGGACCATCTTCCACCAGCAAGCTAATCCCATTCGATCTGATTTGTTTTGTTTTCATCCATTAACGAGTCGAGAGGAAGAGTAAAAAGAAAACGTGATTCTGTCTGCCTGGCGAGGTGATGCAGGTCGACAGGTTGAGGAGGAACTTCAAGAGAGGCTTTGTAGAGTATTTTGCTTAATACTTCAACATCTCTTTGGCTCTCTTGTATTGTGTTATCCACAAACAAGAAGTATTTTTAAAGCCACAGAAATCAGAAAAGATTGACTATAGCAATTTTGTCCATCCAAATTCAATAGAAGTGAATCTAATTCTTGGATACTTCGATATATCAAGACCCAAGGATCAGCGATATTAATCCTATATAAATCAGACACAAAACAAACTATTTCTAAATAGTGGTTGATAGATTCAGTTTAGCCATTTAAATGGAAACCAGAACTTAAAAAAACAGAAATTCTGAGAAACTGAATACACCTCAAACAAATGACGCATTCGATCTATATACTTGACCTTTTTCGCTAGATTTAGCAACTATATCTATTGATATGTTGATATATTTCAACCTATGAATACATGACTATTTCAGTCCTCAATAATTCCATACCCGAGCATCTCAAAAGTCGCTTCTAAGAGTAGCTCTATAAAGGCCCCCTGCCCCTGGTGCATTGGATTGGAACCCCTCACCGTCCTGTCATACGATCCCATGGTCGTCATTTGACCTGCCACCGTTTCCTTGTCTCAAGCTGTGAGTCTTTTTCAGCATCGACTCAAATCCCTGTCGGAACCTTCGATGAAACACCGGCTTTCACAGGGGAAGCCAATTAAGGGACTAAATCAATCACTGTGGGATTGAGGGAAATAGAGTCCCCGCCCCCCGCCCCCGCCCCCCAAACCCCACCTTCAGTAGGGGGCGCAGGGCCGCGCGGCTCTGGAAATAGAGACGCTAGAACGATGGCTGGCTTGTGAGGGAGCGAGGGCCCGTCATGTCACTCTCAGGGCTTCTGAAATAGCTCGGGCTGTGCAGAGGCGTGTCTCGCCGTTATGTGATCGAATGTGTGACACCCTCGCCGCCTGAGAGTGACGTCCACTTCTGACGAAAATCCGGAGAAAAGTTGACGCTACCGCACCACCCCCGCTGCTTCCAATCCCCCCCCCCCCCCCCCCCCACCCCCATCCCATCCCCCCTCCCTGCCTATTTTGGTTCTAAGAGCACCTGGTATGTGGCATATATAGCAAACCTGGCAACCCTGAACCAAGGTTCGCCAGCTGTCTATTCCATTTCAATCCAACGACTGTTGGTATGCAGAATTGATTTAAATCCAACCTACATGCGAGGATTTCAATCATTTAAAATCAATAGAAGCTCCAACCAGAACGTAAAGTCAATTTAAATGACAAATTATTGACCCCAATTCAATGACAACTGTCATTTTCCCCACATGAAAGCCTAAGCGTCGGAATGAGATGGAATGACCCCCATGTTGTTTCTGTGTGTGTGTGTGTGTGTGCGTGTGTGTGTGTGTGCGTGTGTGCGAATGCTCACGTGCAGATTGTATAAATGAGATTCGGCATAAATGTATAGAGGGACATAGCTGAAACACCCACTATGGAGTGGTGGAGGGTAATGTACCTTGGCAGCCATGACCATGGAGGAGCCCCCTCGTATGCCCAGGATGGGGAATGTGTGTGTGGGCGAGATGAAGTCTAGGATCTGTGCGATGGCCTCTTGGTCGGTGTCGTCCCCGAACACGACGCCCTGCAGCCAGTTCCGGGTCATCAGGGCGCAGATCCGGTTGATGATGCTCTTAGGATCAGTTTCGTTCATCGTGACCAGCTCCACCTTGGGGGTGAGGGGCACGTTGAGGAAGTCCTCTTTCTCAAGCCCCGCCCCCAGCGTCACCTCGCTAGAGTTGCCCACCAGGATGACGGCGATGCTCAGCGACTGGGCCAGCTTGGGGGAGAGGGGCGGCGGGGGCGGGGCGGCCGCCGGAGGGTAGCGCGGGGGGATGAAGGCGCCCCGTTGGCCGCCACCCGCGCCCCGCTCGCCACCCGTTCCCGTGCCGGTTCCGCCCCCTCCCGGATTCCCGCCGCCGGCTCGCCGTGATTCGCAGACGGGCAGGAGGAGCATCGAGAGGAAGAGGAGCGAGAGAGAGAGGGCGGGCAGAGCCAAACGCGGGAGCTGGTGGTGGTGGGGGGCAGAGGAGGAAGAGGTGGCCGAGTGTTCGGGGGCAGGGAAGGTGGGGGAGGAGATGATCCTGTCCTGGGGAGAGGAGGGGAAGAGGCGGAGGCTGACAAGCATCGTGGAGTGTGAATGCAAGTCCCTGAAAAGAGAGGAAAGAGAGAGAGAGAGAGAGAGCGAGAGAGAGAGAGAGAGACAGAGAGAGAGAGAGAGAGAGAGAGAGATGGGTTTTCTTGGCTGAATGTGACAAACAAGACATAGCTGTAATATAAAGATTTCATATGAAGCCCAAAAGTGGTTTCAGGTGAGTGACCCACATAGCCAGTGATAAACACATGCACACTCAGGAAACATTACCTTCTGCTGTGACTTCCTCAGAGGGAGACACAGGCAGACATCAAAAAGAAAGCGGTGTGTGTGTGTGTGTGGTGTTTGTGTGTGTGTGTGTGCGTGAGGAGGACCAGACAGAACTGGGTGTGTTTTGACAGATTGAGCTGCCGGACTAAGTGACCATCGGGCACATAGACCAGACCTGACCTGCTGGATTCATTCACACTCACTGTCTCACTGTCTCTCCGTCTCTCCGTCTCTCTCACTCATAAAAAAACACTAATCCCCTTTTCTCTCTATCTGTGTCTCTCTATCGGTCTTTCTCTTTGTCTCTCTTAGTCTGTCTCTCACACTTACTCACTCACACACAAACACACTACTCCACTTTACTGTCTCTGCCTCTCTCTCCCACCGTTTTCTCCCTTTATCTCTAGTGCAAAAGCTATTATTTACAATTATTACTATTATCTCCTGCTCTTTTACAGTGATGAACAAAAGTGAGAGAGGGAGTGAAAGAACCATACAGTGAGACAGAGAGAGAGAGAGAGAGAGCAAGAAAGAGAGAAGGAGAGAGATAAATAAAGCAAGAGAGACAAGGCACAAGAATATGACAGGCAGGGGAAAACACAATTCGTCATAGCTTCACCTGGAAGCTGTTGTTTCTCTGTGTGTGTGTGTGTGTGTGTGTGTGTGTGGTGTGTGTGCGTACGTGCAAATGTTCACGTGCAGGTTGTATAAATTAGATTTGGCATAAATGTAAAGAGGAACATAGCTGACGATTTTAATGAATATATGTTCATGCTGATTATAGTTAACGAGCAGTTGTTCAATGACTCTCTCTCTCTCTCTCTCTCTCTCTCTCTTCTGCTCTCTCTGTACCATGCGGAATATTTTATTTATCAAGTAATCAAGACATGACCGTGCCATCGAAACCCCAAAACAGACAAGGAGGAGAAGAGCAAGAGACAGTGGTGCCCTGTCGATAACAGGGAAAGAGAGAGAGCGCGGGAGAAAGGAGGGCGGGGGGGGGGGGGGGTTTACACAGTTAAAAATGGCTTCCCGCTCAAAAGGTCCTAATTACAGTGGGATTGTCAGGCCTAATTGCAGGTACACATGCTAATTGTAAATGAGCTCAGTCCTCTGCGAGGACGCGGACTGGTGGAGACTGAGAAGAGAGGAGAGGGAGGCAGGGAGAGGGAGGCAGGGAGAGGGAGGCAGGGAGATGGAGGCAGGGAGATGGAGGCAGGGAGATGGAGGCAGGGAGTGGGAGGCAGGGAGATGGAGGCAGGGAGATGGAGGCAGGGAGATGGAGGCAGGGAGATGGAGGCAGGAGATGGAGGCAGGGAGTGGGAGGCAGGGAGATGGAGGCAGGGAGATGGAGGCAAGGAGAGGGAGGCAGGGAGATGGAGGCAGGGAGTGGGAGGCAGGGAGATGGAGGCAGGGGGATGGAGGCAGGGAGATGGAGGCAGGGAGATGGAGGCAAGGAGAGGGAGGCAGGGGGTGGGAGGCAGGGGGTGGGAGGCAGGGAGATGGAGGCAGGGAGAGGGAGGCAGGGAGTGGGAGGCAGGGAGATGGAGGCAGGGAGAGGGAGGCAGGGAGATGGAGGCAGGGAGTGGGAGGCAGGGAGAGGGAGGCAGGGAGATGGAGGCGAGTGGCAACAGCAGAGGAGAGGAGAGCGGTGCTGGTGCGAAGGAACATAAATAGAGATCTATACAAAAGAGAGATGGAGGTGGAGGAAGAAGAAGGAGGGGGAAATGACAAAGAATGTCAAGAAGAACGAAGGAAGGAAGGGAGGAAGGGAGCGAGGAATGGAGAGCAGGGTTGGAGGGAGAGGGGGGGGATGGTGGAGGAGTGGGGCTGGGGGTTGTTTGCGGAGAAGAAGATGAGAAGAAGACATGATTAGCGCACAATGACAAAACAAAGGGGGGGGTGAAGGAGAGACACAAGAAGGGAGGGAGTGAAGGAGAGATGGGGTTGGTGGATGCACAATTCCCTGTGAAAGGGAAAGGTTAGTATTAAAGGGGTGGATGGCTGGAGAGAGGGAGCGAGGGAGGAGAGCCACAGAAGGAATGGGGAGGGGATTTTGAGGGCGGACGCACAAAGTCGGGGTGGAATGATAGAAAGGGCAAGGGAAGTAGAGAGAGAGAGAGAGAGAGAGAGAGAGAGAGAGAGAGAGAGAGAGAGAGAGAGAGAGAGAGAGAGAGAGAGAGAGAGAGAGAGAGAGACAAGCAATTCTTGGTTTCCATGGAAACTATTCAAATATGCCTTCACGCGGCACCATGATGGACAGGAAGATACACACGGCACTGATACACGATAACATGCCCACACACACACGCTGTAATGCTACAACTTCAACTAAGCTAACTAACATTAAAAACACACGCAATGACACCTAAGGTACAAAACTACACACAAGCATACTTGTTTTCATTCAATCGCTCTGTCTCTCCAACTAAAACACATAGATAAACAAACAGTTGCACACAAAAGCACACACACACACACACACACAAAAACAACTTGACATGCTCCAGTAAAAAGTCAGGAAAGCCCAGTCTTGTCCACCTGAAGGCAGGTGCATTGTGTTTGTAGCCAAGCAGCAAGTCAGCCACGTAAAGCAACAGCAAATAAACAGCAACTCCTGCAGGAGTACTTTGACATGGTGAATACCTGGCTTTGACATTTAGGCTTAATCACCTTAACATAACAGCTCAACGGTCATTAATAACTCTAAATTAATAGCATTTAAGCGCTGAATGTCAAGAGCAATAAGACAAGCTGATTCATTGACAGTATAGGGAAACCGCAACTGTGTAAATCCGCCTGTAGACAAATGGTGTGTGTGCGTGTGTGTGGGTGAGCGTGTGCATGCGTGTGTGTGGGGCGCCCGCATAAGCAATTAAGGAACAAAATTTCAGGAGCATCGTGTCCGTGTTTCAGTGTCCGTGCTAAACGAATACAAATACACACACTGTGATGCATGTATCCGTGTTGGGAAAACCGCACGTATGGCCTAAGGGTTGTTTGAATGCACATACTGACACCAGGCATCCAGAGAACCAATCATCCAACCAACAGACACATTGAAACTACACTCTCTGTAGATGTGCCCAGATACACACACACACACGTATTCAAGTACCCACCTGCTTGCTACACACACACACACACACTTTGGGCATGTAATTGATGGCCACAGGGAGGGGTGGCTTGCATCAATAAGACAGGCCTGTTAGTGTCATCACACTTAACATTTACAAAGAGGATTGATTGGGACGGCAGGGAGAAGGTGGGATCCATCAGGCTTCAAATAGCACAAACCACCGGAAGAATCTGAAGAATTATCACCCTGCTGGACCCCTCCCTCTCCTGGACAGAGTGCCTGTCCCCTCCTCCCCTCCTCCCCTCCCTTCCGACACGTAAAATATTAAATTACCAGTGGATGGATTTTTTTTTAGTTCAGCTCAGCCAATAGGGCTCCGTGACAGAAGTGGGAAATGGTGGGAAGGTTTTTTTTGTTGTTGTGAGGTGCAGTAAATACTGGCTTGTCCTTAATACTGCAGTGGATTACGGTGTGTGACGTGTGTGTGATGTGTGCATAGGGGGTAGTTACTTTAACAGCTTGAGTGTGAGTGACGGTCCATACCAACGCCTGTGTGCAATTTAACATGTGTCGTTACAGATAAACCTAGCCAAAAGCTAAATATTGTACAGGGATTTGAGAGACACTGAGGGAAATATATTTGGACATTTTCTGGAGCCTATTTGCAGAGGAAGGTAACACAGAATAGGCTTGGCACATTTCCATAGGCTCATGCCCCCAGTACTGAGCAAAAATGTACATTCATGAATAATAATACTCTGTCACTATAATTTGAAACTGGTGTGACATTTTTTCATGCAATATTTTGGTTCTAACGTTCACTGATTGTGAGGGAAAGCTTTCATCAGGTCAACGCTTTGGAACAACGTGTCACGCAAACATTCCAGCAGAAATCACAACAGTCGAGTTTTACGAGTACGAGGTAAAATGCTTCTCTTCTCTTGAGCTCACGTAGGTGCAAGGAGGCTTCGATAATTCACTCGCATTGTTTAAAACGTTGAGTCCCACAGTCGCTTAGCGGGCGATGAACTTGCATGCTGCGTGCTTTCCGTCACTCTTGTTTTCCGACTCTTCCCCTCGTTCAGCCCCTACTCAGGTAAACAGACGGCATGCTGGGATAATGACACTCCTACGTTGGGTTTATAATCCAACATACGTCGCTCTATTTAGCATCTCTGTAATTAATCAATTCATACCCACAATGCAGCGTGTCAAGGAGCTCAAACAGAGATCCCTGACATCCTTTCTTACCGCTTATTTCTTTCTCTGCATTCTATTTTCTTTCTTGCGCTCTTTAAAAGTCCATCATTTTGGACTGGGAACGGCTGTAATTCATCTAATCGAATTCAAATCGGATTTGATTTTGATTTGACTGGGAACGGCTGTAATTCAGATCATGAATGAATGGAATTGGCTTCAGTCTGACGGGTGATTTCAGGGGTAAAAGGCAAATCCCTCGTTCAAATCGCAGCCTTGCGAAATATTCTGCATACCCAGAGCTTTTCAATCAAACACAGGAGATGGAAAAGACGCAGGGTTTGGTTTATGTAAACAGGTAAGGGAGGCCTTAAACTCACATGCAGACCAAGAAAGTCAGGGAATGGAAGGAGAGGAGAGCTCTTGAAGCGATATGTCCAGGGCGTTGTCACCTGTTACATCGCTGTAGAACTCTTCAATGGCTGAAGAGGGTCTTGGGTGTTTGATTAAGGGGTTTTCAATTGGCTTGAGAGTCTTTTCACCGATAATTCTCCTTGAAACATTATACCGTGAGTACCTTAGCCAAAACATTCACACATACACACACACACACTTTTCTTGTGAACCTGAGTCTCTGGAACAATAGAATATAGTGAAGAGTCTTAATTGGGGTGGGGGGGGGGTGCACAGATTTGAGAGGCACACTAAAAGCACACACAAACTGCATGCTCATACGGCACACAATCAGACATTCTCTGTCTCTCACACAAGCACACCATCCCAAACACACTGCCTGCCTCTCTCTCTCACACACACACACACACACACACACAATGGGACAGAGCGGATTCCTCTCTATTCCCCTCGGGTGTTCATTACCTCATTGAAGCTATTTTATTCTGTGGCGTTCAGAGCATGCCTCCTGGACTTCCTATAGCAGCAGAGGGAGCCGTCCCTGAGTGCAGCACAGGAGAGCTTCCCCAGGGGAGATCCACACTAACTGGACCACCCTGCTGCGCTATATGGCCTCACGTGCAGGCTATTCGTGCCCCCTGATGTCATATCCATGAACAGTGCTGTCGGGCTGACCCACAGGGCCACCCAATAAACAATCATGAAACAAAAAGGGCGCTATAAGGCTGAAACGTTCAGGTTCCGCATTCCAAATGTGGAATTTAGTATCTATTTGAATGGTTCTTTGTGAAAAGGGTTAAAAAAAGAAAATTGCTTTTTGGGGACAAGTATGTCTTGTTTTTTTTCAGTGCCAGCTAGCTCATGTCATGGTAATGCATTTGAAAAGAAGAGTCCAGATAGTGGGACTTTGGTCTCTATATTACACCAGTGAAACATCACTACACCCCCATCCGTTCCTTGGCTGCAAACCCCCCCCCCCCCCCCCCCCTTCCCCACTCCACGCCATCTAACATTGACATTTATTCATTTAGCAGACGCTTTTATCCAAAGCAATTTACAGGAGAACCCATTACAAAAGAGCATCGGTCACTGATCATTGTAACATGCTAGACCCCAAATCATGGCAGGCTTGTAGATTATGAAACGTCTTGCAGGTCATGGCTAACTATTAATAATAATAACAACAACGAGGGCGCCACATGGAGACATATACAGCCACCCACCACCACTCAGTCTCACAGTTTTGGACGCCTCCTCCCCCCCCCCCCCCCCCCCGCCTCCCCCGATCTCGAGGGCCATGGGTCAGGGAATCAATGCAACCGATCCAACGTCTGAAGGGACCAGGCGAGCCATCGAAAGACGCTACAGCCTCGTCGCTTCGACTGCCTTTCATCAAGACATACCTCATGATGAAAGGATCACGTATGAAAGTACTCTTCGTTAACACTCATTAACCTAGATGTATATTCGAAATTCCACAATTCCCCTTGAAATTGCTCACTCTTTCTCTCCCTTTTTCTCTCCACTAGTGAACCTATAATTACTCCAATTGCCATCTCCCCTTCTTATCCAAGCCATCTGCATGACTTGATTTCAAGCCTTTCTTCCTTCCCCCCCCACCCCCATCCTGTTCCCTCTTAAGTCATCCCTTCATCCTGTTTTTCGCTATCAAACCTCCATCCATCACGCTCGCTCTCATCTCTATACCTCCACCCCTCTGCCAAGCGTCGCTCCATCGCTTTTGTTCTACGATCTGCCTCCTCTGTATCCGAGAGGAACCCCTCTGACTCGCTCTCCACTGGCCTTGTCTTCCTGTCACCAGCAGGCTTCAAAGGGCCTCCGTTTGGTGAGACCGTATTTCAAAAGGAATTCTGACGGGCGCGTCTCCCTGACATTCTGATCATGTCATTAACCGAACGCAACACAAGAGGTGAATAAGATTCGGGGGGGCGATGCACGATCCCAGTTACTTGTCAGGTTTCATACAACAAATCTCCCAATAACTCAACATAGATAAACCGTTCAGAGAGATCATAGTTTCCACGATGCTGTGGACAACAAGAGGTAGTGTTGTTCATTATCATAAGCTGTTTAGGGTGCAGACATCCTCAGTCACGTCTTCCCGCCTGATTCCAAAAAACCTGCAGTAATGGACGACACAGAACTTTGAAGAAGGTATCAAGGCAAAGTGTCAGCCGAACACAGCAGTGGCTGTGCCAGTTTAAGAAGCTAATCTGTGTGGGTTGTAGCAGCACCGCAGTAATAGGTCCCCTCTTCTATTATTAGCTCTGCCTTCTTCCTTGACACAGTCATACATGGATAGCTACAACATAAAAAGTGGTCAAATGAAGGTGAGAGAGAGAGAAAGAGAAAAATGACTTATTTTCGTCTCTCAAATTTAGTGTGGGTGGTTTCCTGGTTTTGAGATGAGCTTTCTTAGTCCCCAGTACCATGGATGTAATGGATGCTTATGTAAATATGGGAGGTGATGAGTCATTACTTTGGTGGACATTCAGTACTCCTCTGTGAAGATTCAAAGGCTTCCAAGATACAAAATAAGGAGAGGACAATAGGTAAAAAGGACAAAGATAAAATCAAAAGACACACACAGACAAACACACACACACACACACACATAACCACATCATCTGAATACAGTGCACACACCCATACACCTGGCCCCCCTGCCTCTGTAACCCTAATCCTTTAATGACTTCATCAATATTTGTTAAGCCAGTCAAACGGAGCCCATAGTCAACAGCAGCCCATCTGTCTGTGCCCCCTAGTGCCCAGCTGTGCCAATGACACTGCCCCCTCCGTTGGCGGAGCCCTGATCACAGCAGGGGCTCTCGACGCCCAGCTCGCCGTAATGAGAGAACAAACAGTCTGACCACGTAATCCTCCACACAGACACACCGCACGCATAAACGCACATACGCATATGCGCCTCTCCAATCAGCCCCATCTCCTGGGTCTTGGATTTAGAGATCTTCACTTGACTTGAGCTGGTGATCTGGGTCCTGGCTGTCTGTCTGTCTCTGAGCACTTCCTCTGCCTATTTGTGCCTGTTTGTTTGTCTTAACAACAGTTGGTCGATTTATTTGGTTTCCTAGTTCCTAGTTCGAAGGCTCTTCTTCCACAATGACACAAGTCGTCGCCCCCCCCCCCCCCCACACACACACACACACACACACACTTTCCTGTCAAAATTTTTCTCCTTGTCTCCAAATCCACTATCTTCTTTCCTTCTCTCCCGCTCGCTCTCTCTCTCTCTCCCCATCTCCTCTTATCAGTCAAACAAGCTATAGCCGGCAGCTGGCTGTTAAGATTGAGCAAGCTCAGCATAAAGAAGTCAAGATATAATGAATAAAAATAATTATAATAATAAAAGCGAACTTCCCCAGTAGAGTTTTCTAGTCTAGACCTGCTTCTCCTTGTGAAGTGACACATCTCAGACGATGTTTGATACATTCACTGAAGCTGGTGCCTCCTTATCCCTTGTTTCAACATGCTATCCTAAAATTCACAAGAAAGGGGGAGGGAGAGAGAGAGATGCCCCCCAAGGGACATGATGATGTCTGATGATGTCACTACACAACCCAGAGCAAAGCACATTCCATTTGATGAAAGACCAGCAGAGAGGACACTGTGGATGCATAACCACAGGTACGAACAAAAACCTTCTCTGTCACGCGGAGTTAAAGAGCTTGAGAACACCGTGACAGCTTCTGGAGACTGGAGGTCAAAACAATACCTACCTCAGTTACACATTAGTCACAGAACAAAGGAGTTAATATCATGGCCCATATTCTCATTGTGCGTCAAGTAAATAGGCTAGACATACCAATATTAAAATGAGATTGGATAGAGATCCATCTTATGCATCTTATGTCATCTTATTGATCCACTAAACATTTTTTTTTATCAAACAAAACAACACATAGCCCCACTAAAGGCAGAGGGGTTTTTAAAAGGCGTACCTTGTACATTGCCAGCCCAGATGTCCTCTCTACTCTTCAGAGCTGGCATGATGGTGTGATCTGAGACACAACTCCTCCTCTCATAGCCCCGGATGGAGGGATGGCGAACAGATGAAGCCGTGTGGAGATAACTGGAGAGGTCTTGTAGAAGGAGGGATGAGAACCCACTCGCTGTGAATGTGTGTGTATGTGTGTGTGAGTCTATACTTGGGGGGGGGGGGGGGGGTATAGAGGTCAGGGATAACTGGTGTGCGTAAAATACTGCTCAGCCAGAGGTTGGAAAATATATTTAAAAGTATCTTGTCAATAATCTGATCTACTCAATATGGGACGGTACTAAGTTTATGGGAATGTGAAGCTTAACTGAGAAACTCAAGGCCTTTTCACTCATTTGAATACTGCTACGAAATAATATTTTCATCTAACATACTAACTTAATGTACCTGTATTAATTGTATTCAACATTACATTTTTCAAAACAGAAGCCACTGTCAATGGTCAACTTTAAATGTCAAGTAAGAATGTGCGAGTTAACTAAAACGTCTGAACGATCGATTGTGGAGAGATAGAGGCCCTCTCTTAGTCTCTTTCCTGGCAACCCATCCTCCCTTTTTCCATTGGTTAAACCCTTCCTTTCTAGAAAAGTCTCTGAGCACAAGTATGTGTGAACACGGTTGCCTTGACGATTCCAAGATTGGGGGGGGGGGGACAGTCTTCTATCCCTTCTGTGCTTCTTTACGTTGGCGTCTTCTTGGGAGACTCAGCAAGTCTTCGTTGTCCGTCTGCCTGTCTGTGACCAGCTTTCCTTTTGTCACGCTGAGGAAAAGGAGAGACAGAGTTAACCATCACAGAGGCAGTGGATGGTGGATGCTGAGTGGAAGGAGATGAATGTCGTCGTGTACACAAGTCAGTTGGCTCTCAAGGTCAAGGCTTAGCTCCGCCAAGCCCTCCAGGTGGTTAACCGTGCTCGCTGTCCTCTTGAATCTCAATTAACTAAGGGGTTTGATCAAACAAATTGTACTCCCTTTCACAAATATCAAAGGCGTTTTGTTTTGTTAAATTTCGACAAGGCAAGAGTTGAGTGAACGTGAGATGCTTTGGTAATATTGCAGGGCTCGGGGTAGGAAGAATATATTTTGGCCGGATATGGTGATGTCTCTGATCTCAACACTTCACTTTAATGAATGCACACTCTCTCATGTTCTCTTCCTTCGATCCCTGCCCACTTTCTGTGTCCTGCATTGCTATCCTCACTCTACCATGTACCCCTTTAGAAAGTGTGTGTGTGTGAGTGTGTGTGTGTGTGTGCAATTTAGCCCTGGGAAAGTTGTCAGAGGATGCGTGTGCAAGTGGAATTTTAATCCTGTCTGGCAGGGTAATAAATTATGTATTCAACTAAATTTATTTACAAACCTATCTTTCTCTCTGACTCCTTTAAAGCCTAATTATCTCAAACTCCTTCAGTAGTATTCAAATTATGTTATTACCGCACATCCATAGGTCCATGAGCACAAGTAAATATTGCACTTCAGCAAATACTAAAACGTGGAGTTGTTGTGTGGAAAATTTATAATTGGCATAAAATCCTGAAATTCAGAATTCAGAATACTTTATTAAATACTTTCTTAAATGGAAATTGATTGAACAAAAGAAAATATTTCAAACTGTCATCTAAGGAAGTGGACAATACTTTGTATTAAATATGAACATATTCCTGTAAAAATAGTCAAGGACACATCATGTGCCTATTAATAGGTATGTGCAGAATCCACTTTGCTCTATAGTATTCCATTTGGAATTTACTCTTTAAATTGATGAAAGCATAGCCTTGCACGATACAAGATACTGTAAACGTTTTAGAAAACTGGGAGGTAATTTACTTGTATAAAGTGTCCAGAAACCTTAACCCCCAAATTCTTTTTTTACGTCTCTTTGATATGCTTCCAGTATGGTAATTGTTTGACAACATCATGCATCTCTTTTACTTCCTTGTTTTAACAAGGATGCTCATTACCCCAAGTAGGGACAAAAAGTATTTTTAGGGCGATACTTCGTACACATAAATATTGATAACATATGCAACATGCCATCCCTTTTCTTAAAAGCTGTTTTAAATCATTAAGGCGGATATAGTGGAAAGTACACTTTATCACCGTGAAAGAGATGCTAGTTATGTCTTTCTTAAGACGCCAATACTGTTACGGATTTATCGTCTGCAATGTTTTTGCAATTAGTTATAGCAAAGGTAAACTTTGATTTACGTTTGACACCTACGTGACCAAGGTTACACACACACACACACACATTGTCTGATTCATTTGAATGGAAGGGTGTATCCAAACTTTTGACTGGTAGTGTGTGTGTGTGTGTGTGTATATATATATATATACATTCTTCTTTTTTAAGTAGTTTTGCTGGATACATTTAGCAGATGCATTTATTCATTTATCAGACGCTTTTATCCAAAGCGACTTACAGTAAGTACAGGGACAGTCTCCCTGAGGCAAGTAGGGTGAAGTGCCTTGCCCAAGGACACAACGTCATATAGCCACAGCCGGGGCTCGATCTCACAACCATCCGATCATAAGGCCACTGCCTTAACCCGCTGAGCCACCTGACCCCCTGGATACAGAGCAGTAGGTAAAGTGAATAAAAATAACATTTTGACATTAGGCCATTCGAGTCCTGCACGCACCACCATCATGTGCACTGTATGATGCATCCTGAAGTGCATCCTTTTTAAGGGCCACGGTTGTGGACCACAATACAACCTAGGACTGGTACATGAGTCATATTAGCCTCGTGATTCATGTCTACAGATTCATCATCTCCCATACCGAGAGAAGCGAACAGCTCTGGAGGGATAACGTAGCTTAAATAATCAAAGCATGAAAAGACAAGGGTGCAGATAATGAACCATAACCTTTTCCACACTGAAAAAAACAAACAGGCATTCATAGAATGACGCCTATAAATAGGCTATCCTATTAGTACATAAAGTGTCTACTTCTAAGTAAATGTACGCAATGTATTTGGGTCATTAAAAGGAGGAGTAGACTTCGTTATAGTATTTACAGTAAGTAGTCTTATAAATAATATGTACAGTTAGAGTTATAGTGCAGTTCATAGAAAGTGTAAACGTATAGGCAATGGATTCACATCAAAGTCTTGGCTTGATACATATCCAATTAGTCACAGTTGGGTGACAAGAGTTTTAACAGTGCAGGCTTATAAATACAAACGTTATGTGTGAGAAGCCCGCTGGTTGAAGTTCATGCAGATTGTTACACACACAAATGCCCCCTACTGCCTACACACACACCCAAAGCAAATCCACCCACAGGCATAAACCACATACATTACACAGAGGCATATACACATTGGCACGCACACACACACACATACATTACACACTGGCACGTGCACACATTACACACTGGCACGCAGTCACACACATTGGCATGCACACACTCATTACACATTGGCACGCACATGTACACCTCCGCACAGACACTGACACACTTAGTTGTGAAGCGGGTGTGTGTTATTATATTGCATTGTTACTTCACTACTCACCTACTTAACTCTTTTCTGTAACTTATTATTTATGGACTTGTTGTACGGTTGTTTTAAAGAGCAGAAGTGTGTGGCACAACAGTGATGATAGCGAGGTACAGAACGGTTTCTCATTCCTGAATGGGGTACGTCCCCCTTTTGAATGACAATCAGGTGTTTTTTATCCACAAGAAAGAAGAAGAAAAAAGAGGCAAAAGTTGCAGACATAAATGCATTTGAATGTGTCAGAAACTGGATGTGTTGCTTCATGGATGTGCGTGGCTGTTGACCTATGAAAAGATATGTGGATGTTTGTTTCGGTGGTGACGTTTTTTGAAAAGGAACTCCCAAAGCCATGAGATACTGAAGTGAATCATCCAGGAGAGAGAGACAGAGAGAAACAGGGACAATGAGATGAGTACTCTTCCTACAATGTATCTCTATGCTTATCTGTCTATCCGTCTGTTGCTATTGCCAACCTACACACACACACACACACACACACAGACTGACATGGTTCATATCCATAGCAACGCTTCCTCTAATCAACTGTACAGTCACTGCTAATCCCACAGCTCAACAGGATCTACTGGTTGGTATGATTGTATCTCAAATTAAAGAAGATGAAATAGGGTTCCTACAGTACGACAAGGAAAAACCTCAGCACAAGAGTCCATATGATTCATGAAAAACAAAATAAAGAGGAAAATACTGGATGAAAAGTACAAATTTGGGCTACTTGTGACAGGGCTGGTATTACTCTTATCTTGTAGTGTCAGACTGTAAAAAATGAAAAGAAAGTGAAGGAAAATTAAAGAAAGGAAGAGGAGGAACAGTGTGTAAGAGAAAAGAAACTCCAGGCGATTAACCATATTAATGTTTCAAGCATTAATGTGATGAAGGTGAATGGCAATGGTAAGAAATATTCATGGGTGCCCAATAATAATTTAATCTAGACTACATGTAAAACCATGCAAGTGGGAATAATTTCCACATCAAGATCACAGTTGAAATACAGAGCTTTTCAAATCCTGAAAGAGAGATATTGGGCTATTTTCCAAGCAGCTAAAAGCAGAATGCATAGCTAAAACTAGATCAATGTTTTTTGACTTTGAATGACAGAATATGACAAAAACAAGAAGAATGTCCAAATAACAGAATAAATAACTATTTTTAAAGATAACACTGAAAAAGGACGCAAAATGACTTATGAAGAGCGAGAGACCAGTATCAACTGACTGAACAACCACATGTTTCTCGTCTTTTAACCATAGTTTAGTGTGTGAGTGTGTGTGTGTGTGTGTGTGTGTTTTATGTATACGTAAAGCACACACAAATACACACACAGACAGACAGATAGACAGACACCAAACAATAGTAAACCTACCTAGTGTTACAATTAAGAATCCCACAAAACTGTGATGCATAGAGCATGGATGAGAAGGGAGAAAAAAAGAGTCATTGATGAAGCACTGTTTTAGTTCTCTTTGGAAAAAAATTCAGTCCAAGTTCATTAGCATCTGAGTTAGAGACAGAGTGAGACAGAAAGGGAGAAGAGAGAAAGAGAGAGAGAGGAGGGGTGGAATGCGGTGTGAGGAGCTGATGGACAGAAAGGTGTGGAGAGATTGAGACAGAATCCCCCAAAAAGGATGGAATGGCGTGGGAAAGGGTGGAGAGGGGAAAGAAATGCCCCCCCTAAAAAAAAAATCAAATATAAACTCCCCCTCCTCTCTCTCTCTCTTTGACACTCATAGAAAGAGAAAATTGTACACCAGGTATATGGAAAAATAGATAAGAAGGCAAATGATGGAGAGAGCAAGTATATGGAAAGATGAAGCACCTCCCAGCACGGCGATGAGGAATAGAAAAAATATAAAACGAAAGAAAAAATTGAATACTCCAAGGCCTTCCGTTTTGCTGTTTTAGTAAGGCAAGAGAGGGGGGGGGTGTTATCAGTAATCTCCCCCTCTCTCCAACTGTTAAATCTTCAATCTTCTTCTCTTCCTCAAAACAAGGTGGCACCTTCTGTACTTCAGATGGGAATGAACCCTTCTCCAACACAGCAACAGTAAAACATGTTACTCAGACGGCTGCTGCTGTTGTGTTGCTGTTACCCAGAGATAGAGTGGATAACTCACACCTCTGTCTGGCTACAGAATACAGAGCACAGAACTCAAGCATCTACACTCACCCTGCTCTCCCTCCTTTACTAGGGAGTGAGGGAGAGACAGAGAGAGAGAGAGAGAGAGAGAGAGAGAGAGAGAGAGAGAGAGAGAGAGAGAGAGAGAGAGAGAGAGAGAGAGAGAGAGAGAGCAATTCATTGAGACATGCGTGGAGGTGGGTCCCTCTATAGGATTCTAAATTAAAGGGATACATTCAGCGCAAATGTCGAAAAAAACGATTGAAAAAAAATGCAAGGGCTCCCTCTATTGCAGTATGGACGCAGGTGCAGCTTTAATACTCAAAGCGTTACCAGTAGCACCTTTCGTTCAAGAACTTAAACATTTAAATCACGGAGAAAACGAGTTAATTTCAGGTAGTTCATGAAAAGCTACCAGGAGTTATATAAATATGCTTTATAAGGCCAAATAGCCAACAAAGGAAAGAACATGTTGACTTACTTTATCAGTTGACAGGAGACGTGAGCAACAAGCGCGCGACAGTTCGTGCATTTGTGATTTGGCGCCAGGTCTCGTTAGTGGCAGGTGATTGCTATGTGAGTTCGCCTTCACTTCTCGTATTTTTACAATTTAAAGATGTTTTTCACGAAAATGGTTAATCTCGGTGGCACATTCTGGAATGTTATAACCTTCTGTGTTAAAATGTGTTAACGTCTTTGTTGTCTAGTGTCGTTTCTGAGCAAGAGGTAAAGTGTTCAGCGCGGGCTACAGTGATGGTAAGTACATCAGTCGTCAAACCCCATTTCTCTGTGGAACAGGGGTGTCTGATCCTGGTCATCTAAAACCCCTGTGCTGAAAGTTTCAGATGTTTCCCTGCTCTAGTACAACTGATTCTAATGAATGATCATTATGAGGCTTTCACAAAGCTTGATAACAACCCATTCATTAGCAACAGGTGTGCTGGAGCAGGGATATATCTAAAACTGTCAGGACAGGGGCTCTAGAGGACCGGGATTGGACACCCTTGCTGTAAAACAGTGGTTCTCAATTCCGGTCCTCAGGGCCCACTGTCCTGCATGTTTTAGATGTTTCCCCCTTCCAACACACCTGATTCAAATACACTGTCATTATCAGCCTTCTGCTGAGCTTCTTAAGGACCCATTCATTATAATCATGTGTGTTGGAGCAGGCCAAATGCATTGAACGTGTGTGCACCTGTGAAATTTCCCCACCGTGGGACTTAATAAGGGATAATTTCTTTCTTTCTTAAAATGTTGTTTTAACCATTGTTCTCTTATATTGCTTGAGATATGTTAGAAAATGCAAGTGAAATGTCAGCCATTTTATCAAAATAGCTACTAGTCTTTGTTCTTGATTTATAATGATTAATGCACCTTCCAGACACCCAACTAAATCATGTTGGTAAAGTGAGCTGTTGCTTCTAAATGAAAACTCCCGCTAACTTTTTTCATGCAGTATCTCAATAAAACGTGTGTGAATACTTTTTTATATAAATGTAATCAAAACATGAAAACCTCAATTAGATTTTTTTATATATATATAAAACTTTTATTGTAGTTGTCAAAGTCTGGTTACCAGACAAACATATAAAAATTACCATCATTATTTGTATTTAGTTTCCCAACACAAAAAAGCATTTTGATGAAACCCTTTCATGTGAAGTAAATAGGAACTGGTCCAAGTAACAGTTTTCAGCATATCTGAACAGCCTGAAGAGTTTAAATTCAATTCTGAACAATATCTTATGTCACAAAGATTATAAATAACAGTTGACAAAACCTTGTTGCAAACCAGATTACCATCTGGGGTCCCAGCAACGCATATTTACCATGGGTGTCCCTGGATGTGTTTTAACACAGGGATCCTAACTCCATTCCCTAACAGTTATTTCAACTTTTCTAAAACACAAAGTATGCACTTTTCCCAAAAAAGGCGTGCCCTCGATTAGTCTGATTGGTTCAGCTCACTGAGGAAGAGGAGCTGATGACATCAGTACACTGAGGTTCGCAGAAGGGTCCAAACCGACCGTAAATGTCCCGGGCTCGGACAGCGAAATAATACGTGGATCCAGACACAAACTGGGTGAGCGTACAGGCCATTGGTAGAGGCAAGGCCTTAACCTCGCCTATCTTCTTCCAGTGCTGTGAAGCCTGCCCATTGGCAGGAGAGTTGTCCATGTGGTACGCGTAAAGGTGGTAACTTTCCACGGGGGCGCAGGTGCGGTCGGTCTCGGACACGCACCAGGAAAGAACAATACCGTTCTGGCTCTGCACCCGAGCCAGCTTGAGCTGTGGCTGCTGGGGGAGCGAGGTCAGGGCAGCCTCCTGGGGCAGGCGGGTGGTGGGTTGGGGTGCTGTTGGTAAAGGGGGCAGGGCTGTGGCGGTGGATCTGGACAGCTGATTGAGGCGTGCTTTTATCGGGGATTCCTGTGAGGAAGGCAAGCGATGGATATGTAAGAAGGTAAAAAAACTGGTGCGCATATTTTTTTATATACTTCTTTATGTGCTCTTCTCAAAACTCAATGTTACAGACCAACATTAAAAATATTAATAAAAACAACATTTGAGAGGATTAAGATTCTCACCAGTGGGGGACGGTGGTGGACTGTATGTTGGGGACTGCTTACAGGGTGTTGAGGAGACAACCTCGCTGTGGCACCTGTTTTGTAGATACAAACACTTTGAGTTCAGGATTACGGTGAAATCTTTTTCAGTACGTCAGATGTATGGCAGATCGTTTTTTGCACAGATATGCGCACACACACATTTTTCTCACCAATAGGAATGCTTATCAGCGGTGGGGGCCCTGGAGGACGATGAGCAGCTACACCTGCAGCATTCTTAACGCCCGTCACTGTGAAGAAATGGGGAACAATTATCAAAGGGCGAAAAAAAATGCAACTGAAATGATAAAACTGCGTTACTATACGCTAACTTAGTACACTACTGGTCCCTGATAATTTACTGTGCCTACTGTTTGTGCCCCATTTGTATACTGTTTTGGGTAGAAAGGTCTTTATTCTAATTTAAATTAAGACAGCAATGTTTTGTGTGCTAGGAATCTCATCTTCACCTTGTACATCATCTTCATCCTCAGTGAGGTCTATGACAGAGCCTTTGGGCCGAGGCCCCTGCACAGGCATTTTGGTTTGGGTAGAGCCTGTAGCTTGATTATCTGAAGTCAAGAAAAAAATACGAAGGAAGTATTATATACCATTATATTTCTTTGCTTTGTGGTTTGCAAAACAGCCGATAACAAAGCTACTGGGTAGGACTTGTACATAGCTAGTTTGTAAAACGCTTGCAACCGAACAATCCGCTTGAACTACTTTTGCGATCTTTTAGAGTGGGCTGTCAGTGGTGCCACTGTGGTACCCACCTGTCTTGGATGTCATAGTTGTCCCAGAAGGCGTTCCAGGAGCTGTTGAGCCAGTCGCAGCTGGACCAGAGGCTGCTGGTGAAGAAGATGAAGAAACCGCCCCTGCTATGGAAACGGACTGAGCAGGCATCCTGGCTGTGGCCACGGACACTCCTGCGTAGGGTGTGCTGATGCCCCCTGCACCTCCCTGGTAGCGAGCCAGAGATATCTGGGCCGGCGTCATCTGGGAAGTGGAGGCTTGAATGGCTGGGACCATCGCTGTGGCCGCTGTTGTGGTGGTGGACGGAGCTGCCTTAAGGATGAAGGTGGAAGTGGTCGTTTTGGACTTGTTATGGGAGTTGACGGCTGCGAACGAGGAGACGGGGATGTTGACGACGGTTCCCGGCTGCCCGTTAGACATAGACAGGGCTGGATGTAGCTGGATAAGGACAGGCTGGCCCTGGCCCACCATATTGGTCCCTTGAGTGGTCTTGAGCAACAAGGTTCCTGTAGGCTGGCTCTGGGTAGCACTGGTGCCCAGTGTGGACGTGGTGGCATTGCTGCTTGAGATCAGCTGGAGAATGGACCCTGGGCTTACCATGGTTGTGGTTGTGGAGGTGGGAGGAATAGACTTAGGCTGGGTAAGAGGCACTGTAAGACAAAAATTCAAAAAGAAAAGAGTGGGATATTAATATATACAACTTTAAGTGACCAAATAAGGTGTAACTTCCCAATGTTTGTCATGTCTTGAACACTAAGAACAAGGGTTTGCATGAGCAAAGATGGCCCTCTTACTCACCAGGGGGGTGGGTTGACACAGTTGTGGTGGGGGTCTGCTTTACCTCCATTGAGGTCCGGACTGGCCTGTTTAGAAAAATGTAGAATGCTTTGAGTTGTTCATAGGCACATGCTCAGGGTGTGGTGACCAGCTTTGTCACACATATCATCCATGGCATTTCAGTCACATTATCAGGCCTCCTCCACAGTATTCCATTTTAATCTTGTTATTTTTTATCGAGTTCCATATTTGAGTCATATTGAATGCACAGTGGTCATCCAGCTCATAATGCATCATCCGGAGAGATTTCACAAATTGCAGACTTATATATTTAACTATAAAGGCGGGAATTTCTATGTCTGTCTGCGGCTCAGTCATTGAGAACTTGGCAATGTCTGTGATAAAATGTGACAGGTGCAGTGGTCAGGACCCAAGGACGTGCACTGTGAAGTTAAGTGCTCCGTAAGAAAAATATACACGTTTGCCACCATGTTGAGCTGCACTGAGTGATTAATTCATGGATCAATCCAATGTGGTATCCTGTTCTGTACGATATAATCCAAGACCCAACTCATTTGTCAGATCACAAAAGTTTAATTCTAACAGGCAGTGTATTCATAACTTGAGTGCTGTGATTTGGGGCATAAAATAAAAAAAAAAACTAAAAAAAAACATTTGTCGATTCATCAGAACAATTCTTAAAGTAAAGGGTTTTCCACAAGAGTACGATTGACGAACTTTAAATAAACATAAAATGGCCTCTCCATAATAAAAAATGTAAAAAAATCTTATGTTAAAGAGAAAAATGCTTCTTTTTTCTTCACTCGTAGAACGGCATTGATCGCTTCCCTGATCTTATTCCAATCACATCGCCTCAGATTGCTGAAGCGAAATTCCAAAAGCGCCCTCATAGTCCTCCGCAAGTTCACAGGAAGTGCTTCCCTGCCCTGAAGCCCGACATAATTGACCTGTCCGACCCAGCTGCAGTAGTCCTCATAGCGAACAAGGTTTCGGAAGAGAAGCACAGCGTAACGGACCGGTTTGTGCCTCATGTGACTGTCCCTGCAGCCAAAGAACAGCTGCCTCTCTTTCTCCTTGGTGAGCACATGAAGCTGGATGTCTTTTCTAGCCGGCCCCTCGTTATATTCCGACAGCTGATGTGCCACTGATGTCCTCCGTTCTGAGGGGAGCGTGGGTAGCTCTACATCCTCCTCCTCCTCTTTGATTTCCCGTTTGATCGACTGCACGGGTATTCTGACAAGAGAGGGCGCCAGCCACCCTCTTATTGTCTTGGTCT
Source organism: Neosalanx taihuensis (assembly GCA_030340665.1). Classification (NCBI taxonomy): domain Eukaryota; kingdom Metazoa; phylum Chordata; class Actinopteri; order Osmeriformes; family Salangidae; genus Neosalanx; species Neosalanx taihuensis. The sequence goes on from CM059314.1 coordinate 3,402,374, forward strand.
GCGGCTCCGGCGCCTTTCCCCGGAGCACGCTGTTGGGGAGGAGAGGTGCAGTTGTAGCGGGTGCTGCATACACTAACACTCTGAAGAGCCTGGGACTGCTCTCAAGCTTCACATTGTAGAACGTCACAAGACTCAGGACCATGTGTTGTTTTTGGACGGCCGAGAGAGGAAGAAAAAAAATTGACAAACGACGCGCCTTCATTTACTCCGTAAAAAAAAATATTTTTGTCTTTGAGAGAGGGATTTTTTTATTATTATTTGTATTTTTATGGAAGAGTAAGCCCTTCCGAGTTGTCTGAGAAGTTCACCCTTAAAAGGTGAATATATTGTCAAATCCCAAAGTGGTGTTTTGGGATTTATGTCATAATTCACTTTCCGCCAGATTTTAATCCAGCCTTTAGAGGTAACAATACTGATCCGGTACAGAACCTACACATTCAATCACACGTTACCGTGGCTGGTAGTCTGGTTTTGTCACGTTCATACAAGGGAACATAATACAAATACCCTGGCCTGAAACACAATGCTACCACCGTTTGAATTTAGAATAAGATTGTATGAAATATTCTTGTTTAACATACATCATGTCAATCCATCTCTCAAATGGAATCAAATTTAACAAATATTGTACTGAATCCTACACCTGTCGGATATCTTTCTAAACATTCGGTGACACTGAGTATGTTTAAGGATGGAAAAACTGAACTCTTACCGTTGCGTAGGAGTGGAATTGGTGGGAATTGGAGTCTTGGTTACTGGTGTGGTGAGCACCTGTGGAAAAGACAGAATACGGTACATTAATAATATGTGGCACTATTTATTTCTGTGGACAGCTCAGTATAATACTTTGGTTGTTTACTTACCTCCTTTGTTCTATTCTCCGAAGACTGATTGGCTTCACCAAACTTTTTCGCTAGTCTAGCTATTTTTGCCTGAAAAAGATTGGGCATGAGTTCATTGCACCCGAAATTTCTGGTATATGCATCATGTTTTACTTGATACTTTTACATGGAGACTAATGGCTTGGGTTGATAATTGCATTGGATGAAGTAATTTAGTAGAGGTTCATAAATCTTATGGTTTTGTTTAATTTCTTCTTACCTGTAATGTGTTAAGGGCGCTCTGGTGTTTGGTAGCACAGTCAATCTTGTCTATACGGTCCTTTAACTCTTGCAAACTCTGGTCGAAGACAGTAAGCTGCAATACTCTCATTCGCTCCTCCACCAACTGCTGAACAACCTGATCAACACAAATATTAAAACTATGAAACAATCCACACAATGAAACTGTAGAGTAAAACAAAGCGCTTGAGCACTCAAAGTAGCAAAATATTTTGTTCGGAAATGTAGTGCTGTCCTTTTGAGCTTAGTAGACCAATGCAAGTAATATCCATGGCTTTTATAGTCAAAAGGCTAACCCTTTGACTCCTGTGCTTGGAATTGTCCTTGAAACGTGGGAAATGGCACGGTTCTACTACCAACAACCAATGTTACCCACCTTTTCAATTTTATGGCGACTGCCAGCTTTAGCAGTGATTTTCAGTTCCAGCTGTGCTTCTAACTCAACTCCATCCCTCCTCTGCCTCTTCCCATCTCGGTCCACATTCGTGTCATCTTTGACATCCGCTTCAGACAGAGGACGCTTATGTCCAGAGGAGCTTTCTTTAACAGCTGCCAGGAAAATGTACAAAAGACCCATGTCATTATGCACATACTTACAGCCTGTCTAGTACAACTTTTGGATTAAAATTTTCCAGATGCTTAAAGATAAGCATTGTTGATATTTTCCCATGTCCTTTACTATTGTTACATTTCCAAAGATCTTATCCATCCCAATACTTTCGGTTTCATACCTGTGTTGGATGAAACAGATGAAGACGACGATGGCAAATCGTCCACCTTCAGCTCTTTTTTCGCCTTTTTCGCTTCCTTTTTTACTTTCAAGTCTACTTCCATCGCCTCATCTTCCTTTACCTCTGCCTTCTCCCCCTGGTCACCATCACCCTTCCCAGTCTTAATGGTGACCTTTTTTATGTCCTCAGCTGGCGCAGGTCTGGTAGAGGGGGATGAGGATGCGGAGGGTTCTGGAGACCCTGTGGCGGCCTTGGGGGAGGTGGATCTCTCCTTTTTGGCTAAAGAGGCCTCTGGAGCCTTGGCCTCGGTACTGTCTGTAACCGTTCCCATAGTTACAGAGTCTTTCTGTTCTGTCTTCTGGCTCTTGTCAGACACTGTGTCAGATGTAGCAGGTGATACAGGGCAGCTTGAAGACGATTCTTTCCCAGAACTGGTGGTTTTGCTTTTGGTAGCAGTTTGTGTTTCCTGCGGAGAATACACAGATGAGTACGTAGCTTAGCTAGGCCGCCGTGCCATGCTAAGGGAAGTCTGGATGTTACCAAGAGATGCTTGGACTCAAATAAAAATCTAATCTGACCATTTAACCATTACATGTTAGCTGCCTTTCCATAATTTTTTTCTTAACCTTATACAAACCTCTTTCTCTGTGCCATTAGATTCCTCTTGCTTTTTCTCTGCATTTGCAGTCACAGTCTCTTTAGCTTGTCCTTCCTTGACCTCCTTAGCTGTGGACAACTGGTGACACTCTTTAGGTGGGGACGGAGAGCGTGTCTTCTTTCCTTCCTCCTCAATCTTTCTCAGTTCGTTGTTCAGAGAGTGGAATGGTGACGAGGGCGAAGGAGGAATGTCGTCCTTAGCTTTTGGACTTGGGACAGCCGGGGGAGAGGGGGACAACGACAGGGACAGGCCAAGGGGGGGGGAGCGAGAGTTTGGCGAGGTCGAAGGTGTGAAAACGGGGCTCTTTGAGTCTCTGGTGTCACTATCTGCCCCTTTCTGTCCATCCTCTTTGTGCGTGCCGTTCAGTAAGGGAGGAGGCGAAGAGGAGGTAGATGAAGCCCGTCCGCTGTAAGATAAGGAGTTGTGGAGAGTTTCCAATTGCTGCCGGTCACTTATTTTCATAGTCTTTCGAGCTCTGAAGATCTTCTTCTTCTCCTCCGCCACAGCAACTTCCATTTTCACCTGAGGGATACGAGATGAGATGCCTGAGTTAAAGAGAGGCAAAAAAACACAACTTAGAGGCTAAAGCACTGGCTACCCACCTGTGACATCCGCCTAGCCTACAGACACTCCAACAACTCTCAAAGGTACTATCTTAAGTAATATCTTGATATCAAATTGTGCAGTGACTTGGAACCAACTCCAGGGGTCACTGTACAGAGCTATGTTTTCTCCTTTTTTGTTCTGTTCTGGAAGGTTCTAGCAATGTGAGCTCAGCATATTTGGCTATTGTCCTTGACAGGAGAAACTTGGAGCTACAACATGTGACTAAGCACAGCAAAATCTACAATCTAAGCACAGCAGCCCTTCTTCCTTGATACAGCTCGATCCAACGTATTTGCGATAACTTTAGTCCTGGTTAATGGGTTGCTGATATGCAAAATGAAAACATTCTGATAACAAAGGTTTGGTAAAGATAGTCTTCTACTGCACTAAAAATATAAATCCCTGACTGAGCTGGCAAGCTTTGGCAGTCAAGTGCAGTGGTCTCTTGGATCTGCAGCGCAGGAAATACTTTCTAGACTACAGCAGCACTGCTGTCTATTTCCCCTCCCCCTGTGCTCCTATTGGTCCCCTTCTCAGCAAATCAGGTCTGCTGGTTACACTCTGCTGGCAACAATAAGGGTTATGCAAAAGGTACATGATTTCCGTACACCATTTCAATTGCAGAACGTATTTAGTTGCAAGGCTAGGTTCCAACTTGTAAGTACCCTGGTGTACTGTGCCTGCCTGTGGTTTTTACATTTTAGTAATTAAGAAGCCTGTAATATTATCCAACTGTATAAAACATTTAACAAATTAATTATGTAACCATAAACAATTATAAAGTATTTAACACGATCCCATATTATATCCTTTTTAATTAAAACGCTATTATAAAATTTTACATTAAATGTTGTTATTATGAATAAATTGAATTTCACCTTGAGGTAGTGATGTTTCTTATCATGGATTTAGCACCAAAAAGCTCTACCTAAAGAAAAACAAGGGAGAAGTTATTGGAAATTGGATTTATTTCAAGTGTACCTGGTCTATTTCCTGTTCAATAATTATGGTGGAAGGGTTGCAACATCAATAAATAGCACACATTTCCATATTCTGCATCAATAACCCGTGGTACAAAGTTAATTTATCTGTAAGTACTCAATATGAGTATCAGACATTATGCAAGGTACAGATCTACCTACTCCATGTAATTATGCACAGAATTAAAATATGTGCCTTGACTTGTTCAACTAGGCCAGATTCCACTAGGGGAAAATGGCATTAACTTAACTGCCTATATAGAAAGAGAAGTATAATAATGCGCATGATTGTTTAGTATTCATTTAGCAGATGCATTTAACCATAGTGACGCACAGAGGAGAATTTGAACCTGCAAGCCCCTTTATCTGCTGTTAAATGCACTACGACTGAGGTATACCCATCCAGACGTATTTGTTTTGACTGCATGTGATTGATGGAAGAATTAGTGCTTGATCATCATTTGTGTAAACTAAATTATTAAATAATGAAGAAATGTCCAAATAGCCACAATCTTGTTCACTCAAATGCACGCACATACAGAAAACTAGAAGGAACCCTTCCTGAAGTTTTTCCTGATTGTCCAAAGAACACAATTAACTGCAGTAGCAAAAACAAGATCTTTTGAGAGGAGACAACATACCTAAAGTCACAAAACCAAAGCATAACATAAATAGCACTGGAGGAAACTAAAACAATCTAGTGCTCTCATCTAGAGAAATAAGATTAACCGCTCCATTTTCCTGAACAGATTCAGACACTGCATGACATCAGTAGGTGACATAGTACACAGTGTTCTAAAGTACAATTAAATCACTGCATGATGTCATCAGATTTGCTGATTGCACAAAATGAAACAGCTGTGAAATGACACAGCATTTTTGGGTAGGCCTTTTCCAAACCTCAGTAGAATTCGAGTAATAGTACTACATACTGAAACACATGCAGGTCTGTAATCCAGGCTAGATCTGCCTATTAACTCACACTTACACATGATTTGCAATAAAAGACTATTAAATTACTTGCAGGACTTTGTCACCTTGATTCAAAGTACAACAACATGACTGCACTGCTGATATCCATTAAAGCACGAGTAATTTACTTCATGTTGTGCTTCAAGTCAACTTCACGACTCAACATAAATGGACAATGTCCACAGTGTAAATACAATTATTATGAAACCTTTACAATATGTAAAGCTAGACAGGGAGGGCTAAACCACCACTATGAGGTATAATGCTACGCCAATCAAAGTCCATGCAGGTCTATGCAAATAAGCAGTTTTGTTTTATTAGACAATAATAACAATCATAATCTATGACTTTTCTAATGTCCTTATACTGAACAAAGTTTCTTAACATTGAGGATATATTCTTGGGATTTTACAAAACATTGAGTATTCTATGTAATAATTGTGATGAATACCACTGCTGTAAAATCACATCACATGCAGCATGATATAACCCCCAGCACAGTACACATTCTAATGTTATTGCGCACAGCACACAATGTTCCCCTCCCCCACAACTTTGTCTTCATGAGCTGTGCCTGAATCCAGCAAAAACAAAATGGCTGACAGCTCTGCTGTGTGCAGCCAGGCTGGGCTCAAAACAGCTGGAAATGTGTTTCCATGGTATCACCATAGATCAGGTTTCATCGCTGGCATGTTTTGCAATTGCTCTGGAAATTGACTTACGATCTAGAGGTCAAGCATAGAGCATAGAGGTCATTACATTATGTTGCACTGACATTATACTGGTCTATTTTATAGACTTTTTTCTGTAAAGGTGACATTTTTTATATTTATCTGAACACTACTGGATGTTGTAAGCTAAATGCTTGGAGTTCAGGTTTACTTTCTTCTGCTTACGCATCAAGGTCAAACCTAATCCTTTACTAGTCCCCTAAACCAGAGAGCAAGTCCATGATAGGTGTAAACTGTCAAATATTTCTCTATACCAGTGTGGTACAACAAATGTACATGATCTTCAAGATCCCATCCCCTGGTAATCCAGCAGTGTAGTCTTGCTTCACTGTAGTTCATACTTGGATAGCAAACTAGTATTGTCCACTTGGCTAGCTGCCTCTGCCTAGTTCATTGCTCATTCTCACTACTTGAGGTCCATGAGTTGTTTACTAGCTGCTGACATAATGTGTTGCAAAACTAGAGGGGTGCACATTTTTCCACGCAATATCTTTCCACCAATGTGATAATCCTCCAATTTACATTTATTCATTTAGCAGACGCTCTTATCCAAAGCGACTTACAGCAAGTACAGGGACATTACCTCCCCGAGGCAAGTAGGGTGAAGTGCCTTGCACCAGGACACAATGTCATGATGGCAGAGCGGGGCTTCGAATCAGGGACCTTCTGATTACTAACCTGACACCCTAACCGCTATGTCAGTGGTCCCCAACCCTGGTCCTCAGGACCCACTGTCCTGCATGTTTTAGATGTTTCCCCCTTCCTACACACCTGAGTCAAATAAAGGGTCGTTATCAGGCTTTGGCTGAGCTTCATAATGACCCATTCGTTTAAATCAGGTGTGTTGGAGCAAGGAAACATCTAAAACATGCAGGACAGTGGGCCCTGAGGACCAGGGTTGGAGACCACTGCGCTATGTGACTCTGTTAACTAGCATGACTATCTAATACAGCAATATGATATGGTCCATGGAATCTCAAGTCAAAGCTCTCTATTACCTGTCTACACAAAACAATAAGTGGTAAGTGGTTTGATTAATGTGCTTGTTTTTGATTAACTTTGTGCTTCTGAAGGCTATGCTATTCATCTCATATTCTTCCATATTGTGATACTACCTCCCTTGATTTCCTGTATTCTTGGTCCAATCTTCTGAGATACGCAGTGTAGATTTAGTCTTGAACTCGTCTTAACAATTCCCCTTCGTTGACTTGGTACTTTCACATCATTTGGGTATTGTATAATATGTCTCCAAAGTACATTATTTTTTTAGTAAGGGCATACAACAGGAATAAGCAGCACAACCTGCGCCAATCCAACCTTGCTCCAGTTCACTGAGTCCAATTGCTGCACTCATATGCTTAGCTTCCATTTCAAGAACTGCTTCCAATTATTAACATATACCTACACTGTCACAGTTAGCAACCAGCACTACCATTAGTTCGAAAACTAAGCTTGTATAACGCATTGAAGGCATTAGGTTAAATCAAACCTAAATGTTTGAATTATAATTAAACTTTGAACAATAAACATTGAATGCGAATAGATTAGCCATAATAGATACTTTTAAAATCATACCAAATATGTCTCTCCTAGACAATAGGACACCATCAGGTGTTACTGTTGTTCCCCATGTGATTATGATTTATGGCTTGGCAATGGATTTACTTATTCAAACCATTAAAGCTGTCAAGATTATCAACTGATTGTTGCCCCAGATGTCTCAGGACAAAAAAAACGTGTTGTTGTACTTTTCATTACGTGTTCTTTTTATGCCTTAATTTACTTGCAATCATTGGTTGTAAACAAACCTTTTTAATTTGAACCAGTTTTAACAAATTGGTTAGTGTTCAAACCCCCCTTCCCAAATTCATAGGCTGAAAGTTAACATAGTATTTTTTTTAATAATGTAACTAAATATGAATCAGTACCTAACAAGGAAGAGCATATGATCCTGTGGTTAGAGCATAAGCTTCATATAGTAGACCATTCATCTTCAGATTACATGTTATTTGTTTTGCTTTAATTCAGGGAGCTAGCAACTTCTGGGCAGAAAAAAAGAGCACAAACCAGGGAGAGGGGGAGGGGTGGACTGCTGCTAAGACTGTTCCATCTGGTTTAGAAAAGCGTGGATTGGTATGTAAAAACTGTGCGCTTCCTCGTTGACAGTATCTCAAGCTAGCATAGGAAACACTTGACACAGCAGAATGTAGTCTATCAACTCTGTCAAGCACGCTAAGCAAAGAAATGACACAGGCATTTGTATCTTTGAACTGATTGTGATCATCTAACTATAAGCCCCAGTAAATACCATTGTTATCATGTAAATATAGGCCCCAGTAAATGTCAAATACGTATGAAACTTGACAACAACAAAAAAACAGGCAGCACAGTGTGCTTTGTACCCACACAGACCTAAGCTAGCAACGCAGTCAATGCTGAAGAGCACAGCCACACACACTTTGCACCACCCCTCCCCCACTCAAGCACAGTCTCTCCTAGTACACAGTGGAAATTTACTGCCAAGCATGGACTGAACCATTCCAGCAATGGGGGGGTAGTCCTGGCTGGGGAGGGAGCTAGAGAGGTAAAATATTTAACAAACCAACATCATTTTAAAATTGGTTTTGAACTCCTCTAAATTTCAAAGACTAAAATAATTTAGTTGGAAATTAGTTGGCTTGATGGCGCTCCGCTAAAAAAATACATAAATTATTTTTGGAAAGTGTTTTATACGCTCAGTAAAATATCTGCCTGATCACACTACAAAATACACATTATTTGTCTCCTTCAGTGTCTTAATTATACACTAAAAACACTAAACAAAAGAAAACAAAATCAGCACAGGCCAACATCCCTCTCAATATAATATGATAAAATAGACCTAAAATAACTACGGCCATCGGTGATGGACTGTAACCTTTTTCAGGTGTTGATTGTAACAAATTATTTTGTATAAAAGTCCTCAAATCATAGAGTTGACTACCTGATCTAGCGGCTCGCTGAGATCCAGCGAGCTGCCCTGCATGTTCTGCCCTTCCCCCCATCGTCTCCTCTTTCATCCACCAGGAAACTGCAGCTACACAAAATGGCCACCAGAGTTGTGTGCGACTGCAACTACCGACTGGATGCTCCAGTTAATAGCAGATATCAGTACAATGCGTTCCACTATTTTACGTACTGTGTTAATTGAGGCATACATGTCAAGCATTTCATTTCACCTGTCAGTGTGTGTATACACACACACAATTCTCAAAAACCATATATAATCAGTGTTCATTAAAGGGCTGAAACAGCTGGATGAAAATGCATTCATCATGCATTAGGCCAGAACTGTCTGCTTCTCTATGAAAGCAGAGCAGCCTACATGTCCCACCCCCCACCCCCCCCCCCAAGTCTATCTGCAACTCCATGTGGTGTAGGTAGGCAACTATAAACAGGCTCTTAAATAGTCCAACATCAGTGTTTCACAGACACCAGGACAAGCTTCAAACTCTTGTCTTGTCATGGCTGATCTGTATGCAGGCAGGAAACAGTATGGTAGGGAGGACTACTAATGTATGTCAGCAAAGACCTTTGAGGGATGTTTATGTTTTTCTGTTAAGTAAAGTACCTCATTAGATAATGCAAAATTCCTATAACGAGTCATCATGGCCAACTATTTAAAATCCAAGGCTGTAGTAACGATTTTGTGGGACTTAGCTAGCACCCAGTACCTTCTGGGATTTCACATGTTCACACACCAGTGGGAACCAAATGCACAAATGAACCCCTCTTGGGGCTTACTTAGGAACACATTTATCATGAGACCAAAACCGAACTCAAATAGTCTTTTTCTGGTCTGAGGATAGGAACCTTTACCTGTAATCTATCTGTAGGTGGGTATCCCTTTTTTCGAAACAGGAGAACTCACATGAAAATAACCAATAAATTATATACTTAGTTATTAAATAGTTATTTTACTATAAATATTTAGGATTATCCATTAGATTGGGACTGACCTAACATGGATTCACACACTACACTGAAAAGGAGAAGGAACAGACGCAATCAGGCCAGTAGCCAATCAAAAGAGGCTGCTTTCAGAACTGGATTAAACCGGTTGAGACTGGCTGAGTTTTTTCTTTTTTTCTTTTTTTTTTGTGGGAAAGAAAAAACAACAGCTTCCCTTTTCAGGGGCCAGTACTACGAATCAAGATTTGGCGTTAACCAGGTAACTTCAGGTTTAACCCAGGGGTTTCAGTATTGGGTGGAACCTGAAGTTACCTTGTTGTTGTTTTAACTAACTCTGTATGACCTTCAGTATTGTAGAGAACTCTAGACAAATCTATTCCAACCAAATGAAACTCGCCTCTAAATGCCTCATTTACACCCTTATATTCTCATTTACCAGTACCCAGCAGGGAAATAAACTGTCTCCTAGTTGACATACAGTACTATAACCTATATACCATACTACTATAAACCAGGCCTGTTTATTATTGAAGTAGGGTACAACTGTGTCAGCCATGTTGAAAACGGAACACGGAAAAACACGTCTTAAATAGAACACTAAAACAACCCTGCCATCTTTGATAATGTAGCAAAGTTATACATTAAAGTTTTGAATATATTTGGAGGCTTATAAAACAAGACTACAGAAAATTATACTGTACATAGTCTATAAAAAACATATATATATAAACTTTAAAAACAATCCCCCTTAGATCAGCCAGACAAAGCATTTCAATCCAGCCTAGTCATGGCTTTATGCTGTCTATGCTGAATAATACTTAAAACACCATCCCCCCAAATATATGATTTTAAACATGAAATGTTACTTGGGTACTACAAAATTGTTGATGGGTCCTATACAAGGTTTTTCAGTTTTTGATTGGAGGGCAAAAGCAAGCACATGGAATGTATGGCTACACTAGCAATATGAGCACAAACCCACAGGCATATGGAAGTCAGGGACACAGGAGAGTGGGGGAGGGGAACTGGCAGTAGGGCTGTACCATTCTCTTTGGAAGATTAGTATTTGTGATCAGTGGGGATCATTTCAAAAACCTAATATTTGCAAATATCCTAAATAATAACAAATTGTTAAAGTCTCATACATTACCGAGGCCTGCGACAACTGCAAAGGATCAACTTTACAGTCACATTGTATTCCCACTGCAAACAAGCTCAGACACACTGTGTGGCTCCTGAGTGGAAAATTACAGCCGAGTTGGACTGTACCACTTTAGGAAACTATAGGTAAATTCAAAATTAGTGACAAAACGCCTGGGAAGAATGTAAGACAGATATTTTTAGGTCTGTACATTCTATTACCCTATTACATCTGCTCTTGTTTTGGTGTGCAAACCAGCAGTTAATGCAGCTAGTTGATTGTTCTCCCCTCCCCCACACAGTTGAGTGTTCTCCCCTCCCCCACACAGTCACCACTGCTGCATGCATTACAATTACGAAACAACTCAAAATGGCTGCCAGGGCAGACATTTTTTTTGCTTCAGCTGGACCAAGACTGGTTCTCTGAAAAACCTTTAAGCGCCAAAACGTATGTGCGTGTAGCCTCAATCCATACACTTAAGTATAGGAACCACTTTGCTAGCAGACTAAAGTACTTCCTGCATGCTAATGCATGATTACTGTAAAATAATTCATTGCATTTCACTGCTTATGTCAAAAATCCTGTATTTTTTAGAGAAAAAATGCATTTGCCTGCCTGTTCTGTTCCATTCCATGCCAACTAGGCCTAAATATCATTCAACCACTTGATGTAGCCTAAATGGGGCCATCTGATGTCAAACAGACCAGTCCACAGATGCTTCAACACTTGGAATTCAATGCAAGTTCCGTAACGCAAAAAACATTTCTTCAGTAACCAAAGCGTATGGTCCAGAAATCCCTCTTAGAGGATTGATCCAAATCCAATTTTGAAAGTATATTGTTGAATAATAGCCTTAAGATGTACACATTGTGTCCTTGGGCAAGGCTTTTCACCCTACTTGCCTCAGGGAGAATGTCCCTGTACTTACTGTAAGTCGCTTTGGATAAAAGTGTGCTAAATGAATACATGTAAATGTAAATGTACTATATGTTGACATTACAACATATAGTACATATAAATTTGTCGTTAATGTTTACCATCCATCAACCCTGTTCATGCGCTAGAGCGGCTAGACAACAAGTGACCCGACTTGGAAGATTGTTACACGTATCCATTTGGGAAGTCGTCCTTGGAAACCGGTTCGAACAAGGGTGACCATGATCGAAAAATACTTTGCAGGTTATTGGATGAACCTGACAGCAAGTCCTCATTGGACGCTTATTGCTCCGAACCACTAAGGCTGTTTCACATATGTTGGTGCGCACTGTGGTGCGGCTTTGGAGCGCACCAAAATACATTGTATAATTTTTCAGTTAGTGCGGTCCGTGTTCACATGTTTTTGTTTTTACTATACTTGAAACGCCGCACCATACACCATGTGACTACTGTCAGCGCTGTCATTGGTCTCTGACAGCTCTGACCCCCATGACCATCCCCCACATGTTTCCATGACAACCAGCCTAACACGCGACAGCTAGCGAGATGGAGATAAACAAAGCACGCCTGTTTACCCTGGCGCTGGTTATTAGTTTTTATATAATTTGTTTATTAAACTTTTGGAAAATTGTTCAGTTTGAAAATGAGACCCGTCTGCGTCGAGAGAGGAACGTGCTGATGCATTTCAGGACGCAATGCCAAATGTTACGACTCAGGAGAACGACTCTCACGGACTCTCTTTTCTACGACTCTCACAGAGTGAGAGCACCCTGAAAGCACCCTTTAAGTGGACGAACTAAACGATTAACTTGGAGTTTGACAAGATGGATTTTCAAATGGTCGTGGTTTCGCAAATCCAGCTGAGTAAAACGTTGTGTTCGTTCATTGCATTATGCTCTTATAGCTCTTCCCTTGGCACTTATTGGTTCTCACAATGTATGTTTCAAAATCTAAAAGTCCACTGTGTTCGGGATCTATCACGTTGACCGATGCTTTTTGTAAAAGCTCTCTCTTGTAAGTCGCTTTGGATAAAAGTGTCTGCTAAATGAATATGAATGTGATGAATGTAAATGTGAAAAGAAATGTTAACTAGCAAACTTCAACTCCACATTAATGCAGCCGTGGTAGTTCCGCTAAGGGCCAGAAGGAAAATTGCGCGAGTTGGCAAATACATACATACCTAAAAGTAAGTACAACCTTGTATTTCAAGTTTAATTTGACAGTCCTACAAAATAAATGTAGTTAAATTGTAATTTTATCGATGATACGTCTGACAACAAAACATAGTAGCTAATCACACCTGATGCAACTGTGAAATGTACAATAACATCCATTAGTGGCCTATTGGTGACATTATTTCACTCTGTCAATTAATAGGTACACAATGGGGTGATGACTGTGGAGGAAAACGTTGCACTTTGTAATACAGAAGGAAATAAACTATGTGTAACTGTTACTCTCAATTGACTAAAGGTCTTAGCTAGCTACCAAAAGTGCCTGGCCAGCAGAGGACAGACGCCTAACACAAACGTTACTACTAACGTTATTTACGTGTAAACCACTGTAAATAGGATAAGTACAACCCACTAGGCATTAAACTGCTTACTATTTATACATCTAGCTAGTAAACTAAGGTATGTGATTATAAAAACAATTGATTTACCGATGCTTGATGTCCGTCGAGTGCCCGCGAAATACTCCAAAGACAACGTCTGTACGCACCGCACGTGCTTTCTTCCCGCGTTCAGTGTAAGCGTAGTGGTCATATATTGCGGAACACAAAGGTGTCGGAGTATATAATTACATACATATAATCTATAGATAACCGAACCTAAACCGGAACACTGGTGGGACACTTAACACCAAAACAAACCCCGTGAGGACAGTCATCCGACTGCTCTCAGAACGCTGCAGTCTACATTCAGTCTCCTCCTCTTTTCCTTACTCAAAGGAGCAGCTAGTGAGTGCTGTGTGTGGGGGTTGGGTTTACAAGAGTAGACTAGAAGATACTAGCAGTCGACGACGAAACGGCGTAAAAGCTGGAGTAATAAAAAAATAGTAGGTTAGTGTGACTATTGTAAACTGTAGTATTTTTCTTCTGCTAATACAAGTAAGTATGTGTTTTGCAAGTGTTTATTTCGAAGTCGAGACGAGCATTCTGCAGCTTATGAAGGGAATGTATTTCACTGTTCGAGGCTTTGTTGGATTTAATAATGGCAGACGTCGAACTGCATAACCATAAGAAGAGTGGCAAACGACGGAGAACAAGACAGAATAAGCGATGAATGGGGGAAGGGTAAAGAAGAAATAAAAGAGGGGGATGGTAGGTATTTAGTGGGAGGAGTCTAAATGAAATTTGCACGTGGTGTTAAGTAAACTCTTGAAAAAAACATGGTATTTACATACGAACCAAAATGTCAACTGAATACAAATCTGCAAAAAAAATGAATGGCATACACTAAATACATGTAAATCCATATAGGTTTCAAATGTGGCTAAAGCTGTTTTTGCATCAATTGTATTGGTTATTTGCACCGTGATAACACACAATGATGAGTATAACAAAGTCAAAGAAATAATGAATCAAGACTATGTTTCTCAAGAAATTATGTGGATTCACATGGATTGGAAATGTTGGAGTTTACAACATACACAATATGCACAACAGTTCAAGCCTTAATGATTGCCAGACTAAGATGGAGGTGTTCAGGGTTTATAGGGGGATGGGTGGAATTTAGTGGGAGGAGCAAGTGTGTGAAAGGCAACTGTAAAAATGCATTGTCCAGTATATTGAACATTAAATGAAAAGAAAATCTGGATGGAAAAACAGCCTTCATTGTAGAAGGTAGGTCATGCACAATGTGGAAAGAATGGAAAATTGAACAGAAATTCATCAACACAGGTTGCCACAATCTAGACCACAAACATTAGAATGTCTTTCGACATCGACATTTCATTATCGTAGCTAAACAGGCTTTAATTAATAATATTCATTTTGCAGATGCTTATATCCAAGCGACTTCCAAAAGAGCTTTAAAGAAGAGCGTAGGTCACTGATCAACAGCCCCGAAAATTTTGTGTAGCCAGAACATGAAACATACATTGTGAGAAACCAAACAAGTGCCAAAGGGAAGAACCACAAGAGCATTCCGTTTAACAAGTTACAATTAAACAACATGAACCTCAAAAAGTGCAAGAGTACCTGTAGGAAAGCAAGCAACAATAATAATACACAGCAAGTACAATAATTACAAATCGGTTTCGACTGACCAACAATAAAAATAATTGTGATCCTGGAGGAAACAAATATCAGGTTCAGCAAACAGCACCGTTGTACTCTTGGAATAAGTGCATCTTGAGCCTTGGTCCTGAATAAGTGTCAAACTAGTGCTCAAGAGCCAAGAGAGTGCAGGTTTTCATGTCAACCAAGCATTACACCAGCTTATTTAACTAACAAGTTTCCCTTTTTGAAATCAGCTGGTGTAATTCAGGACCAAGGCTCAAGATGCACTTATTCCAAGAGAATTGTCTTGGCCCTCGATGGAACTAGTTTGACACCGCTGCCCTACAGGCTGCAGCCCTATGCTGCAGCCTACTTAATGTCAGCCATTTTGTTTTTTTTACTCCTGATGAAACCACCCAATGAAATGTCTGCTTCCACTGCAATTCCAACAATGATCAATAGAGGGCATACAAATGTTTAAGTGTTTTTTTAAGATATTTTATCTTGTAGCTACAATAAAATCCCTACATTTGCTTCATCCCAGGGTTATCAAATGTAGTTTTATGTAGATTTTTTTAAATCAATGTAATGGGACAAACTAAACACATAAATTATATATTCTTATATATTGAGTCATTTAGCGTATATATATATATATATATATATATATATATATATATATATAACTTTTTTTTTTAACAGCACTTAAGTTGCACAGGATAATGGTGATAGTGACAGTAGGTTCCAAACAGTAATGTTGCAAGAATGTGTGTCTGCATGGAAAGCCCCTCCCCTTCGTCTGCAAAGGGGAGGGAGGGGGTGAGCTCTTGCAGTAATGGCTACATGAAGCAGCACTGGCGGGAAAATAGAGCCAGACCTCATGTCAGACCAGCGGGGTGGGGGGAGGGGGAAAGAAAAGACAATAAGAAAAAACATTCTTATTAAAAATCTTTTGACAGAAGGTGGGATCATTCATTTTTGTTACTGCCATTTGAGTAAATACAAGTGATTGTAGAAAGCAAATCAATTGCATGGTTTAGCATTCTGACTTGGGCTTTATAACAAGGAGTCAAGCCGAGTGGTTGGGGAATCGGGCTAGTAATCACAATGTTACCGGTTCGATTCCTGGCTGTGCCGGATGATGTGTCCTAGCATGATGGGCCAAGCACTTCACTTGCCTCGAGGAATGTCCCTGTACTTACATTTATATATAGTAATTTAGCAGACGCTTTTGTCCAAAGCGACTTACAGCAATTACAGGGACCTTCCCCCAAAGCAAATAGGGTCGTGTGCCATATGTACTTCCTGTTAGTTGCTCTGGATAAGAGCGTCTGCTAAATGAGAAAAAATGTAAACACAAAAAGAATGTTACAACAATTTGTTCAACGCTACTTGAAGGTGAATTTGCTTTGAAGAATAATCACTTCACACTTTTAATAAAGAGAATGTCACTGTAAATGTGAGCAACTATGTAAATTTGATACAACGGTCCAATTGGACTAGCCAAGTGATATGGCTGATA
The DNA here is from genome assembly GCA_030340665.1 of Neosalanx taihuensis. NCBI lineage: Eukaryota > Metazoa > Chordata > Actinopteri > Osmeriformes > Salangidae > Neosalanx > Neosalanx taihuensis. Next base: position 3,418,946 of record CM059314.1, read on the forward strand.
CTCTTGAGAAGCAGTAGAGGCACTTCTAAAGTTTAAGGTAAGTCAAGGTAAGACTTTTTGAAGTGCCTTCTCCTCCCTTTCTAGCACACAATAGGGTTCCGGAAGATACTATAGGGCTTGAACAATATCTGTAAGTTTACGGCTAATGCTAAGATGGATCATATCAACAGGAAGTCAAACATAAGTGGCCATCTGCCATTTTGTTTTGAGGTTTGGGTTTCTTTGATAGAGACAGGAAAGTTGTGAGAGACATGGGAAGTCATGCACGAAATGGCACAAGCCAAATTCAAAACCGGGCCTTTCGTTAAGGCCTTAGCTTTAGTGAAATGCACACATACCCAGTTAGTTGCTTTCTTTACCAGTACAACCTTCAAATCTCAAACTTGGGGTACCTGATTAATTTCCAAGTAGGAATAATAAATAATGGTGGATTTTCGGTTATTAGCGTTTGGTTCAACTGGCATTACTATTTAATGCTAATAGTAGCTCTTTTAAGTTCTATGACCCGAGTGGCGGAGTTTTAAATCATATGTAATTGTAGTTGCTGATGCAAGTCCACACATTTGTCAGAAAAAAATATGTTTATTTAGATAATTATAAATTACCATAAATAATAAATAAATAATACTGAAACACATCTTTGTGAAACACAATTTGACAAAAATTGTGTAAAAGAAAATTCACATCAGGGCACTATTAATGTATAAAGACAAATGAGTATCCAACGATTAATGTGAGTTAATAGAGTCAACATTACCCTTTCTTGCTGATTTATTACACCACACTGCATTCATTAAATAGGAAACATAGTGACGTTGATGTGGATGCATGTTTATGGATGGGAAAAATGAGAGAAGTGTTCGAAACACTAAATAGAAACTGTTTGTGTGTAATATTATTTTGATTGTTCTTTAAAAATCAACAACGGCACTAAAACACCACTAAAACTACACCTTTTTGTAAACAGACATCACTGTTATCAAATCACACATACATATATGATTGTATAAAATATTTTCAGGGGAAACCCCTCCAGGACTCAATTCAAACCCCAAGTTTGTGACTTTTGTAAGTGCATGTGCTCTTCTGTAAACAGTGTATAACTGAACATTAGTATGGGTGATTTCCTGAAGAACTTTAGCTTTTCGGAATGGTTACTCGGGTAGTCTGAAATAGATATAGTACATTTTGCCGTTGCAGATAGCATGTTGAAAACTTTGTAGGCTCTTTAGACATACTATTGGTAGAAGTGAAGGAAACCAAACTTAATTCAGAATTTTTGACCAGAATCTGTTGTTTACCTGATCTGACTGGTTAGATTTTAGCAGGACACTTGAGGTTGCATCTAAGCTACCAAAGTGCAAGATGATTACTGCATTTCCCGACTGTCTTATGAATCACAGAGATACTTGTGGAGTACTGCCACCTACTGGCAGAGAATATAGTTGTCGGCAGAATGATATTGGCACAATATCAGCTTCATAGCTTTTCAGTGTCTTCAAGATGGCCACAGATCCTTCACATGGCACAGATATTTAGAGAGGAATCTGGTCGGTTTTGAGGTCTGTACAATTGTTAACCTTTTTCATCAAGCTTTGAGAATAGTTTTATCTATCACAACTTCAACAAAGGTTGATGTTCCTGAATTTTAGAAAAGTGACTCGATAACAAAATGCTAGCACACAAAAATTATGAGTAAAGGGTTAGGAAAAAATGCCCGAAATGTGTGTTTGTGTGGGAGATTTTAGTGAATAATTCGATGTAGTTGGCGTAATCATAATAATTGCAATTGACCTTGTATTTTTGAAGGAAAACTGAATTTGATATGGCATTGGGAAAAGATGTGGATGTGTGTGGGTGGCATGGCATTGCAGGGGTGTAGGAACTTACATGACACAGGTGATGAGATGAGTGATCAAGATGTACGAACTTTGCATGATATGAGTTTCATTTCACAGCTTTACATGTTCTCTAGCATGCAGTGATGCCATCTCAAATTAGTCTACTTTCATCTTCTCTTTTTTTGGTTCTCTATCTCTCAAATGAGTCAAAACTTAATTACAGGTTGCTGTCCTGGGTGTCATTGGATGAGATGGGGTGCAATCCTCCATTGTCATTGAGTCTCTTGGCACGATATGTTTCATAGTGGATATTGTGGGTGACCTCCTTCAAGTCTTGGAGGTGTGACCTTGAAAGTAAAGTAAGAAAAAGTGAAATAACTGACCAGTAAAAAATATACAATTATGGTACATAAAATAAATATATATATAAATATGTATTCAAGTTAGGCATTAGGCAATAAATCTGTAAACAATACCTGATCAGGAAGTCTCTCAAAAGAGCAAATTCACAATGATTGCCGTTTTCAACTGTAACAAAAGATTGGGAGTGGTTACATGAACATAAATTCAATTTACTGCTCTCATCACAATTGACAAATTTAAAAAAGCACAATTACAATCTATTCTCCATGCTGCTCTGGGACTGGCAATGAGAAAGGTCAATGCTGTTAATCAAGTAGTGCTCCAACGCACCTTCTACCACTCCCCAGGCAGTCTTCCTTCCCAGAACTCGTTTTCCATTGACTTGGTACTCCTTGTCACTGCCCACAACGGCAAAGGGCATCGACTCCTGTGGACGGACACACCAATGGCAATTAGCAAATATAAAATGCTAATTTTGAGGGGAATCAAGCAACTGTGTCAAGCAGCAAACTGTGAATCTGGAGCAACAAAGTATTTGCTCACTCTGATCTTGTCGTTCTCATTCTTGTCCTCAATATCCTCATCAAACTCTTTCTGAGGATATAACTCAATACCACTCGCCTCCAGTTCCTTCCTCACCTGCAAAAAAACAACAAAAACAAACAAACAAAAACAAGTTGAAAACAAAAGTTGAGTATCTGTGCAGGAAGCTGCATTTTGTTTCTTCTCCTTCATCCGCTTAAGGTACGTGATTGACATCTTTCTCAAAATTGTGTTGTAGTGGTGCAGTGTCTGTTTGAATGTTATACTTTTGGACAGAGAGAATTATATTTCACACAGTCTAAGGTAGGTTTTATTTTTCAAATGTAATAGGTTTAGTTCAACGAATCATTGCGATTTATACTGAAACGAAAGCCTCTTATTAATTGGGTCAATACGAATACATGTAATGTTGCACCCCTAACATAAATATGTAACCAAATGTCAAATGTTCGGTATGAGATACAAAAATATTTAGTTTGACAAATTCATTTTCAGTTCAACGGTGAATTTTTCTCACCTTCTGTTTGAACTCAACCTTCTCATCTGGAGTCATGGTATCAGACTTGGCGATGATGGGGATAATGTTCACCACTCGACTCAGATGCTTCATGAACTCAACGTCTAGCTGCCGAAGACTGAAAAACAGGAAGAGACAGTAAGGAGGCAGAAAGGGAAGACGAGTGAGAAGGAAGGAAGGAAGGAAGGAAGGAAGGAAGGAAGGAAGGAAGGGGAGACAGAGATTTACTCTGACCTTTAAAGATAATTTAAACACACAGTCAAACAAACAAGCGTGGACATTAAAAAGTCTCCTAGATTCAGGGTTAAATATTGATGCAGCAGTTCACTGCAGCATGCTGAGGAGGAAGTATCAGGGCAGACATATGGAAGGGGGACAGACTACAATAAAACAATTACATGAAACAAGTATAAACGTGCATTAACACAAACATTTGTCCTGTGATTACAGCTGTGAAATATAATTCAGCTTTTTAACTTAAAAATGTCATCATAGGGAAACCAATGTATTCACATAAACGTTTCAATTTATTCAATTATTCAATTTATATTAACAGGGACAGCTATCCGAATATGCTGTTCATTAATAATTCGCTGTATTAGGATCATGGGGATGGGGTTGTGTTGTTGCACAGAAATGATGGCATCTGTTTGTGCTGCGAAGGGGCAATTTTCCGGCTCAGAGGAGCCTGGCTTCATCTTAATCGGGACAAAGACATTGACGGCGAGCACAGTGCAGCTAGGGTTGGGTCAGTACTCAAGCATGTGCAGTTGAATTCAAACTCATAAGAATTGTAGTGTGTCCATGCATGCCTATGTCTAGTACTTAGGCATGCATACTGTTGTACAGATTAAATACATATATATATATGTTAGATTTATTGTAAATGTAATGTCATGTAAAATGAGAATTTTATGTAAATGTACTTGCACGCCACTAAGCAGTAATCATAAAAATAAACAATACTTCAACATTCCTTCTCCCGAAGTGCTGTTTTGAACTTACGAGTGTCCGGTTGGGGAGATGAAGTACAAGCAGCAGTGGACTCTGGTGTCAGGGATGCGTTTCTTTCGAGCTATGTTCACTTCCTCCTTCAGGAACTTCTCATACTGCTCATTGATGTACTTTGAGATGGGTTCCCAGCTGTGAAGTGCAAAGAAATCAAGGTGGGTGTTCAGACTAAAAATACATATAGGGAGGGAAGGAGATTATTAAAACCACTGTGTTTCTGTGGTAACTGCAAGCAAACAACGCTGCTTTATAAATAACCATATGACTTTAAGCGAGTGAGATGGGTCCTACAAAACAAATCCCTCTACAGCAATGGCAGAGTTTTTATCTCGGGAAAATGATTGAGTTTCTACAATTAGTGCATGGCCAATTATAATGAGGTGACCTAAAACTAAATATAGTGTGAAAGTAAATAGTAATCTCAGACTTACACGCACACACACACACCCCTTACCAGTTCTCATTGTTGATCTGGTCACCAAAACCAGGGGTATCAATCACTGTCAACTTCATCTTGACTCCGCCCTCCTCAATCACTGAATAAGAACAACAAATGAATTGTTTAAAAAACATCTAAACTAGGCAACAAATTAGCTTCAATGCTTCTGGCCAACTGGAAACATGACAGAAGTGAAAACGTGATCTGATTGGCTGGGGATGGAAGAGAGAGGACTGATTCAGCTGGCACCTTGCCATGCTGTCATGTTCCAGCTGTGCCATTGTATGCCATGACATGAGTCTACGGGGTCAATCTATGCCAAGGGGAGTTGGCACAGTGATAGCTTACCACACAATGCTGCAGTCAATGGAGTCAGGGCGCAACACTCCCGTATAGAACATCCCATGTAAAGGGAGCCTGTCATAAGCCCCTTTTCCCACCCAACCCCCTCGTACCATGTGACACCGCCTTGATCTCCACGGTCTTGGGGATCTTCTCGTCACGACCCCAGCCTGTGCTCCTCCGGCTCACCTGGGACTTGAACAGCGTGTTGACCAGCGTCGACTTGCCCAGACCGCTCTGACCTGACAGGAGGAGAGGGAGCAAAAAATAGAATGATGCTTAGGAAAAGGGCAATTCCAAAATAGAACAAAGTGTCCTTAGTCTGACAACTGCATCCAAAGAATGAGCCCACTAATGTTCCAAGCCTTTACTCACCTACTACCATAATGTTGAAGTCAAAGCCTGTCTTCATGGTTTTTTTCCTCATCTGTTCGATGATGGTGTCAATCCCGATGTACCCCAGCAGCGTAGAGCCTCCGCCCGTACTTTGACCCCCAACTCCATGCCCGAGCCCACCACCAATCCCAACCGGCGGCGCTTGCTGTGGGGAGGGGGTGTGTGGGCCGGCTGGGGGTGCGGTTGCTACATGAGGGGGCTTGGCAGGAACAGCAGGTTTGGGTCTCACTTCCGGGGGAACAATATCAGACATGTCTGGAAAGGATGGAGAGAGGAAAGTGTTCCACTTAATTCGAATGGCAAAGCAGTAGGAGGAGAAGAAGACCATGCATTGTTCGCATGGCAGATGGTTACAGGAGCAGACATAAGGCTGAGCATAACGTGCATAATTGGAGTGTTTGAGTCAGGATACCTTAACTGCAGGGCATGCACATGTAGCTAGGACTGCTGGAGACAGTGCACACACACACACACACACACACACGCCTTGACACAGACCAAACAGGTCAGGACAACAGGCAGTGTGTCACTTCAACTGAACTCATCCTTGAACAACCTTCCTTTCTCAGTCTCTCTTTCTTTCTTTCTTTCTTTCTTTCTTTCTTTCTTTCTTTCTTTCTTTCTTTCTCTCTGACTCTATTTTACTCAGCCACTCAAACCTAACACTGACGAATTAGGTTCAGTTTGGGCTACCTTGCAGATGATCTCAATTTTGTGGTCAATTTTTTTTCAAATTGTCGTTTCGTTTGACTAAATCATCTTGCATGCTACATATACCCAAGTTCTCGATAAACTGGCCCTTTTCAGTGACAGACAGCTTTTTTCCCACGGTTATTACCATGGGTGTCAATATGCGACAGTAAATCATAATTCTACGAAGGTGAGAATGTGTGTATCTTTAGGTAGGACTAACTACCAGGCAAGCGAAAATCATGTGGATTGTCCACGTTGCATTCAACCCCAATATCAATGCCTTCCATGCACAATAATTAGGACTGATTAGCTGGCTAGCGACATCCATAACCTGACCCATTGTCTCCCCCATCCATGCCGGCTAACGTTGGCTAACGAGCTAACTAACTCCCAGTCATCTGTGATGTTAAGCCTTCGCCATTAGACTCACCAATTTCTGCGTGGGTTCAATCGCTAAATAGTTTAGGACGAAGAATCGCCAAGTTCACGGTCTTTCGATCCAAGCCGTGCACATTAACCAACGACGAATGTCCGTCAAGATAGGCAATGAGATGTAAAATACGGGTCATGTGATTGGACTGGGTACCTCTTTCCCTCCTCCTCCGCCCCCCAGAGCCCCCCTTTTGTGTTGTCAAGGCGACAAGAGGAGAGGGAACTGAGAGATGCAGCGCGCATGCTCAGAAAGTATTATTTTTTTCTTCTCAGGGATGCTATTTTGGCATCACCTCGAGCTTATTTAAAGACCTTTTAGGAGAACGTTACTAAGTGCTAGATGAAACAGAATTTAAGATGAATGAAAAACTGGGTTTAAACTAATTTTAAACAATGTAACCACACTTTTGATGTATGTAAAAAAAAAAAAAAAGTTATGTTGCTGTATCGCTATACATTTAAATGAATGTACTGTACTACGTAAAATCTTAAAATGTAAAACACCTATCATGTACCTACTGTTATTCACTGAGTATCTTACAATGAAGATGTAAATTGGCGGCAGTTAGGGTTCACTGACTATAAACTCACACATCCTGCCATTGTTGTTGCTGCTAGGCACTTCCACTCTCTTTTGTGTACACTTTATATGTGCTTGCATGGTCTGTGTTTGTAATGGGTTGTGTATTGATCCCTTTCAGCATCCCGTAACATAGTTTAATCCATCCTGTATACCCATGTTTGTTATTCCACTGACAAGGACATAATATATGTTACTATTTCTCCCAACTTCCCTCTGTCCCTCACTTCCCCCACCTGGCAAACCCTTTTAACATTATAAAGCAAGGAAGTGGGACAAATTGTCTGCCAAAATACAGTATGTAATAAATACATCCACAAACTTTTTTTTTAACAACTAGCTGTGATGGAATTGTGTCTCCTTACTCACCCACTGACACGTGAATCATACCAGGGTGATGCATGGCGATATCATGTAACCCCCGTGCCTCATCTGCGACAGATGTCCTGCTTGAATGATGATGATTCAGTACGCATGATGAAGAGACAGCTATCTCGTTTGATCTCTGAAATCCTAAGCTCTGGGATTGCAATGCCAGTTCAAAGACCGCTTTTGAATCGCTGCCAGTCGTGGGTGTGTAAGGCTGGTTTGCTCCCATGGCCAGCAGCCAGCGGGCTGTCCATTCTTCTGAGGAATATTCTGGTGGAAGCTTGGGCCCCTCATGGTCAGGTGGCAGTCCTGTTTGGAGCTGTTGCGGGCAGGCCAGTGGAGGACCAGTTTGAACCTGTTCTGTAGCATCAGATGTCGGTCGTTTGTGGTTAATGTTGTTCTTCGCTACATGTGAGGAGTGTTCAGGATCTAAATGTTGCTTTTGCGTCTGGTCGATGTCTTCGCTGATGACATTGTTTAGCATGAAACATCCAGTCGAACAGATTTTGACCACTTTTGTTGTTGAATTACTGCAGATCGCTTTGTCAAGATTCAAATAGTCTTCTTTGGAGGCCTTAATTACATCTGTCTGGGAAGAGGAAGAGAGCGAGGATTCCTGTTTCTTCATCACCAGACTTTGAGTCTCACAGCTATCAGATGTTATGACTGATGGAACAGCTTCCTGGTTGTCATTAATGTGTTTGGAAAGACTATTGTCACAGACTGAAATGCCATCTAACAGTCGCTTCCTACTGTATGTTTTCTTAGTGTGCATGTCAGCGTATGAACTTTGACTTGGGCTGTTGCAAAATGCTGGATTCTTGATTCTTGACGTGTTGGAGGATCTGGAAGGTTTAGATTGTTGACAAGACTGAGATGAGTAATCTGAGTCTGTATTGGAAGACTCCTTGAGCGATGACCTGCAACTTTCCATGTCTTTTGAAAGGGTTGATCCCTTCCTATTCCCTCCACCACTGAGAATATTTATTTTAGTTTGTCTTTGTGTGGACGGACTCGTGTTTTTTTCATCTTTGCATGACATCCTCTTTGGAGGTTTGGGAAGAGATGTATTGGGGAGCACATGATTTAGAGACTCACATCCAGTGTCAATGCTAGTTGGTTGACATAAATGTCTATTCTGAAATGGTCCTTGGCATTTTATATCCTTTTCAGATTTACGACTCAGTTGGGTGGTCTGTCTGTCACTCAGCAATCTACATCGAACATGAACTGGATTAAATTCTTTCATTGGGAGTTTACGTTCTTCTAATCCAGAGATAACACTTTGTTTGGTCATCCATGCAGTAGACAAACTAATACTTTCTGGAGAATTTTGGTTGGACAGTTTTGGTTTAACATTTGTGTCTTCTTTCCTTGAGCCGGAGGTGTCATCCTTACCCAGAATAAACCTGGGGTTGAATTTTGTCTTCCCTGTTTTACGTAACCCAAGCCTGACTTGCAATAAATTAGGGTCCTGACACTTGTTTTTTACATGGAAGGAACCAGAACATTGAATGACCCTGCTTAAATGGACAGAGTTATCCACAGACTTTGGAGATGGACCCTTAGAAGGGGTTACCCTGATAGGACTTACTATTCCACAGCGAGGGAGGCTTGTCAAACTCTCATGTTCAAGTAAGGACTGCTCTTGCTTTGCTGGTGTTGAGGACATAGTTTTACCAAGCTCAGACTGGCTATTGTTTTCAGAAATGGAAATCGACTTTGCTCTTCTTTCTGTGCGCATGGGGAAGATCGATTTGGTTCCTGGGTTGTCCAGAGGCATTGTCTGACACCGGGAGGTTGGAGAGGGGCTAAGCCTGAGAGTCGGAGAGATGCTAGGCTTAGATTCTGGAAGGGAGAGTGCTGGAGAGATGCTATGTTTAGGTTCTGGAAGGGAGAGTGTTGGAGAGACGCTAGGCTTTGGTTCCAGAAGGGGAAGAGAGAGGCTTGGATTAAGTTTGTGTCTGGATGAAAGTGGAGAGACTGTCATGGATTGAGTGGGAGAGATGCTCGGCTTGGCCTTGCGTTTGGCGATCGGAAGTGTTGTATATTTGTTTCCATGGATTCCGTCTGAACGTAAACCAATTAAAGACGGGAAGCTATTTGGTCCGATGTTAAATGACGTCATAGACACAGATGGCTGAGGGGCGTAATTTGGAGGCATAGAGTTCACTCTGAGATCATGGGCAAGAGGTCATATGGTAAAAGTAGAGGGAAAAAGTAGATCAGAAGGAAGCAAAATAATAATCATCATTAAGTATCAAAGCAAAAAATAGGTCTACACTCCTAACTAGCAAGCCTGATTAAAATCAGCACAGTGTTAAAAATAACTTCCAATGAGACATCTAGACCATTAGAGCGCCATACGTAATGAGCAGCACCAGCTGTACCTGAGCGAAGCAGGCTGTTCTGAGATCAGTTTTTCAAAGACGATTCCTTGGACATCAAAGGAGGGTATTTGGATGGGTTTCTTCTTAATGACAGGAGAAGACAGGGAGAGAGGGAGGTAGGAAGGCGAGCTGGCTAGGTGTTTTGGGGGTTTCTGGGGCAGAGATACTCGAGGGAGCAAGGTTACTAGCTGGTTAGTGGCACTCATTGTTTCAAATAGGATGGGATGAAATATGGAATTAATCAAAACAAGGTCAAGTGAGGCTGTTTTAAGGAACGTGGGTTTTAAAAAGAAGAGGGAAGCACAAATGGGGGGTCAATCGAACGCTTCACATTTCATCCATTCAAACCCTTCCAATATGCAACAACTCATTGATATACATACAATATTTTAAGACACCACACACACTGCATTTCAATTAAAATGATTGCGCTGATAAACGTGTAAAGAAATCGTAAAAATAAATAAATACAGACCTGAAAACCCGATAAGCTCTCCACTATCTCAACAAGAGAGTGAGGAATGGAAACAGGGTGGAAGACATCAGGAAGTAGTGGGTACCAAAGTAACATTCTCCTCATTCCTCTCTTCTAAAGCTGCTCTGTTTCACTCACCCACTCACCCCATCTCTTCACAGTCTGTTTGTTATTTTCCATAAGATTCCTGCCATCTGTCTGGGATGAACTAACGTCTCAGCTTTTGGATGGGGTTTGAACACAGAGGGTGGCTGTTGAAAACAGTCAGTACAGGGACGTATTTTGGATATTAGATATGAGAAAATGTGAACATCTAAATACAACGTGAGAGTTTAAGAATAAAGGCAGATTTCTGAAACAGTGTTAAACTTTGATTTAATGTCCATGTGAAAATACACTGATAGTCATAAGGTCATTAAAAGAGTTGTACATACATGTACATTGGACTTTCGTCACTTTGCCATGACAAAAACTATAATATGGAAGAATATATACATCATCTTCGAACCAGTTATTTCCATCAGTTAATATAGTTTTGGCCTCACCTAATTTTGGCACTTATCCAACCAACCAGATGTGTTGAACCCCTCTATCTGTCCAGGAACAACACCCAGAGCCAATGTATTTACATCTTGAGTGTGTAATCAAAATTGACGATTTTAAAATATAAATAAATTACAAACATGAATTAAGAACATGAATTACGATTCCTTCAGAACTAATTACTCAAATTTACACCCGATTACCCCATCCATCATTGTCAATCTAGACTCAGACAAATGTACTGCATTCCAATGTTCAGTCTATAAAAATAACTGAAGGACATATGAAATATGTGTGAAACCATAATTGACAAAACCCTATGCAAAAGTGCACAACTATGATTTGGCACAAACACCCAATATCATTCATCTTAGCTGGTAACAGTAGCTTAGATTCTGCAGACTCAGTCTCTGAAACAAGCCCAACCTCTCAACCTCCCTACCTCCCTCCATCCAAGTTCATCCATCCATCCATTCATCCAGTCATATCAGGGCATTGCTGTCGTCATCTCTGCAGTTGATGCTGGCCACCAGCGGGTGGTGCCGGACCGTCTTGTTCCTCCACTTGTGGGCGTCCTGCAAGCCCGGCTCCAGGAAGTAGAGGCAGGCCCCGAAGCCGGCCAGAACCAGGACCGACACCAGCAGGTAGAGGGGCACGAACCAGTCCAGGAACATCCAGGACATGCTGAGGAGGGGGGGTAGATGAAGGGGGAAGGAAAGAAGAGACCAATGAGGCAAGGAGTAGAAAGAACACATTACAGAGTACAGAGGAGTTGGAGAATGGAGGGATTAAAGTTACTAATGAGTGTCATTAGTAACTAATGTTACTTGAGCATTACTAACACCTAATCTAGAGATACTCAGAATGCTACTTATTACCAGTATATGGGGAACAGAGTTATCAATCATTGCATAATGATCTGCAGTCCCAACATTCCTTCATGACTAGCAACATTTTCCATCCATGGGAGAATCAGCCACTCTGACTCCATCCACAGCATCTCTGTCCACTGACCACCCTTTACCTGATTCAAGCCCAACATGTCACATGTAAATAGTCAAACGTATGTCAAAACTCAACAGCTTCATGCTGAAACAAGCCTTTCATTGCAGATGGAAGAATGTTGCATCTACGTACCTGTGGTCTTTTCCGTTGTTCTAGCTGGGTTTAATACGCTCTCTTTGTCGTTATGAGAGGAGGCTGAGGAGCAGCAGTCATTCAGATACAAGGTATTCAGACCACTGACAGATCTAATGCATGTCCGACAGTGTTCTGATATCACGTAGAATCCTTCAGTATCCGGAGGATGAAGCTGCACACAGCTTCACACAGCTCAGAGTTCTGACGTCACATGGGAAGAGAGGTGTCGGGAGGGAGGGGGGGGCAAGAGCGTTGCCATGACAACATCCACCCCGGCGATGGCAAGAGGATGAAGGGAGTGGAGTGGGAGGGAAAAACTTACATAACCCATCATCTTTTTTTCTTTTTGGGGGGAAGAGGGGGGGGGGGGAGGGGTCCTTCATATGTCTGTGGATGGTTTCTGCATCCGAGTCAAACATCAATTCAGCTTGATTTAATGTAGAAGCTGTCTGGACGGTTTACATGACATTGAGCTGCGGTGACAATATTGCTCAACTTGCTGATCCACAGATCATCATAAGCCCTGTGCCTTTTATGAAGCAAGGATCCTGTGGGACTGATTCAAGATTAAACTGCGTAAAAGATGACCTACTTATGACAAAACTGGATCTGGAAGAACCTTTTCTTTTTAAACCCCATGGTTCATAATTGCCAGTTAAAGCTAGGGGCCATATCAACCATCAGCTTCAAAAGCAAAGATATCTTATTGGGTGACAAGCAGGGAGAATGCCTGACTTTGTATCGGACTAGAGAACATAAAATCATGACAGCCTATAGTTGAAAAGTTCTATTTTTACTTGACAGACTTCCACAGAACAGAAGCAAGTAACTGCTCATTGGCACAGTATGTTACAAATATCAGGATAAAAAGTATGACGGGAAGCATTATTTTGTTCATGAGTAGATTGGAAGCACGCAAGTGACTTTTAGTAGTGTAGGTACTCACTTAAAAAACATGAATGCAGTAGTACAATTATTGGACAGTTTTGTATATTAGAAAAGTACTGTGTGAGTATTGGCGGTTTGGTGACCAGATTAAAATGACCATTACATCTCACTGTGTAAAATAGCAAAGTGAGTGTTTGTTTCTGTTATAGCTTTGCCACTTCCTCTCTAGGCGTGTACGAGGAAGAGTTGGACTGGAGGAAATCAGAGACAAACGTGGCCACTCTCTCCGGAAAGTTCAGGTGAACATGGTGATCTCCTGGAACTGACATCACGATGCCCTGGAGGGAGGGGTTACAGAATAAGAATGGAAACAACAGTAAGACAGTATGGGTAACTATGGCAACAGTAATTACCATATTCTATAAGTCCAAATACTCTGTATCTACACATGACACTGTATATAACAGACAATTCTGTACTGGAAATCTGTTTCCACTCACCTTGTGATCCTTGTAGCCTTGAATAAGAGCCGAGGTGAATTTCTTCTGATCGGGTTCCGCAAACAGCTTCTCAAAACCCTCATCAGCTCTGGAAGAAAGATTCAGAATGAACTGAAACTACTGCACCAAAGTGTAGTGTATACTTAAGTGTAATGTATACTTAAGTGTTATGTAGCATGTACTTACAGTACTACTAGTATTTTAGCTTGTATCAGTGACTGCAACTCTAGAGACTGTTCCAGACTGACTCTCACAATGTTTTTCTGAAACAATTTTCGAAGTAACAAGTGAGCATAACAAAGCATAAACCGATGAATTAAACATATTATTTTGTATCCATGTGTGTTTTTTTGTTGTTGCTGTTTTTTGGGGTGCTGTAATACAGCCCATGACATTTGTAGAAACTATTGACTACAAACATCACATATGAGGCTCCTGCTGCAGGCTCCTGCTGCAGTATGTTTTTCATGGGACTTTATTAAGTCATATGTTCATATTTCTTGGCTAACAGCTTTTGGCATGGAATGTAATCTCTCACTACGCTGTATGAATGCATGACTTCATCATGCAGCGTTACAAATTAGCCACGAGGAATTAAACAATAAAGGTATTTTCAGACTTTGTCTCGTTAAGCCACTTCAATGTCACTCACCAGATTGATCCGAAAGTCACGGGTAAAAACCACTCCTGAGGGGACACAAAAGAACGGGAAAAATAAGAAAAGTCACATGACCCAGCTCCCAGGATCATTACAGCCCATCCAAAATAAACACTGAACATTACAACATAAAAAACTAGAGTGATGAATGTTTTATTTACCCCCTTCGACCTCTGCGAGGCCTCGTTCTAAAAGAATGCAAGCTGACTGCTCAGACAGACTTGGGTTAGCAGCCATGAGTCTGGAAGACATTGAGCGAACATGGGATGAAGGAGGGGTGAGGTCCCCCCCAAAAAAGAGATAAAAAACCAAAACAGGCCCAGGGAGGTAGTAAGCCTCACCTCTGCATGGCTTTCTCATGCGTGTACACACGCTCCTTCTTGTCTTCTTTCTTTTTCTCAAACTGGAGCATTTCATCAAAACCTTGTCTCATCACCCTCGCAAGTTCCTTCTAGGATTTGAGAAAGGGACACAGAGCAAGAAGGAGAGAGAGAGAGAGAGAATCCCAGAAATAATTAAACATTCTTCGGTCCTACATCCAAACGGGACGTTCAAAGTGCGTTTGAGGACCTCATGAATGTTTAACTTACCGGATCTGTGGGTAAGAATCCGTAAGAGTCTAGCAGGACAAGCGACTCCACCATCTCTGGATACAAGGCACTGAACTGTGGGAGCAGTAAACAAATTTAAAGGGACATGATGAGCCTTCAAACCACTTGGGACAACTCCTTCTACTGTGGAGTTTGTTTGTACTTTTTATTTTAACCTGCAACCTGCTATACTATATCATGCTGCTGTTGCGAACTGCAGTTTCCCCACTGCAGGACAAATAAAGGATTATCTTATTTTATCTTTAAGAATGCTAAACTACCAGTGATCCTATGAATATAGTGATCTGGTAGAAGTAACATAATTCTGCTGTCCTCTTACCATTCCTGCTACATTACCTCCTGTGAAAGAGAGAGCATGGTCAGCCAACACACACACCGAAGAAAGAGAGATGGAGAGTTTGTATGAAATATTATATGTACAGTATGTTATATAATGATCAACTTTGCCACTCACCCATGCTGTGCCCTATGATGGAGAACTTCTTCCATTGGAGAGCTGTAAATGTTAAGTCAACTGGTTTGATTTCTCATTAAGACACCAGACAATACTTGCTTGTGCATCTTTCCCCAGCCAACTTCAGGTAGACAAAACAATTGACTGTCATACCATTCCTTACACAGTACACAAATCCCTGCACCCTGGACCATTCAGAACTGTAACTCTTTAGCATGTGATATGCATGGGTTTGTGTGCTGACATAATCTCCATTTTGTCATTATGTACACGTTATACAGTGTAACATCAATGGCAATATGGGGCTTTTCACATCTCTGTACCGTCGATGACTCTCCGAATGTCCGCCACGTACGAGGGGAAGGAGTAAAATACCCCAGAAGGCCGATGGGAGGAGAGGCCGTGACCAGCCATGTCGACAGCTACATACCGGAAGTCTGTCAAAGACAAAAAGCAATGTTCCTGGATGTTCTTGCTGGAGAGTATCCACAGAGATTACAGAAGAAATATGACACCTTTAAGATGTTTTTTTCCCTCAACACCTTGCATCAGCAATACACCTCAGACCTTTTCATCAATGTGCTCAGACAACACAGTATGCCACTTAGTTAGGTACCTTGTGGCAGTAGGGGTACAAGGGTGTTGAATGTTCCACAGTTGTCAGCCCAGCCATGCAGGCAAAGCACAGGGCGGCCATGGTCAGGACCCCAGATCTTGCCTCTGATTTCTCCCCATGGCACTGGCATGTTGAACTCTGAAAGGGTGTTTCAAACTGTGAACTGTGTGAAAGGTTATGGTAAAACACGTGGGTGCATTTGCAACTCTCTCTCCCATACATACACAAACACAAGCACGTTTCTCCGCCACGAGGAACACACACATTCAGACTAAAACACACGTGTTGTATCATTTAGTGTTGAATGTCCTTCTCACCTGCATGTTTCATTGTAGACGATGTCATTAAGTGTCTCATACCTTTCAAAGTTTGCATCATTCTGAAACACCAACTGAACAGTTTGATTGTCCACGTAACATTTGCGAAATGAAAACTAAATGTCGATATACAGAAACATGTCTAAGCATTAAACAGCTCTAATTTTCTTACTCTGAATCATAAAAACAACTACAATTTAAGCCTTCCTCTAACCTTCCTCCGTTGCTTCCGGGTTTTGTAACACATGTTTTTCTACCAATCAAGTCTCAATGCGTCTTTCTCCTTCAAACACGCCATTGGGTAACCAAATATGGACATATGATTTGGCAGTCAGCTAACCAATCACATTTCTTGTTCAAAGATTGGGCTGGGACACAGCACAGTAATTTCTGCAAAGCGTCTGAACAATATACGAACAAATACAAATGCGAATGTAATAACTGATACTGACCCATTTTTCAAAACACTACACACAATTCTCTCCATTTGGCACCATTTTTATGCATAAAATCTATTGCTTTCTCAAGGACACACACTTCTATTCAAATGTGCACACTGTGCACATCTTCCTGACATCTTTACCAAGAGGTGTCTGAGAATGTGATACCGAGGCAGTGTGTGTATGAAAGGAAAATACCACAACATACTTTTGTGCTTTACAGTAGTCTTGCTGGTGCATGTGCCTGGCCAATAGCATTTCTCTAATAGTGTTTTAGGTGTGGCACTCCCTCTAGTGTCCTTAAATACCAGTAAAATATAAACCATTATTTATCTGTGACACCCAGAAATGTTCATCATCTGAATATCAAAAACACAAACATGAAAACATGAAACATGAACAAACATGAAAATGTAATAAAAAAAAATACAGTTTATTTACAAAGACATTTTATGTACAGGTGGGATGAGATCTGTGTTCTGGTCTTGGATCTCGGCTGGCAGGTCAGTCAAAGCACTGCTGATCCATGTCAGCAGACACAGTGCAGCGGGTCAAAGTGGACAGGTAGAGACTCGTCGCCATGGGAACGAGGCCCGCCGCCACTCTGAGGATGGAGAGCAGCCTGTCTGCCGCGGTGGTCACGCCGTCCGGCGTCTGAAGAGACACAAGCGCAAGGAGGCAGGGAGGGGTGGTGGGGGATGGGGGAAGGTTGGGGGAGAACCCGAGACGGGGCAGTTAAATGCGTGAAAAGCGTGTTGCGTCCTTATCTCCATATTTGATGGGATTCCCTGTATCTTGTACTGCTGCTCTTGCTGCTGTTGCAAACTGCAGTTTCCCCACTGCAGGACAAATAAAGGATTATCTCATCTCTTTACCTGGTCTTCAGCACACAGGAAGGGACACTGGAGGGATGCAGCCAGCTTCCTGGTAGACACCAAGCGCTCGGGGGGC
Source organism: Neosalanx taihuensis (assembly GCA_030340665.1). Taxonomy (NCBI): domain Eukaryota; kingdom Metazoa; phylum Chordata; class Actinopteri; order Osmeriformes; family Salangidae; genus Neosalanx; species Neosalanx taihuensis. The sequence continues at coordinate 3,436,455 of CM059314.1, forward strand.
ACTGATGCATTACGAGCTACAGATGAAGAAACACACACACACACACAATTAAGGATCGGGACACATCTACACAGACACGTCTCTGCAGTGATTAAGTTGTTAGTGCACTACATTAGTTAAAATGTAGGCGATCAGAACATGTCAAGTTCTCACCGTTGGTGACAAGGAAGCATACTTTTCCAAGGAAGTAACTTGGATCCAGATATTTCAGGGAATTCTCTGTTGACTTGTAACTGTCATGGAAAGACAAATGGGACACTGTGAATACACTCACAAACCCCAGCGCCCACAAATTGTCAGAATCAGAATTCATTTTTTACTCTCCATGCAAGGTGAAGCAGTGTTGACCTTACCTGAGCTCTGAGGTCAGATTTACGATGAAGACCACCAGGTCTATCCTAGGGCGAATATCTTCATTCTCCATGGGTAGGGGAAGATTTCTAGCTAATCTCCTACACAAAAACACCACCCGGGTTAGTTTGACCGTGTTCCTTTGTCAAGCAAGTGAGAGATTAAATAATAATACATTTAATATAGAAGTTGTAGCACAGTAATACTCACACAATGACTTTGATAGTTTTTTCTTGTTGCACAATAGCGTCAGCCAGCTTCAGCTGGAACTGCTCCTCATTTTCCACCAGCTTCAGTTACAGCAAACAATAAATTACGATCTTATATTAGATTAGTGCTAATATATTGACAGTGACAGCGGCTTAATGACTGTAGTAGCTGTTGTTGGTCCTTCACTTACAGCTACATCTATTGATGTGCAGCTCGATATACTGCTGTTTCAATGCTGTCGTAGTTGTTCTACGTAAAAGCATCCTTAGCTACATCGTACTTACCAAAATATTCGCTGTGTTCAGTTCTGGCAGTTTATTAAATGGCCTAATTACAGCCATAATTCCTTATTTACTTGCTGTTCAGACTAGAAGAGACAGTTGCATCCATGACTAGTTTGGCGCGTTATTTTGAATATGCGTCATACCCAAAATACGTCATGACGTCACCGCCGTGCTCTTCTTCTACATGGTGTTAAGAACACTACTGCCTCCTATGTGAATGGAGTTCAATTACCAGAATAACACAACTAATAACTTAGAATCGTCAAAAACTTACATATGCAGTATCCGTATATGCAAACGTCACCTAAAAGTATTACAAATGTATTACAGTCCTACTACCAACATCAAACATACTACTGGAATCAAGCAAGAATGACTATGCAAACTTATCAATGGAAGCAAACATTTTATTTACTTTGTTGTAGTACTGTAGATGGCACAGCAAGGTACAGATCCTGCAAAACCTCCATCTTATTTCACAGCAAAAGGACAGAGTGTGCTAACTGACTGGATACCACTGGCCAGATCTCCAATATCTAAAATGCTTGTGAAGGTCCTAGATCTCTTTCTACATGTCAGGTATGAGTGTGTTTTCATCAAGTGTGTGTGGCGAATGTGAGTGTATGTGTGTGAACAAACCCCTGGCTACACACCCTGGTATGAAACCACATATTGGGAGTCTTCAATGGAACGCAAAAAAACAATGGTAATAACATTGTATATCATAATGAGCATAAAATAAAAAACTGAACAGCATGTCTAAAACAAAATAAGAAGATTTTAAGGTAGAAGTTCAATGTTCCATTCCCCCCCCCCCCTCCTCATATCTCACTTGTCCTAAATATCCAATTTATTAACACAAGACGTTAAGTAAAGCTTCCCTGGTCATTCCCATCCACCCACATTTGAGTCATTTCACACCCATGTTTCTTTGCGTATGTGAATTAGTCAGCTCTCCTGGTTGCAAATAGTCTTAGCAACATGTTCTGCCTTTTGCCAAATCCATACCCCACCTCCCTCCCCTCCCACTTACCCAATTAATGTCCCCGTTCTAAACATGAACACACATTCAGTACTCGCACGCTCGCATGCACATCCCAAACGCAAGCCCACGCTCATTTTTAACCCCACCCCACCCACCCAAGACCCTGGGAACCCCTGCCCCCACCCCAAACTGTTTCTTATATCTCCCCCGACTCTCTCTCCTCTGAACTGGAGCGTCGGTCTCTCTCGATGGACACGGACCTCTCCCGGTCTCTCCCCCGTGCTAGTTCCGGGGAAGTGGACCTCTCCCTTTCCTCCCCTGGGAACTCAGGACGGTCGTTGCGGCGGGCCTCCCCTCCGCTCTCCCGCCAGCGCTCCTGGGAGGCTGGGGAACGCTCTTTGTCATGGGTGTGTGAGGTTCTTTCTCTGGAGGACCTGCGGGGACAGGGGAGAGACACCATGAGATGGCGGGGAACAAAATATATATTAATCCTGCCTTTAATTCATCAACTCTCGTACGCCATCGCTAGAATGTCAATGTCTGAAGCATTTGGCTAGCTGTACGAGGTTAGGCCTGTCCCTGGGGCAGAGCTGCAGAGGCTGGGCATGCAGGCTGAAGCAGTCTCACCTCTTCCTCTTGCTCCTGTGGGAGTGCGAGCGTGAGCGGTGCCTGTCCTTGTGTCTATGCTTCCTCTCCCTCTCCCTGTCACGTTCGCCCCCTTCTTCCCTGGACCGGGAGGTGCGGTGCCGTCTCGAGTGATGGGAGGATGAACTGCCCCCCTCTCTGAGAGAAGAAGAGGGAGAGAGAAGGATGGAGAGAAAGAGGGCAGAGAGTTTAGGTCATCACAGATGCAGTGGGAGTTGAGAGTTTAATGTTGATAGCTGTTACCATGGCATACCTGTAACGCTCGCCACTTCTGGACCTCGACCTGGAGGAAGGAACCATATACAGGTTGACACAGCCTCATGCTCGGCCTATCAAAACGCTAGAAACCCAAGTCTCGGGTGCATGTCAATTAATCCTGGAAGAGACTTGGCAGACAACCTACCTCCTTCGCTCTCTCTCCCTTTCCCTCTCTCTCTCCCTCTCGCGCTCTCGCTCCCTCTCCTTCTCGCGCTCAGTCTCCCTCTCCCGCTCGCGCTCTAGCTCCCATTCTCGCTCGCGCTCCTCTTCCCGGTCACGCTCCTCTCGTCTCCGGGTCCTCATGCGCTCCTGCTTCTCCACGACCGCTTTCTGCTCGGGAAAAAAAACCAAACAGGTTCCAAATTGACTGATCGCCGACCCTGAACACCCTGAACTAATAGACTTACAAAAATGCCCCTTGTGGAAATGTCACGTAATGTCGACAGGAAGTAGAGTGACATGGGTGGGGTTGCTGCGGGGACCTACCCGGAGCTTGTCCAGCTTCTCGCGGATCTCAATGAAGCCCAGGTGCAGTTTGCCGCCGAAGTGGTCGGCCAGGCGACGGTCGTTGTCGTGGAGACCTAGGTAGGCCGAGCACACCTCGCACACCCTCAGCTTCTGTTGCTGGAAGCTGGACGCAGGCATGGAGTTCCTGTACACGTCCTGAAGGGGACGAGTCACGTCGAGAAGGATGAGAATCAGGAAAATGTCAAAGCTGCTATGTCCTTGGGATCATCCCTGGCCCCTTGGACAGCATCTCTACTGTGGGGCCCCTCTCTAACCCCTCTGCCACGCCCGACTGACCTCTGCCTCCTTCTTCATGGCGCGGGTCTTCTCCACCTTCTCCAGCACCTGCTGTGCCTCGTCCACGTTGCCCTCGCCCCCCAGCTGCTCGGCCCGCGCGAGCAGCTTGCCGATCTCCTCGTTCAGCTCGTGCACCCTCTCAGCCTGGCCGGAGATGAGCACCAAGGAGGGAGTTAAGAGGAACACCGTTAGGGACCGTTCACAGCAATCTGAATAAAGTCTGAATGTCCTTCGAAAGCATCATCGTGTTATAGGAAAATATTACAAAACAGCCTGCATCCATGAAGGAACACCAGTCAGTTTGTGGTTATAAAAAGGGATTAACAAATGACGCCATGGGGAACACAACATGGGACATATCTGTAAACTGTTGGCAGACGTGTGTGTGTGTGTGTCAGGGAGGGAGATGGAGGGTTACCTTTGCAGCCACTTCAGCGCTGATCTCCTCCTGCGTCTCAGCCAGCCTCTTCTTCGCCAGCTCGGTCCTGCGGTCGCAGTCGGCGATGAAGGATTGCAGGTGCTCTGCAGCCTGGGACAACCAGCAGGAGGAGAGGGAGGGAGAAATGTAGGAGATATCAAGAGGAAGGAGCAAGGTTGCCGTTTAATATCCTACTTCCAGTGTGAGACAGATATGATGACCACAAGTTCCACGTATGCAGAGAATAAACTTACGTCCAGTTCAAAGAAATACTCCTGCTGTTTGGAGGCAATCTCATAATCTGCTCTGAGAGCCAGATCGTGAACCTTCACACATTCTCCCAGGTCCATTCGCTGGAAAAGAAGCAAAGTTATTAGGGTGTGTACATTTGGTAAAACCTAGCCATTTTGGCTTGAGTTCAAGATGATTCAAATCTAAATGTAACTGGCAGACCTTTAGATGTATTGCTTGCTATTGTAACAGACGTAGCCACGCCCCTGCTAGAGGTACACTGGGCCGATGATGGCTCATCACAAGGATTGAACCCGTCACCTCCACCATCCCAAGCACAACCACTACAAGCTACGCTTGCAAAACCATAGCGATGTGTCCCAATAAAAAGGGTCCAACGACACCCCTGGGTGGCCTGTACACATACAGGAGAAGTGACAGGAGAAGGAGACCCCTATCCACACCAATTCAACTATCAGGATGTGAAGGTTCATTGAGACAGTATGTCAATATTTGCACGTCTACAACATCACTGACTCAACGTCACTGACTTCAATGACCATTATATTCACTGAAAATCTCAAGGCTGCAACTTAGTAGTACAATTTTATTACTTGGTTATTATATATTTTGGTAACAGGGGGTCGTGCACAATCTGTTGAGCCAGAGGCAACTATGTAACTAAAGGTTAAAGGATGCATATATATATATATATATATATAAATAATCCATATTCCACTCACAGTGCCTGAAAGAATATCGTGGGGGCAGGAGTCCAGCAAATGACTCTTGCAAACCCGTTCGTCTGTGAACTTGATCCTCTGTCTCATGGTGTCTCCTGGAAATATGAACACACAAACACGACATTAACAGATATTTCAGATAGCAATGTGATCACAATCAACAAGATAAATAATTCACACAGTGCCTGAATTACTGGTTATACTGTCGGGATGTCCCAACATGAACTTATTTGAGACTTTGAGAGTTATAAAGGTGGACTTCCATTCATTTAAAAATAGTGATTAGCAGGTTTGGCTGGGTAGAGAAAGCCGACAAACTTGGTTATGAATTGTAGCTTGTAAGGTAGGCAGTCTGCTAGCTATCAAGTCCTGAGACTTCACTGTACCCATATGTTTTACTTCACACTACCAGGGCCATGGATTGAGTCCTTCGTAACAATATTATTAACATGTATATGGCTAGGTAACGCTATAAACTAGCTAGTTAGCACCAACAGGTAGCTATCGAGCTAGCTGGCTAGAAAGGCATGACACTTCTATTGACGTAGCTAGCGGCTAGCTAACAAGCTAACGTTAGCTAACACTCATCCGGGTGGAAGAAAAACCCCACAAATGATCCATGAAAAGATTAGAAGATAAATATTATATCTGGGTGTCAGAATATAGCAACTCACCATCTCTTCCTGTGCCCATTAGCTGGTCCAGCATCGCTCTCATTTGCGCTTGGGCCGACATCTTTCTTGTTTATGTCACCAGGAGCTCCGCCACGCCGAAGGTGTCCGCGTGCAGCCTCGAACACAGGCCCTCTGACGGCTCGTGCCTCCACGAGCAACTTTTGTCGGGGAATCTCAAGTTCTCGTGCAGAGCCAGTTGATACTAATGCTGTTGCTCAACGATGCCTTGAGACCTTCTACCATCTAAACGTGTTTAAGGTGTTCGGTTGCAATCTTCGTTGTTTGGTTTATAAGATTATGTGGTTTAGATATTCCGCCCGTTCTTCTCGCTTACTTCCCTGTAGCTTTGACTTAACTCGGATGGCGAAGGGTGACTAATACAAGTGTAGTGGCGGGTTTTATTCTGAGGTTTGAATAATTAACAGAAAAGCCAAGTTGTTTGTAATTTTGAGATCGCATGCAGTTCCCTTTAAATCTTCAAATGAACTCTCCAAGATATATTATAATTTGTATTTATTTGCTGTGCAAAGCCCCTTCTCGACTTCCTCTTTCTTGTGCGCGCTCTTTGCCGCTGGCGCCCTCGAGGAAGTGCTGCAGTCCACCCGCCCCGGTTGGATTATTGAGAATTTATCATTATTTAGGAAACGTAAAGAAAACGTAAACAATTAATGAAAATATGTGACGTATGTTTAACATTTTAATTTAAAATGTTATAAAATGTATTATATATATATATATAAAGATTTTGAACTTTACATGTATTGGGTATGCAATTTACTGTTTTATCTGAACTATGGACTTTGTCATTTTAACTGTGTAAAACGTAGTCATGGTATTCTGCAGCACCTCGCATAAACACGCCCTCTACAGTGTTCCACCTACAGAACACTGGAAACATGGCGACGGCTGTCTTACGACTCTCGGGGCTGCTTGCGTCGAGAAACACGGTCGTAGGATGCTGCAAATCGGGTCTGAAACCCAAGAACACATCGAAGTTCACCCCATGTCGGACTGCGGTCACGTCGAGTTCGGGTGCTATTCTACCCAAACCTGACAAAGTAAGTGTTTATTACTGGGCTTCCACTAGGAAAGAAGGAATGAAGTGGGAGGTTGATAACACTGCAGGCGTGTCTTGGTTTAGATTGACACCATTATTGCCAATGAACATTTCATACATTTGGCCCCATATTTGCTGCAGCCAATGGACGCATGCTTGCATAACTCAGTGAACAACGCGGAAGTAATTTGATGTTATTTTTCTTAAAATAGGGTTAACAACTCAGATTAAAACATGCTTTTATCGTGACATATTCCTGTAAATACATATTTTAGTTGCGTTAAGAAACGTATTGAGAAGGAGCACGGGTCTATGTATTTTTATTAACGATCGCGGTAGGCTGCATCTGTTTCTACTGGATTGTTCTGTCTTTCAGACGTCTTTTGGACTCATCCGCATGACAGCTGTGGTGGTGCCTTTCCTCTATGTGGGGACACTGATCAGTAAGAATTTCGCTGCCCTGTTGGAAGAGCACGACATCTTTGTCCCTGAAGATGATGATGATGACGACTAAGAAGCCTGTCTGACTCGGGTCAGTGGAAACAGCAAAAATAAATGGACTCTTGTGTTCCATAACCCACCTTGATTAAGTGACAGGCATCAAGTTGTAATCATTGAAATGAGAACTGTTCTCTGAAAGGTGTAATCTAAACCCTACTTTACATTTACAAGTAGATATAAAAATGCAATGAAGTGGATTGAATGTTTTTATTTCCCCCCTTCAGTGTGCTTTGCAGTCATGATGGCGTGCCAATACAAGGAAGGAGAGAGATTTCCAGTGGCAGAAGACTGCTGCACCATTCCATGGCCTTCCCTCTTTCTTCTTCCTTTACCCTCACCTCATATCAAATATATTTTACTTCAATATTGTGAGGTCAATCACAACTAGGCCTTCACTCTTGTTTGCATGTGTCTTAAACTCAAATAAACAAGTCTGTGTGGAAACGCAAGGTACTGTTAGGCTCGTTCTTCTGTGCTTTGCCTTCTTCACTCAGGTTACATTACAGCTTCAGGTTCTTCTTTCAGTCGTGGTCACTCAAGCGTCTTAGGCCTGGTAACTCAAACCATGACGAGGCCTAGTCAGCATCAACTCATGCCACTGATCTTTGATCACTTCCTTGTTGCCCTCATGAAGGGAGAGTTCACCCAAATGTCAGCAGGTCCCCCTCCTCCTCCTCTGGCCAATCAGCCATCTCTAGCCCCCTCCTGCAGTGCGGCATTGGCCAGTCTTAGGTGTTCCCTGAGGGAGCCCATCTCCAATTGGCTACGACCTTTCATTCCACTCAGTTCCACGTACGCTTCTTTATAGCGGTCGTATGCAGCCTCCTTTTCCTAGGATGGAGGGGGGGGGGGGGGATGGGGGGGGATGCAATCACGTAGAGGGCAGGTGGTGAGTATTTCAGGTATGAATGACTTTACGGTAGAATTTTAAAGTGTGCTGCTGGAGCAGGTTAAAATGTGAAGGCCACCTTTGTCAGAGACAACGCCTCAGACTGTAGACAGCTGATTTCTTTCTGAAGGTACTGGATCTCATTATCTTTGGCCCGCAACTCCATCTGAGGCGTGATAGGAAAATGTGTATTTTACTTGACGTCAAGATAAATATATCTGACACATAAGTGCTATGCATTGACTGAATGCCTCTGAGTGGGATCATGTTTGCCATCATCACAAACCATAGCACTGATTTTCAACCATCCACTGTTGAATGGTTAGAAATAGCCATAGCCTACATAGAGTGGGTAGTTAAATTTAGAATTTGCTTTGGGTACAATTTGTTTTCATGACATGCCTGCAATATATTTGGCCACCAGATGGCATTAAGTATTCCCCCGGAATGTAACCAACTGCAGATAGACTGTGCTCCATTCCAATCAACCAGAGACAGGCACATTTCCTTTCCATCAATACAGTGGAGTCATTCTCAGTTCTTAACCCATACCTCCAGTTCTGAGGGACTGCGCTCACAGATGCTGGGGGAGACGAACCCTGACCTTTGACCTGTGAGGAAACAGCGCATACGACTGACCTCCTCAGCCAGCCGCGACTTCAGCTCCTGAGAGAAACAGGTAGAGGACACAGTCCATTTAAAAAAAATAACTTTGAAAAATACTTTATCCCGCTACCTAGCTTTTCAGTGGAGACAGGTGGGTGGTATTCAAACTGAGGAATGAGTTTAACCAATTATAAACTTGAGGGACACGTGACACGTGACTGAAGGACTTAAAAGTTCTGCGACACTTTCTGGTTCCCTTCATGTTCTCTCTCTTCCCATTTCCTCCCGGCTCTCTGACCTGGTTCTCCCTGCGAAGCTGGTCCATGTCTCTATCCCTCCGCCCCAGGTCTGTCTGTTTGTCTCCACAGCTCTGCTCCGTCCTGCTCAGCTCCAGGCACCTCTGAGAGTAACTCTCTGACAGGACATCCAGCTCACTGTGGAGGGAATCATCACGGGAGCTGCTATGTACACACACAAACACACATGCATAAGCGCAAACACATGTACACATACATGTAAACACAGGTAAGACGTACAGAAAGCCATAGATTGTCCCATGACCAAGTCAGCAACCAGCCACCCTCTTCGAGTCACACTGGTGGTTTGTCCCAGGAAAACGTACCGCTGGCCTGCGCAGGAAGATTGGAAGCTAGAGACTCCGCCCCCTAACCGCCTGGCCTTCTCCACCTCTCTCTCCAGCTCCTCCCTGTGGGCCTTTTTAAGAGCCTCCACAGCTTCAATGCACAGAAATAAGATGGCATAAAATGACAGGAAAGAGAAGAGTTCAATTAACATTATGTCAGGGTTATTTACAGTGACAAACATGAGAGATACATACTGTACTCTGACATAATGGAACATGCCCCTACATTCAATTCAAACAGGGATACCGTATGTAAAACATTATGAAAATATGAACTATCATGTCAAACGTTACCTTGTGCAGCGGCCTGAGTTTCCTCCTGCAGCAGTTGGTCTCTCTCTCTCTCCAGTTCCCGTATCTCCCTGGTGTGTCTCTCCTGCAGCTCCCGGAGGCTCCGACGATGCGCCTCCTCCATGGCCTTCATCCTGGCCCTGCATGGGGCCCCGGGCCCACACGGACTTTCCACCACCACCTCCCCCTCCTCCACCCCCACCTCCACCACTGTCCTCATGGCCACGCGCTCCCTCTTCAGCCCCTCCACCTGCTCCCTCAGGGAGACGGCCTGGAGAAGTTGGGGGCGAGGGAAGGAAGTGGAGAGGAAGAAGGGGAGGAGAGAGGGAGGGAGACAGGGAGAGACAAGCTGTGTATGCATATCATCTTATTTTCACATTATAGAAAACGCTTTCCCTACCTCTCTGTGCAAAGCCTGGGTTGACGGACTTCTCTGTCCACCAATCAGAGACTGCGTGCTCATGTCCTGGAACGACATACTCTCAAACTCCGCCCACTTCTTAATGACTTCCGGGTCCATCTGACTGACAGGTATGGGGACACTCCCCTTTTTCAGTTCCATGGAATCCCACCTGCTGCTCATCTCGCTGAAAGAAAGTCCAGATTCGAACCACTTGTTCCTCTCCTCCAATCGCTTGGCCTGCTCTCTGTCCCAGCCCTCCCCTTCCTCCCTCTGACTGACTAAAGCCAAATTAGAGGGAGTGGCGTCTGGATCCTGATCTGACAAGTCAGACCGATGGTCAGTTTGTCGATGGGTCGTTGCGTGCTGCTCCGCGCTCTCTGGGCCAGTTTCACAGGTGAGCTGAGAGGACTGTTGGCATGACGACGAATGCCGAGGTAAGGAGTTCTCTTTCCCGCTGCTGCGCTCTGATTGGCTGGGGTGGAATCAGCAGAAAGACAAGAGGATACTATTACACTTCAAAAGAAATTTAAGAGGATATGGTCACACTACAGCCATCATACTTTTTGTACAGCTCCACATGACAAATAACTAACTGCCCTAATGTGACAACGCATTGGCCTATATTTGTAGTCAACTGTAAGTGGATGCAGCTGTTTATCGTTCACGTTTAATTACAGACAAGCACGCATATGCTATGATATTTATTGTTTAACCAAGAAAAAAGAGCACATTCTTGGCTGTGTAATCCACCACCCTCACTCTGTGATGCTGGATGAGTGGTAGCTCTGGATAGCTTGTGTCAGGACGTTCACCCAGTTCCTCCTCATCCTGGAGGTCATAGCCGAGAGCGTGAACACGGCTCTCTTCGTCTAGCATAGATCAAGAGAAGAACAGCCAGCCCCCCAAATCATCAACCTCCAGAGGTTTTACAAACAGGAAGGAAATTGAGGAACACACAGAAACTCTGGTGTTTGTGTGTGGATGTGTGTGTTTGTGTGTGTGCGTATTTGTGTGTGTGTGTGTGTTTGTATGTGTGTGGGTGTGTGTGTTGGTGAATGTCTTCACAAAGCAGAACCAGGAAGAAACACCTGAATGCACACACTTGTATCTGGAACCCATAGTTTTTCTCCACATCACAATCTTGTACGTTGAGACAGCTTGTTAGGTCTATCTCTCCATCCGGGTCATCTGACTACAACAGAAGATAAGTTTCTTAAGAGAAAAATTGTCCAATAATTAAAAAAAGTATTACATTTAGAACTATTTCCTGCATCTTCACATTCTTTTTCCTAACCTCCTTCTCAGCACTTATTCTAGAAGGAGGTTAGATGGCAGGAAGCCTCCGATCCTCTCCTCCAATGGTGTTTGAGGATAAAGGAGGGAAAGAGGACATGTGGACCAATCAAGGAAAGACTCACCTCCTCAGCGTCAGAGTCTCTGAAGAACCTCAGCACCGAATCACCAAAGACAAACCAATGTTTTCTCCACTGTGACAATGAAAGAAACCCATTCAAAACAACACAAAACAAGTGCAATGCAATTTAAACATATTCAATTCAATTGAATTATTAGCAGTGTATATGCTCAAAACAACATGGTCTGAACAATGCTGTCTTCCAATTGTTCTCTGATGCTTTATGAAACAGATAGGATTGATGGGATGAAATAGGATATGAGGAAGTGCACACATGTGTGTAAGCCTGTTGTAATATGTAGGTGTTCTTTTCCTACCTTTCTGTTCTCGTCAAGCCTGGACATCCAGCCCTTGAGGGTCAGAAGATCAGGCTACAAGGAAAGGGAGAGAGGCGGTTATAATAAAATAAAATAAACGTAGTTTCAGTCTTTCAGAACTGTTAAGATGTCGAGCCAAACTTTTCTGGCAGGATTTTTCTACTGTTAGAAAGAGTGTAGTCCGTCTGTCTATAATAAGAAATCAAGCCAAACTCCAAATATATGCTGTTGTTGGCTTTGCATTCACAATCATCTTGAGATTCTAAATAGACAGGAAGTTGAAGTGAGATGTCACATTTGTGGCTGAGAGAGAAAACGACTAAACTTTTTTCCTTTGACTTTATATGGTTCTATTTACATTCTTCAAGTCTCCAGAAGTCGTTATCTGGCTGTCTCATTACTTTCGTGTCTGAAGTAGCACAACTGGCCAAAGAACAGTGACATAAGTCTTTTCTTCTGCACTGTTTTGGTCCCACTTCAGGAAATGGTTCTCGAGAACTGCACTGACAGGTTTATTAACAACGAAAGAGGAGCTTCACATCAAACTTTCAGCTGAATTAGGCTACCAAATTTGTGAACCAGATTTTGAGCCTCTCAAAATAGAACTGCTCAGACCAGAGCCGGCCTCAGGCTTTATGGGAGCGTGAGCTACATTTAATGGGGCCCTTGTTGGGTTGGTGTTGATGGTTGTGGTGGAGGGGGATTCGCTCCATAATCAGAAATTGACATGCCTCGGATGTGGTCAGTTCTACAGAACAACAGGAAATATGGGACAGGCACTTCCCAGGGTGCCCAACTGTTGATGTGACTACTTGTTCTGCTTGCAGCCAGAGTCAGTACCTTTCTAGGTAAACTTACTTGTCTTCGTGTGTTCTCAGGAAGGACTTTGTCTTGTGGTTTTGAAGATCTCTGGGCCTTCAGTGTGGAAATATTGGAGCTCTGTGATGGGTGATGGCACATGCATAGTTATAGACATCACAAAAATGTAATAGTATCCCGTAAATGTAAATTGCTAGTATTTCCTATTTTGAACGTGCCAACCTTAGTGAAGTGTTGGTCTGTTGTAGATTGCTTTTGAGAATATCGCCCATCCTGAGACTCTCGGAATTTCTCCCTTTCTCTCTCCCTCCGGTTTCTTCCTCTCTCTCTTCCTCTCCCCCTCTCATCAGTGTCAGCCTCCAAACTGCAGCCATCCGTTTCGTCATCATATCTAAGTACAGAGGATCGAGCAACAGGCCGTCATAAATGAAGATTTGAACGTGAGACTATGCAATCTAAGCGCTGTAAAGGCTTACAGTAAATAGGCTTACAGTAATATAGGTTGTTTGATGAAAGATCACCTGTCTGACATTTTGGTAACCATGAGAAAAGGATTACTCACCTAGAGTATGTAAATGAAGTATAGTTACGTTATTTGTGTATGTGATTTAACCACAAGGTAGATTTAAAATGACTCTTTCAGTTAAGAGACAGATAACAACCCTAAGCTATGTTTTTGTTGTGTAATGCCCATGCCACCTTCTTCCTGTTTGACCATTGTGGGAGATTACTGGACACTCACCTGGGAACACGGTTTGGTTCCAGCCTCCGGGGACTTGGGCTCTGAGTCCGCCTTCTCAGCACTGGCGGCTCCTCCTCCGACTCCATGATGGTCCTGGGGGTGTCAAACAAGAAAATGCACCCCAAATATTTTTTGCTTCCAAGATAAATAAACTACAACTCCCCTGAGCAGACATGGATTAGTAAATAGTAACCTGATATGCACCTTGGGATGTCAGCCAAGATGATGTAGTCCTCAATAGTCATCCCCACGTCCTCCGTCTCCACGGGGTTCCTTTTGGGTTCAGAGGTCAGCAGGACATCCAAGCCTCGCCTTGTGTTACTTTTGCCTCGATCGCCACCCCTGCTGTCTGCGTCCATGGTGGTGGCGTGAGTTGTCAACGACTGGGTGAGTTGCTGGGCGTCCAAGGCCCGCCCGGAGGGAGAGGAGCTTCGGGATGGGGCGGGGCTTGGAAGGGAATGGGAGGAGCCATGCCAGGGACTTTGAGCAGCCGGACTGGAATCGTTTCCACCAAATCCTTCTGAGGCTCGTTTTGAGTAGCTATGTGTCGTGTCAGGTCTGGCATCCCTGACATAAGGCTTTTCCCTTTGTGGGGAGTGGTGTCTTGTCCCATAACCACTCCTAGGGGGTGAACATTCACGGCTGTTTCGAGAACGAGCATTGGTGGAACTGTTTGTGTTCCTTCTGGGTCTTGGACTGTGAGTACCATCATAGCCATCCGGCTGTAAGCCCGACGATCCCCGTCTGGAGATAGAGTCTAGATTGCGGTACAGTTTTTCAGAGTCCAAACTGTGGCCATTGGAGGTGTGGGAGGGTTGTCTTGACTCCCGGACACGCCCTCTCTGGAAAGTGTCAGTACCATTGCTCCACACGTGTGCGGATTCTTCATGTTTGTGGACAGGCGTGTGCCATGCCGGGGAGGCGGGACCGGATACCACAGAGCCTCGCCTGTGCAACGGACTGGACATTCCTGATGGGTGGCGAGACGGAGCATGTGAGGGAGCCTGAGATGGAGCTCTGCTTCTGGACTGGGAACTCCGACGTCGAGACGATGACTCGGGACATTCTGCTTGCTTGTAGCGGTTGGGGCTTGGCGAACGATTAGGACTTGGAGAGCTTGGACTTCCCTGTCCGTGGGAATCAGTCCCCCGACGGAAATTGCTACGATTTACGTACCTTTGCGGGGATTCGCTTCTCCAGGTTTCCTGGTTGAAGGTTTCCGCGTCCCTCCTTTGGGACGGAATTCCAAGATTCCGGTTCCGGTACGGGACGCATGCCTTGGGCTCTGGGCTGTGGTTGCTTGGTAAGGGGTGTCCTCTCTCGTAGTATCGGAATGGACGTTGCGGGGGGGCATCCTCCCTGTGTGAACTGCCTATACCTTTGCGGTCAGGAGAGAAGTAACCGCTCTCTCTTTCTCTGTCCCCTCTTGCTTCTGAAAAAGCCAAGAATTGTATCTTCAAGTTATGGCAAGAGGATGAGTAATGGAATCAAATGGAATAGTACGAAATCATTATAGAATAGTTCAAAATCATTATAGAATAGTTCAAAATACATTTTTAGATCAGTGTAAGTTTTTACATATCTACATCATATTGTTCCCCGTGCATATGTGTGTAGCTGACCTGAAGGTCTCCTGGACCTTGCCCTGCCCCTGTTCTCCTCCATCCAGGAGGCGTTACAGCACCCCTCTGGGCTGGAGGACTCACTCCTCTCTGGCCAGTCCTCCTGGTCCTCGGAGCTAAGAGCAAGGTAATGGATGACATGACACACAGTACGCTAACATATGCTGTGGTAACTCAAAACTCATTAATTACCATAAAAGCTAATGTGATAATATCGCTTGCTATGCAGTGACAAGTTCATCTCTAAAAAACTACCAGACAACTTACCTCCACAGAGAGTCAGTGTCTTCTAAACTGAGGTCCCACTCGGGGCTCCGAGGGTTCACCAGACAGTTCCAGCCATTTTGGATGACATCATTAAAGGTCACACTGGACAGGAAGTCACAGTTTTCCTGATGGGTGGAATGTGACACACTCTGACCTATCATTAGTAATTCATGAAATGTCAAACTTGTCAATTACTCATATAGGATAGTTGGCTGGTTAATTATATTAAAATTCAAGTAATCTGACTCAATACTCTATATCAGTGGTCTTCAACCCTGGTCCTCAGGACCCACTGTCCTGCATGTTTTGGATGTTTCCCCCTTCCCACACACCTGATTCTAATGCATGATCGTTTACCAGGATTCTTCAGAGCTAGATAACGACTCATTCATTTGAATCAGGTGTGTTGGAGCAGGGAAACATCTAAAACATGCAGGACAGTGGGTCCTGAGGACCAGGGTTGAAGACCACTGCTCTATATCAATGGTCCCAAACCCAGGTCCTCATGGCCCACTGTCTTGCATGTTTGAGATGTTTTCCTCTTCCTACACACCTGATTATAATGCATGTTCGTTACCAGGATTCTTCAGAGCTAGATAACGACTCATTCATTTGAATCAGGTGTGTTGGAGCAGGGAAACATCTAAAACATGCAGGACAATGGGCCCTGAGGACCAGGATTGGGGACCACTGCTGTGTATATTGTATAGGATACTTGTATCCTGAACGTATGTAAACAAACAGTTATTCTGGGTAGCAGAATTAAAAGTGTGAAATGTCACTAAGTTTCTACCATTGATGTAACAACCAACAACCAAGAACAAACCTATATCATTAGACAAGCCAATGGAAAAATATCTAGTTACATCACCCAAAAAATCCAGCAGAATACCAAGAAATAAACAAACACACCATCTGGAAGAAATGTCATCTTAAACTGCTGATAAAGAACTTGAGAAATGTGGGTGTTCACTTACTGAAAATTGCTCCCTTACTAGTATCTCCTCCAACACCTTCTGTCAAATCTTGAAATAACTTTTCTTCTCCTCCTCCTCTTTCTTCTGTCTCTCTCTCTCTCCCTCTCTCTCTCTCTCTCTCTCTCTCTCTCTCTCTCTCTCTCTCTCTCTCTCTCACACTTCTTCTCAGCCAATACATTAGGAGAGCGCGGTCTGTAACTCAACCTAGTCTCTGACTGAGCTCATCATTATTTCATTGCTCTGGTGCCTTTGCCTTACCAGAACCGCCCACCACTCCTTCTCAACCTTATCTTGATCATCCCTTTTGTATTTCTCGCCTTTCGTCTCAACTCGGCAGTATGCATCCATTCCTTGTTGTTATGACCTTGTGACCTGCTCTGCAGTGCTGTGTGGAGGCGTCTGTTGGTAGAACATTGGATCCGTTTTTTTGGTTTTAAATTTGCTTCACAATAAATCTGCTCTTTCGTTTCTTGTGTTCGTTTAAGATTTGCTTGTGAAGATCAGGGTACTGTGTCCAACACATGCAGGTGTGAACATGTTGGTGGGACATAATGACCTGCCGTTCCCAGTAGATTGCAAGCAATGTTTAATCATTAATTCATTATAGAATCAAACGTCACCCAGGGCTTCGACAGTCCCATGTTACTGTGTCCCTACTTGGTGGACCTGAGATGACTTTGGTTTCCTTTCCAGTCAAAGCTTTTCTCTGCATCACTGTCAGACTTCTATTGCAGTAAGGATTCAGGTCAAGATATCACTTAGGATTTAGGTCAAGTGAACTAAAGGCATTTCCAGAAAGTACTTTCCTGCTAATTATTTTAAGGGTTACTTTCACAGTGTAAAGTAAGTGGTACTCATTTTAATTTCAGAGCAAGAAAATGTCATAATTTGAAAAGGAAGATATAAAAAGTTCCTCAGGAAAAAAATACTAATGAATGAATACACTGTCTGGATGTAGACAGCTCACCTGAGATGTTGGGAAGGGGGTAGAGTTCAGGTGCATGTGACTGGGCCGTAGGCAGGTGCCACAGCGTGAGGGGTCAAAGGGGTTGGGTAGAAACTGCCGGCAGTAATAATCCTCACCGCCAGAGAAAGCCATGAAGGATCCTTCCAGAACCCACCGAACACCCCTGGTATCCTCAGATGGTTCGTCCCAACACAAAACGCACAAGACAAAATCCACCTATACAGAAGTGGTACATTGGGTCTACAGATCTTCTACTACATCATGAAAATACAATGTTGTACAATGTTGAGTCACATTTGAGTGTGGTTACCTGGCGCTATAACTCATTTGCAGAGACGTGTGTTTGTGGCTTCTAGAATGTTACCTGAGACTTGTAAACACTGCTTCCTAAGTAGGTGTAACTCCATCTCTGGTATGGGTGAGCGTTCCTTGAAGTCAAGCACAAGATAGCGAGTGTGTGAAATACACACCGTTACCAACGGTTTACTTTTACACCTGTGGATGGACAAAGGTGACACCAAATAACCATTACACAGTGACCTAGAGTACTCTTGTAAATGCCTGAAACTCAAAATGTCAAGAGTCACCTCATCAATCAATTGAAAGCTTTCCTCTTACAACAGACAAGTACTTTACCTCGTGCCATGTGGGTCTAAATTCTTAAATCGATGATGAACGGACCTTGCTAAGTTCTTGAAGGGTATTCTGCCATTTAGACTCCCACCATCTCAGGTAAAAATTCAACTAGTATGAGCCGACCACCCCTAGTAGCTATTTCTTGTCACACGGAAACATCTATTGGCTCTCACAAGGCCTCAATATGGTGCGTATCCGATATCAGCTGTAGCGAGGTTGAAAAAAAAGCTCTTGCTTCACCTGACAGATGTCATATAGTGGACCTGTCATCCAGATGGCTAGCTTTGAGGAATTGCCGTTCATGAGTCTACAGCTGTGCCACTGAACAACTTTTTGTTGCTCTGTTTTTATCGTCAAATTTGAGGGGACCATCGAGGCATATTCAGTTTTAAGTTAGTGTGTTTAAGAGTGTGAGAGAGAGACAGTGTGAGAGAGAGACAGCGTGAGAACAGGGACCCAGAGACATCACTGGATAGGAGACACCACAAGAGGGGGACAGTGTGTCTGGTTGTGTAGGTCGAGGCAACACATTCACACACACAATGACAAAGAAACACTATTTTCCAAGAAAGTCTCTTCTAACCCTTCCTGAATGCACAGTGGACTTACAGAAGGTAGACAATTAAGGTATTTATAGCTGCATCCTGGGCTTCCACTCTAGCTAGTTTATAGGTGAAGGCTGGAGGCCTTTGGGTGTTCTAAATACCAGAGAAGGTCTGATTTATCACAGTAGGGAAGAGTTTAAATATAAACTCAAACTGGTGTTCCAAACTTCTGATGATTCATTACACCCTTGTTTTGCTGTTTTAATACATTTCTCAGACCAGAAAATGGAAAAAGCCACCAGATTAAAGTTGTTAAGTTTCTGATATGGTTGTGCTGCAGTATAGCTCACTTGTTTGGGCAAATGTCCTTCTCTTACAAGCGACCCACTTGCCAAGCTGCACTTAGTTGCTCCGGTAACAGTTGCCATGATTAGAGCAGTTTCAGTAACCATGGAAATATGATATGAGAAAAAGTTCCCAATCTACACTGTGTGGAGTTGAGTTGACTCTTAATACATTTTAATTAATGTAAATAAACATGATATCCGTTTGTATTTTTAGATTAAACTCATGGTATCATTTAGCTCTGTTTTTCTCCCTCAGTATAGAGATACTGAGTTATCAAACACATGTTCCTGCTGTGTAAATGTAACACAGAAGTAACACATTCTGTTCCAGTCAGTCAGCCCCCTGTCCCCGTCCCCGTCCCTGTCCCTGTCCCCGTCCCTGTCCCCATCCCTGCCCCTGTCCCTGACCCTGTCCCTGTCCCTGCCCCTGCCCCCGTCCCCATCCCTGTCCCTGTCCCTGACCCTGTCCCTGTCCCTGTCCCTGTCCCTGTCCCCGTCCCTGTCCCTGTCCCTGTCCCTGTCCCCGTCCCCGTCCCTGTCCCCATCCCTGCCCCTGTCCCTGACCCTGTCCCTGTCCCTGTCCCTGTCCCTGACCCTGCCCCCGTCCCTGTCCCTGTCCCTGCCCCCGTCCCTGTCCCTGTCCCCGTCCCTGTCCCTGTCCCCATCCCTGCCCCCGTCCCTGTCCCTGTCCCCGTCCCCGTCCCTGTCCCTGTCCCCGTCCCTGTCCCACAACCACACTCTTGAAACTTGTCACAAATGGATATTTCAACACTGGAAACATGTTTAGCAGCCCATGCCTTGGTGCATTGCAATTGACGTAGTCGGATGAAACTGAAATAGCATCTAATAACTCTTTCATCATTCACGCTCTCTCCCTCTCCCTTTTTGAACAGCGCCACTCCAAAATGGGTTCCGTCTCACATCCAACTGACCTCCAGCATCTAGATCTGCCTCGTTTTACATGCAACCTCATTTATTAGCTTTTTTTGGCTTCTTTTTCTTTACTTTTTATTGAAATGATGACCCATGACAGGTAGTTGTTCTTTTTAAAAATCTACTTTGCACACTGTCTCTCTTGAATCTTTCTAATCATGTTGATTCTTTGGGGGACAAATTGTCTATATGCCATGTCCTTCATTTAGCAATTCATTCATTTTTGGGGAGAGATTGGCCGGCCGTTTTCTCCTTCACGGTTCTCAAAACATATTGACCTGGTTTTGCTGTAGGAGTGAAAAACGAGCTTGCATCCTGTTTCCAAGTAAATTGGCTCGAGTCATTTACAGCAGGGAGATACCAAATGAGCCTACAGAGTCTAAAGGAAAAGACATTTCCCCACGCCGGTTACAAGTCACACTTCTGAGAAGCTCAAGTTCTTCCTCACAACTGCCTTCAGGCATAAATGTAAGTCTTTGACATTGAAATCTCTCGTGAACGCTTGGAGATCTAAGCGAGAGGGGATGTTCAAAAGATAGCTGGAAACATACAGTTCAGAAATGCATTGAATCAGGTGCCCTTCTAATAGCATCTTAGTATCTTGTCTGGCACCAAGGAGTTGGATTAGTGGCTATTAATAAATATGCAGAAGGTCATTTTGGCAGAAGTGGTGTTTATTTTGAGGCTTGGATTTCCTTTACATGACTAATTTAATCTATGGGTTTGCTGAAAAGCAATGTTCTGTGCATATTGGTTTTAGGGCCAACAATCTTCCAAATAAGGCTAAGGTATGAACACAATAAGCAAAGGGAAGAATATGCCTTTAATAATCGTATGTACCTCATGGTAGTCTTGAATTTCCACCCACATAATCAGTCCTATACACCCACACCTACCTACCAGTGTCTTCTGTTATCTGACCCCACTCACATGGTCAACTCATGTCTTTTACTTAATCCCTTTCTTTCTCTCTCTCTGTCTGTCTCTCTCTTCTTATCCATCTCTCTTTCTGACGTACTGTTTGGTTTACTCTTTGCTCTCTCTTTCTTTCTGTCATCATTTCCCTCTCTGGCTCTGTCTCTATCTCTATCCCTTCCTCTCTCCTGGCTCCGCTGTGGACTTAATACACCCACCTCTTATCACAGAGGACAGGTTTCAAAAATACACTGCCTCAGCGGCAGGATTTGGAAATATGTTTGTTCGAGAAAGAGAGAGGGAGAGCAGGAGAAGCGGTTTCCATAGAAACTATCAAGTTGTGTAGAATTGCCAGTAACATCTTGAGGAGGCCTGAAATAGGGGAACAGTACAGAATGGTGTCTGTGTGTACATGTGATCTGGTCATAGATCTATATGAGTATTATTGCACGTTTGCAGCGAGGACATCTTTGTTTTTGTCTGTAGGAATGGATGGTTCTGAGTCATGGTTGCAATAGTCAGGCATCCAGCTTGATATGTTTCAATTGCAGGGGGATGTTAGCAAACTGTGAGGAAGGTAGTTGAATACCTTTCAGGAACAACAGGACATTTGGATAAAGGGACTATGTTCATCCACAGACATCTCTCCCTTTTCACCGTTTGAAGTCGACATAATCAGGAAATTAATCATCTATTCAGTGGAGGATATAAAAAGGTTGCAGGCGTGGGGATTGATGCTTGTTAGCATTGCTGATACTGGATGCTAAGTCGGTGTGACAGGCAGTCGAGCCAAGTGCGCAGAGAGACTGATGGAAGGTCTTAGCTTTGAGCCTTGTGTATATATACCTATACAATTACATCACGTCTCTTTTTTATGATTATGTAACTTAAATATATCACATTTGAGTTATTCTTCATTCCATAATTCACTTTGCCTCTGATAAAGAGTGAGATCAACGTTTTTCTCTGCTTAATTTTGCACTGGCAAACTAAAATCAAAACTCAAAGTTTGAGCTTTGAAATGAGTCTGCTTGCCTTAATTGATGACCACCGTTAGGTCTGCACAAAGTCTAGCCTGAAACTCGGTGACTCTAATCAACCTATCAGAAACGACCTAACTGCAAGGAACCTGAGGTTATTCTAATGTAAGTATGTGCTGGTAGAAATCTAGGGATGCACACCCACAGCTTCAAGAACACCACTCCGCATGAAAGGGGACATAATTAAAGTGACAAGCGGCTCCATCCCTACCACCCTCTCTCTCCCACACACGGGAACACACACAGAGATGCAGCACACAAAGATATGAGCTCTAGGAGCCGCGAGTCAAGAGCGCTCCCAGGGAGAGAGAGATAGAGAGACAGAGACAGACTGAGAGAGAGAGCTAGACTAAGAGAGAGAGAGAGACAGACTGAGAGAGAGAGAGAGAGAGAGAGAGAGAGAGAGAGAGACTGAGAGAGAAGCAGACTGAGAGAGATAGAGAGAGAGAGAGAGATAGAGAGAGAGAGAGAGAGAGAGAGAGAGAGAGAGAGAGAGAGAGAGAGAGAGAGAGAGAGAGAGAGAGGCAGACTGAGAGAGCGAAAGAGCGGTAGAGATGGAGAAATTGCGTTTTTAGAAAACAATGGCAGCCGGATTTTAAAATAATTTAACTGACAAAGAAAGGTGTATCCTACATGGCGTGTAATGAGGAATATGTACTAGACAAGGCTGAACAAGACTGGACAATGTGAACCGTTAAACCCAAAGTCAACACTATTTTGCAAGTGGGTCTACGAAAGTGTATTCTAATTAAAAGGTGAGTAGACAATTGTAATCCATTGCTACCTCTTCGGTTGACGTTTAATATACATTTTTGGCAATTTAACACGAATAGACTTTCTGTAAACTTTAGTTTGTCTCAATAGTTCGGCTAAAGATAAATCACCTAAGTTGTTTAATGCCATAATGTTCTGTTACTCTAAAACAAAACCTATGACAGGTTTTTATTTTTAATTGTCTCAGAAAAAAATAATACATCAATAGTCAATCCACCTGTTAGCCTATCAATAACTTTGAACACAATTCAAAGTGTTTGAATTTCAACAATTGAATGGAAAACCGTTATAACCTACTAAAATATTCGTCCATTAAACTAATTACAACTCTTGAAACTTATTGACCTTTTGGTCGCTGACATTCAAATGGTAAAAAATCTAAATATATAATCAGCCAATCTAACTGGCTCATGTCGACCATACGCCTTTGCCAAAAATGCTGAAAACCCAGAATAATAATTTAGGCCATTGAATAATTATATATTAATTAACATATCTTACTGATTTTAAATGTAGGATAATTCTGTCAGGATAGTTTGGCTACATGCTTTTTACAGTGAAGTTTAGCCTGTAAAGTCTGTCATGGGGGTAGGCTATGTATTTCCCCCTGTTTATTCTGAAATTAACTGAAATTCCTGTCCAACAAAAAGCAGAAACACAGACGGTTATTTGATGGCCTAATTTAACCAACTGAATCTGAACCTGATTCCTTGTAGTGGATATAGTTTCCATATTAGGCATCTAAAGGTGATTTAAACATTGCATTTGATGTTGCTTGTTGTCTAAAGATGTCTAAATCCATATCAAATTAATTAATCAGTTCATAAAAAAGTGCATGCAGGGCCACAATAAGGATCAATAGACACAACTGTCTGTTCATCATTTATTATAATTGTTTTATTCTTCTTTCTTGGAAAACTTGGGTCACATTTCAAACTAAAGTAGTTTGATGTGCATTTGTTTTTGGACTGCACCCCAGGTAACCTCTTTGAAGGTATTTACCAAAGGATTTGTCCTGGGTGTTTTTATTTTTACCCAAAATATTCCCATTGTCATTTTGGTATAAGTGGATTTTAGAAGGGGATGGCAATGCCAGGAAGCATTGGGATAAACAAGATAGAATGTATCAGTGATGACATAATCTGTTCATTTCCATCTCCATCCTTCATGATCACAAACCCACCCTTGTGTCAGAGCCTTCCCCTCCACGACAGACTTCAGATTAAAACCGGGGTGGTTGAAACAAGTTGTTCGCTTGACTATACTTGCAATCTTACATCTTTTGTATCGTCGTTCGGATTACGAGATTATGAGTTTTGTAATCTGACATTCTATAAGGCCTTTCTCCACACTCCAACACACAGAATCATTCATTCCTCAGTGGGATTAAGCCACAAGATTATAGGGTTAGACGAATTAGAGGTGCCTAATATTGACCTGGGCGATGACGTGGTCTACCGTCCACGTTTCAGAAATTGACGTCTGGACAAAGGTCAGACGAGTGTAAGGCTGCACATGCTGGTGTCCTGGGACAGCAGGAAATCACTAGGCACCCACACAGCGTGTGCCATGTATGAAAACACGCGTTCCATGACGTAGGTATGTTGTACATTACGTCAATGCACCTTCGCTCATGCGTGTGTGTATGTGTGTGTGTCTGTGTATGAAGTGATTCAGTTTCACCCCTAAATGAATCAGTCCCCGGTGTGTGAGTCACTCAGGAGAGCCACTTACAGTTCTTACTGGTGTGTCTACCCTGCGGCCCCGGGCCCTCCTTCACACCCTGCACCACATGCAGAATCACCGTCTCTCGACTCTGAGAGTCAGCAGCACCGAAGAGGGAGAAAAGGTTCCCATGGAAACGGATAATCACTATCATCAACATTTAATTACCGCATCTCTCCCCCCAAGGGGACCAGTGGGGCTTGTCTTGGACTGAGGTAAAAGTCTATCAGTTCTGCACTGTATCTACATTTAGCTCACAGACACAGAGAGATAGACTGCTAGGAATACACGCAGATTCTGGTTAAAGTTCTGGACTGTGTTTTGAAGTATTTAGGCTCTCTATTTACTGTAATCAGTGAGTCCCTTTGTGGGATCAGACTTCTACAGTGATACTATATAGTATTCTATCAATGCTATTTATGGCCAACTACATTACATTACATTTAGTCATTACTAGAAGAGATTTCAGATAATGAAGTGTGGTTGAATCGATAAAAACAATCATTTTCATCGAGCAAGCACTGTTTCATGTGGACAGGCTCCAACAGTCTCACCTTTCACAAACACAAACATGTAGTTGACATCATTCGTCTCGGGCATGTGAACCTGTGACAGCTCTCTAAGACTCTGTAAGACTGCGGGTTGGGATGATGTCACAGCGCTTCCAGTCCAGCTGTTACTGTAACCGAACCTGACGTAATCTCCCATCTCCTGGGATTATTTAAATCGGTGAGGGCTGTTAATCCAGGCAATAAGCGGCCAGGTCCCAACATCTGGTCACTGTATTGTTTGTTAAAGAGGGGTTGAGAAAACATGCAATGTCACGCTGTCCTCTTCAGCCAAATGCCTCGTACCAACAAATAACAAAAAATCCTATTTTTAATGCCTTAAGGCAGGGGTCACCAATCCTGGTCCTCGAGGGCCCCTGTCCTGACAGTTTTCGATGTTTCCCTGCTCCGGCACACCTGATTCTAATGAAAGGTTGTTATCAAGCTCTGTGGAGGTGTGCTGGAGCCGGGAAACATCTAAAACCGTCAGGACAGTGGCCCTCGAGGACCAGGATTGGTGATCCCTGCTTTAAGGCATGTTGCTGAATGTTTACTTTGACGAAACTCATCAATAACAATTTCAGTAAGTTCAAAGGGAGCATTCCATAAAAAATACCCACTCTTTGTTCTCAAGCGCAGTTGACCGCAAACTCGGTGTGCTTTCGTAGGTTGTTGCGTGAGAGCCCACGGAATCATTATGTCACCCTCTCTGTTAGTTTGGGCCGATAGTCTGTCTGACATAAGAGGCCCGGCATAGTCACCCTGTCATGGAGCCAAAAAGTGGATCAATTGTTCTTCTAACTGTAGATTACCACTGATTTCCCTCTTTTGGAGACCTTTGACCCGCTTCCGATGTCTGTCTGGTTTTCCACACTCTGTTGGGTTTCAGGTCCCTGAGGCGAAACCATCAGTGAAGAACTCGATCGATAGCTTTCATTATGCATATCAGTCTGCTCTTGGCACGCATGAAGGGAGTTTAAAAAACTCTCTTGTTGTGGAATGTTGCTGTTTCTGAGGCTAGAGCCAAGAGAGGTTCTTGAAGAGTTGAGAACCTCTTCCAGGTCCACTGTGGTGGACAACCTTGAAGTGAGGAGATCTTGAAATTAGGGACCTTTGCGGGGTTGGTAAAAAAAAAGAAAAAAAATTTGAAAAAGCTGTGCAGAACCTATAATTCTTAAGGTTTTGCCACGTCTGCAATCTTGAGGAAGAGGAAACACTGCTGGACTGTGGAGAGACGTTGACAATAATGGACTTTTTATTCACGGTCAAAACTACATACACGCATCTACGTCATGCTAGCTCTGCTTTGGTAACCATGGTCTATAGAGGACTGAAACGTATCGATTGTGAATGGCTAGAAATACATTTGTGAGGGATTGAAAACTCAAAACTCACCTTTTGTTGCTCATACAGGAAATCCATTGTATGGAGGAGATGCTTCTTATTTGTAAGTTGATGCCTCCAAAGGGCGCCCAAACCTGAGGCACCAGGTCCCCCCTGCTGGTCAGGCACCCCTCCAACCTGCACGTCTTTTTTGATGGTCGGCACTGCCCACCTGTGCCAGGATTACTGCCCACACAGATACAGCCTGATGATCGCCATGGGAGCGGTGAGAGTCAACAGGTGAGAAGAGGCCCAGTAAAATTGTGAGAGAGAAAAAACAGAGCGAGTTATTATTTATCGTGTAAAATATATTTTCTGGACAGGACAGAGTTTCTATTCCACCGCATTTAGATCTATCAAAGTCTGAAGTTTGTATTTTTATTTATTCTTCCAAACTGCATGTGCTCTTCATGTAGGTACAGCATTGTATCCACCGACGAAGACACCCTCAAGATCTCCAGCCTGGGCCTCCACAACGGCCACGGGCCTCACACCCAGCACCCCCTCGCTGGGGCCAGGCTGGGGGGTGGAGGAATGGGGCCTGACGGAGGAGGGCTCGGGACCCTGGCCCTGCATGCGCCGGCAACCATAGCGACGACGGAGACCGCCCACAACAGCCGGCGCGTATCCTCAGGGCTCCCCGCCCCCAGCCGCCTGCGCAGTCGCTTCGTGAAGAAGAACGGCCAGTGCAACGTGGTGTTCCACAACATGGAGGACAAGCCTCGTCGTTACCTGGCCGACATCTTCACCACCTGCGTGGACATCCGCTGGAGGTACCTCTTCCTCATGTTCACCACCACGTTCCTATTCTCCTGGCTACTCTTCGGCTTTGTATTCTGGGGCGTGGCGTTGGCGCACGGCGACTTTGACCTGCAGCCCAGCTTGGGGGAGGGGCCCTTGGGCGTGCTGGAAGGCGGGGCAGAGTGGCGGCCGTGCATCCTCCACGTTCAGGGGTTCGTGGGGGCGTTCTTGTTCTCCATTGAGACCCAGACCACCATCGGCTATGGGTTCCGCTGCGTCACCGAGGAGTGCCCGGCGGCGGTCGTTACCGTGGTGGTCCAGTCCATCGTGGGCTGCATCATCGACTCCTTCATGATCGGCACCATCATGGCCAAGATGGTACGGCCCAAGAAACGGGCGCAGACGCTACTTTTCTCGCACAATGCAGTCATTGCGCTCCGCGATGGAAAACTCTGCCTCATGTGGCGGCTGGGAAACATGCGCAAGAGCCACATCGTCGAGGCGCACATCCGGGCCCAGCTCATCCGGCCGCACATGACCGCCGAGGGCGAGTATTTACCGGCAGAGCCGACGGACATCGACGTGGGCTACGACGAGGGCTTGGACCGCCTCTTCTTGGTCTCGCCATTAGTGGTGGTCCATGAGATCACGGAGAACAGCCCTCTGTACCAGATGAGCCACGCCGACCTCCAGAAGGAGGACTTTGAGATCGTGGTGATCCTGGAGGGGATGGTGGAGGCTACGGCCATGACTACCCAAGCCCGCAGCTCTTACCTGGCTCGGGAGATTCTCTGGGGCCATCGCTTCGAACCCGTGGTCTTCGAGAAGGCCGACCGCTACCAGGTGGACTACTCTCGCTTCCACAAGACCTACGAAGTTCCGACCACGCCCCACTGCAGCGCCAAGGACCTCCGCGAGATGTCCGGGATGGGCGGTGGCGTCTGCGGGGGCAGGAGGCCGCGCTCCCAGTCTTCGTCTTCCTTGTCCACCGCCGCGGGATCCGCCTCCTCCAGGTCGGCGACGCCCTCCCCGTTCGGCCAGCTGTCGTCGGCCCGCTGCCTCCTACCGCCGCACTCGCCCAGCGCGTTCTGCTACGAGAACGAGGTGGCGCTGTGCTGCGGGGAGGAAGAGGAGGAAGAAGTGGGGGAGATGACAGGGATGCTAGCGGGGAGGGATGACGGGGAGGGGGACGAAAGGGGAGGGGACTTTGCGGAGCGCTACGAGGAGCGGAGGGTGGACGTGCTGTGCGCGCTGGACGTGGAGGGTCAGATGGGCTTCGACAGGCTGCAGTCTCCAGGGATTCCCCTGGACACTCTCAACTTTGGGAGGGAGTCTGGAGTGTGAGACACTCCATTTTCGAGGTTTGGAACAGTCTACAGTAGAGGCCGCCTATTGGAGAGCTTCAGTAGGTGCCCCTTTGCTGACTCTCTGCTTCTGTGTTTTTTTGTTTATTCAACCAAAGTACTCGGATAGAAAGCGAACCAGGGTCAAACAAGACTTGATTAAGGCCGCTCATAACGATGAAGGTTATGGAAGAGTTCCAAATGTGCCACTGATCCAATGAACTCCCTTCAAGACTTCCTAAAAGTTTGTAAATAAACCCGCTCTCATGGAACGGATGGTTAGATGATGAGTTCTCAACTTAGAGTGTACTATAAGGGAAAAGAGAACATTCTATATGACCAAAATCTGCAGGACAGAAGGTTGTTATGCTTTTAATTTTACTTTTGTTTAAATACTCAGTATTTGCACAACACACAATATTTCTTTTTCAAAGATCTCGGGAACTGAATGTGGATGGGTAGAGCCTTTAGATAAATCATGATGTGTTAAATGCAATGGCATAAATTATTGTGTATAATAATTTGATATGATTGTCTTTGTGACTATAAAGTTTGTTAGGTTTTCTTACATTAATTCAATTCCTGTTCCACCTCTATCATTTACAGATACCAATAGTCATGAGTATTTAATTAAAAAATCCTAACCAATAAATAATGTTTCTATTGCTGCTTCATATGTGATGTTATGTTTAGAAATCATCCACATGCCGTCTTCCTGCTTGAGGTATGTTACTGTTAATGTTTATTAAATGAGCTACATTTCCAAAATACAAATAATGAATCCTTTATCAAGGGAAAAAAATGATGCAAATATGTAACAAAGAAATGTCACTTATAAAGTTGGTAAAACACTAAAGATGAAGAAAAAGCACTTTATTCTGTATTTTATCATAACTATATCTTTAAATATTTTCAACTGTACACTGTTTTGTATGACGAAATGTTAAATGAAACATCAAATAAAACATCAGGGTTTCCTGCTACGGTTCACTGAACCATTCTCATGCTTATTTTTTTCCCTTCTCAGCTGGTCAGAGGTCAAGACGACCCCCTGGTCTACCTGTCTGAGCTTACTCAGGTGATGTCTTTAGCTCGTCATTGGCTAGAATTATTTGGGACTCTGAACAAGTCAAGCAGGAACGATTCTCGCTGTTCCCCCTCCAGCATATCTTTCAAAAACCTCCCTGCTCATAGAACCAAAACTGGGGTAGCGGTGCTAGAAAACTATGTGTAAGTGTCAGAGTTCATACTTCATAGGTCCACTGAGATCGTTTTCATTGGGCTGCTAGTCTTCTGATGTCACAGAGACTGAAGGACAGATGGAAATAGATGAGACTGCTGAGGGACTGCAAGGACAGAGAGGCCGGGGTGAGAGAATGAGGCTGAGGGATGAAGACGTAGGCAGGAAGCGAAGGGAGGGAGAGAGAGAGAGAGAGGGGAAAAGAGAGGAAGACAGTATGTATATAGCAGCTTAATAGTTGGACCAGTATTGTTAATAAAATGCCGCATTGTGGTTTAAATGACCCCTGAGCCTGTTGTTACCAGGATTGCCACTAGAGGGTGCATCAGACCAAGTACAAATCAGATCAAGTACAAACAGCCAGGACCCCATCAGCGTGTGTATAGGATTGCCCTCTACTGGTAGATGGGGAGACAACGTTAAACTTATAACTTAAAAAAAACATGTAAACATATGGTTATTGTGACTTTTATATCTGCCGGTGTTTGTACAGGAAAAGGGAAACCCCAAATTGTTTTACATCCATCCCTAAAAACCTTCCTTCCCTCTAATACAACCACTCCGCTTATTTAACATTTCCTACATGCAGGTTTGGCTTTCTGCACAAACGCCTGATCTCCCCCTCATTCCCCACCCTTTCTAACTCTCCCTCTATCTACCACTGTTTCACCCCCTCCCTCCCTCCTTCCTTCCTTCCCGCCATCTCTCCTGCTACTGGGTTAATCGGCCTCATCGCTGGCCTCCAACCCTTGTCATCAGCATCCATAAAAATGAGCAGCTGGTCGACCCCGGTAACCTTCGTCGTCGGGCTCTGTCGGATCCTAATGGCTGACGTGGATCTGAGGGTGGTGGAAGTTTGGGGGTGGTGGGGGGGCTGGTGGTTCTTTGTGGTCCTCCTCCTCTGCTGTCCTCCCCAGCCCTAGGGGCTATGTGGCCCCTGGTTAAGGAACAGCGTGCATCCAGAGCATGGAGACAGTATTTGGGCACTAAGTGGTGCGATCTAGGGGGGGTGTGTGTGTTGGGGGAGACGGGGGGGTCCTCAAGCTCATAATGAGCTACTGTGTGTGGTGGAACTGTGAACTGATGTGGTTGGTGGGTGGGGGGTGGACAGAGGGCTATTGTGTGGCTCACAGCAGAGGGTACAGGCTCCCAACTGGTCTGGGAACCACCACAGGCAAATACCCTTGGTGTGTGTGTCTGTGTGTGTGTGTTTGTATCTGTCTGTAAATTGGATTGTCTGTGCCTCCATTTTACTCTGTCTCCAGCTGTGCTTGCTGGGGACTGCCTGTGTAACTGGGGTCTCTTTCTTCAAGCAGTTTGCATGTTAAAAGGGAGAAAAACTTAGACACAAGCATGGGAGAGTCAATATCTCTCTCTTTCTCTCTTTCTCTCTTTCTCTCTTTCTTTCTTTCTTTCTTTCGCTCTTTCATCTCTTCTTCCTCAACCCATCCAACAACAACGTCTTTCATTCGGGCATCTCTCCGGCCGACCTCAAACCCCTCAGGCCCTCTCCTGCTCACTTGGTCTAATTAAATGTTCTGAGAAAAACTCATGATTGGAAAGTGACTTGACGTCTCTCTCTCTGTCTCTCTCTCTCTCTCTTTCTGTCTCTCTCTCTGTCTCTCTCTCTCTCTCTTTCTGTCTCTCTCTGTTTCTCTCTCTCTTGCCCTCTCTCTCTCCTCCCATCCCTAAAAGTATTTTCCCATCCACTTTTTTGAGCGGTGGGTGTGGCAGCAGAATGAACAATGGACATATTGGAGCGGTGATCTTTAGAATTGGCTTTTGCACTTGGTTTCCCCACATCCTTTTATTAGGATCCTCTATAACGTTAAAGACATTCCAGGCCTTGATGTTCACCTATGGCATGCCGTACGTTCCAGCGTATACATGCACAGCTGTGAGCATGTGAGGGAAAGTGACCTTCCCCAGGCTGTCACAGTCACTGACTGGCAGAGGAAAGCAGAGCTGTATTAGCTGGTAGTATTGTATTGCACTACACACTTCTGACTGCAGGAGACCCTCTTGTCTGCCGGCTACAGGTGAGGATCTGCTGATGGCGACCCCCCTGTCCACCTCCATCCACCCACACACACACACACACACACACACACACACACACACACACACACACACACACACACACACACACACACACACACACACACTCACACACACACACGCACACACACACACTCTTCCCATCCACCCCTCTCTCCCACAACTCCATTTCACCCAAACTCATCACTGTCTAAATGAATGAGACCCTTGGAGAGGTGGGCGACAGTTTGGTGTATGTTTGATGTGTGTGGGAGGGGTTGGGGTACCAGGGTAATCATATGGGGATCTTGAAGGTGGGGTGGGGGGCTCCTGGCTGTCCACAGCATCTCATACAGCAGATGAGTAATCTGACATGCCCCCCCCCCCCCACACACACACACACCCCCGCACCCTGAGATCACAAGATCTTCAAGGCCCTCAAAGATGCCTACGCTAGTAATGTTCATGCTACCTCAGCGTTTTCTACTTCCTTCTTGTTAAGGATCAGTACGCTGGCAGCGATCCTCTTCAAGAGTTCCCTGTCAACGATTTCACTGATAGAACATCAATCAAAGGAACTAGCGGCAGAGTCATCTCGTGTCATCTTCGGAACTGTGGAACGTTTGATTCGCTGGGACACAGGAAAGCTGTAAACAGCTTTGTGTGGTTCCACATTCCTCACTGACGCACAATATGATCTGCTACTCTGACATCACAGCACATGAAGACCCAGAACAAATTCATCGAGTCAAAGGATGGTTCCTGTTTCATAGTGTACAAATGTACACGCCAATCATGCAAAATAGTGGTTCAATACATGTGTAGCCAAATGACTTCAGGGTCAGCATTTCACGTAGCTTCATGTCAATATGAATCCACTGTGTCGTTATTAGGGACTTCACAGCAATATTGTGTGACATGTTTCCATGGCAGAGTAATAGCCATGTGACACCAAGGAGATGCTGAGGACCAGGGTTAAAGTTCACGTGTGACTTTGTGACTGTGTTAATGCCACCATTGTCCCTCTTATCATTATCTTCATCGTGACCGGCATCCTCATTATCATCGCTATTACTTTAAAATGAGTCTTGCACATCCTTATTCCCTTAATCAGACTTCTTTTTATACCTTCCTCCCTCTCTCTCTCTCTCTCTCTCTCTCTCTCTCTCTCTCTCTCTCTCTCTCTCTCTCTCTCTCTCACACACACACACTCTCCCTTCCTCTCTCTTTTCTCTCTCTCTCTCTCTCTCTCTCTCTCTCTCTAACACACACACTCCCCCTCCCTCCCCCTCCCTCTCTCTCTCTCTGCCAGACATAAAATCCTCTTCTCTCGACCTGTTCTTCCGTCCATCCTTTGCTGTGCCATCTCACTTTCTCACCTCACCCTCAACCTCCCTCTCTCCCTCCCTCTCTCTATCTCTCCCTAGAGTGCAGATACAGAGTCCCTGGAATGAACAATAGCCCATTCACCATCTCTCCAGTGAGGCGATGATCCTGCTCTCTCTCTCCCCCCCTCTGCCCTCCCCGCTCCATCAGCCTCCACAGCTGCACAGGAATGCGGTCCAACAAGCCCCCCAGCCCCCTCCCTCCTCCGCCAACACCAGCACCATCACCCTGATCCATCCCGCTACCCACGCCCCCCCCCCCCCCAAACACCACCCTGCCGCCACCCCACAATCCCTCCACCACCCCACTCACTGAAGCCAATACCACCCCCTTACCCACCCTCCCCAGCCACCTCACCCCACCACCCCACCCCCCCGACCACCACCTCCCACCACCAGAATAAAGGAGAGGGCAAGAATCGGGGAAGTGCCGCAGACGGAACACAAAGAGAGGATTCATGGCGGGTTGCGGACACTCGAGGGGAGAGAGAGAGAGGGGGACCCATTTAAGTGTTGCGCAGCTGCGCTGATTCATAGGCGAGAATGGGAGAAGGGGATAAGAAAGGTCAGCGAGTGCCACCATTTTTATGCATCCCTTCATGGCCGGCGTTCACTAAATCACGACACTAAAAAGTCACAGTTATTTGTGAATTTCTAAGCAGGTCATTTAGAGACGAGCACTGCAACATTTCTGAGATGCACTTGCACGTCAACGCGCGACGTCAAACATTGGGGAAAAACGTGCACATGCGCTTCTCTTCACCATTAACTGTATCTGGTCCTTTTTGAACCAACTCATCTGAGAATTAAAATGACCTCTTCAATAGAAAGTCCAAGTCAAATGTCTATAGGTGACCCTTGATATCAAAGGGTGACCTTTGACCCAGGAAAACCCTGTGGTCTCAGTGGACATGGCTCTCTCAGGTTTCAAAGCTTGAAAGATTCCCCCATTCATCCAGCACAGAGCATAGTCACCAGATACCCTAGTCTAATAATAGTAGGAATTCTGAATACATCCGTACCGGTATTAAGACTTTAAGGGTTTTAAATCAAACTGCGTCGGTGTGATTTAGTTTGCTATTTACAGCATTGGATAAGGTTATGGATAGCTATTTCATAAAGGGTTGTAACCGAGGGAGTTTTGGTGGAATGTATTCTGTTCCTGAATCACGTGACTATAAATGTTACTAACTTCCAACTTACACAGCAGCAACAAAACAACAACAAAAATAAACAACCATAATTCATAACAACAATACTTGACATACCACTGTCCTAAACCCATCCAGTGAGCCTGGTAGTAATAAGAAAGTATTAAGAAGCAGAGGTTTTCATGGTCAAGAAACATTCATTCAATTTAAATCACATCAACCAAAGGAATTCCTCCTGTCCTTGTGCTGAGTAGAATTTTTGTGTTCCTGTCGATAGTGCGTCATCATTTTGCATAAACAACAGTGTTCAGTTGTGTCCAAAGTGTCCTGTTGACGTGGGAAGGACCCGTCCTCCCATCTCTATTATACGACAGTTTAATGCAGAATGTGACCGGCCTGTGAATACTTGACCGCTGCTCATGTTCGTCTTATCGGCCGTCTGGCCTCCTCCTCTGCCTCAGTCAGATTTCAAGAATTTCCCTGAGAGGATTCGAGCGTGGCCACGGTCCAACACAAAAGGTCAGTCTCTCTCTCTCTCTTTCTCTGTCTTTCGCTCAGTCTCCCTCTCTTTTTAGTTTGTCTTTCTATGTCTTTCGTTCCTAATTCTCTTCATCCTGTCCATGGAATGGACCTTCAGGAGCCCCCCCCCCCCCCAGTAGCCCCCCCCCCCCCCCCCCCCAAACCTCAATCAACCACGCCAGAGTCACAGAACTTCCAAACCACCCGTTCCAAATACCACATACCTTCAACATGACACAAAATGGCCGACGGCACGTACCTGAGGGGTGACCACCCTCGAGCCGTACGCATCACGAGTCCCCCCCCACCCCTGCCCCACCACCACCACTCACCCCTCACCCCCCCCCCCCCCATCCTCCCTCCAGGCCCCTGCATCATGGTGCCTCTTGTGACATGCTCTTCATTAGCACAGTCACATGGCAGGTTAGAGCAGGGAGATGTATGTCCCTTTGGTTAATGGCACCATGTGAGTTCTATTTTCATAGTGAGTCATACAGCAGGCCTCGGGCTGTGGAGGACACTACAGGAATTAGACAAAATGTTAGAGACTGGCTCCAG
Source organism: Neosalanx taihuensis (assembly GCA_030340665.1). Lineage (NCBI taxonomy): Eukaryota > Metazoa > Chordata > Actinopteri > Osmeriformes > Salangidae > Neosalanx > Neosalanx taihuensis. Next base: position 3,471,393 of record CM059314.1, read on the forward strand.
ACATTCAGACATTAGTAGGTGATTACAGAGGATTTGCTGACAGAGATGAACAAAATTAAAAAATTCAAATCTATATTTACAGATTCAATGGACTGGAAAGATATGTCTATAGGATATAAATGTTTAATGATATTTTATTCAGAATGTTGAATTTAGTATGAGACAGTTAGACAGTCAGATTTAACAATTTTGTGCCATGGTTAAACTAGCTGTATTTTAGTTTTAATGTCGTTAACTTAATAGGAATTACGTTAAACGTAAAGGAGAAATTTTAAAAAAGTGATTTGAGAATGCTACTACATTGAAAATGGCATTAAAACGATTTCGGTATTAGAGATTAGAGACTGAGATCCCACAACTTAAGTATAAAAGAAAGGGAAGGACTGTGTATGAATAACTATAATATAATCGAAATTGTATTTCAATTGAAGACTCTAACAGGCCTATTTCTTTTTCTAAAACGAACCGTATATAAATGCCCATAATAAATGTTCTTTTCTCTTAACGAAAAAACATTAAGACATATAATTATTATTATTTGTATTTATTTTTACAAAAATTATCTGTTTAGCTGTTTCATAATTTAAATCTCAACTATCGATTGGAATTGATTTTAATTTGTTTCCTGAGCTTGTTTCACAGTGAAAACCTTAACAAATAATTAAAATAACTGGGCCAATACATTTTGTAGACTTGTTATACTCTTAAAAAGGTTTAGCCTTTTTTATTAAGAAATTCTCACAACCCATAATTTCCCTATAATAAAAAATGTATATACAGACGAAATAATATTTTCGATTTGTTGAATATAATTTTTTTCGTTCTGATTAATTAAAACAGTTACAACATTTAACAGTGACGGACATTTGTTAATGTAATGTTTCTGAGCAGTCAAAAATTAAGTAGGCTATTATGCAAACGAAAATGTCAGAAACCATTTGTAAGTATCACTTTTTATTTTCTATCCTTTTCTTTAAAATTTTAGCAACTCACATTTGGCCAAATACATGGCATTTTAAAAATAAACATTTAGATGGCTATAGACAATGAACTTGTGTCACCATTTAATACAGGTGATTCATGGTCATTGTCAATGCAGAGCATAAATTCAGAGCATAAAGTAACATATATGATATAATATATATGATCATATATGATTTAAAATGTTGAATAATTCAAATAGGCTATCAAGATTGATAAAGAATGCAAAGCTTGGCTACATACAGAAAGTAATACCTTACATAAGATATTCTTTAAAATCAACACCAAGCCTTTGCTAAATGTTCACAATGACAATTGTTGCATAACTATGCATTCTGCACTGCACAACCAGTGTGAGCTGAATGCAACATCACAATACATGACATCAAACGACATCAAACCCAATTAATTCTCACTCGATCCTACAAGGTCATTTGTCCCAGACCTGGATCAAGCAAAACAGCCTGTTCAACAGAGACTCAATGAATGAGAAAAAAAACAAGTGTTTTTAACTATACTTCTAGTGGACTTTGCAATTTCCTCAAATCCCCTCATGGTTCCACAACAAACATCTAGACAACCCATTCAGCAACGCATGCTTACACACTTTCACTACACTATATCCTTGACCTTCAGCTCCGCAACACAACCAGACCAACCAGCCACTCACAAACCAAACACGCCCGACCACAGCCACCGAGACAGGGCTGCAAAGCACAGCCAACATACCCTCATCATCAAAACACAGCCCTTCCACAGACCACCACAACACCCCACCCCAAAAGAAGGCCCATAGAATCCAGGTTTTCGGTCAACATGGAGAACAAAGTTCTGGGACAGAGTGAGATCCAAGTGTCTAGTCTAGTCCAGGGTATTTTACTGTGTGTGTGACTGTGTTCGGGTTCTGGCGTTAGGGAGAGAAAGACACACACATCTCTCTGTTATCATGTTTTTTTTCCCTTCTCCCCTTCTTCTGAGATGTAGCACAAAACTGCTTTTTGTTCCCTATTTTTTTCATTGACGAGGGGCCAGTGGACGGAGGCTAGGCCGTTTGATCACATGGTCAGGGTGCACCTGAGAGGAAGACAAAGAGAGTAAAGAAAGAGGGGGGGGGGGCGAGGGGAGGAAAAGAGGGAGAGAGAGAGGGAGAGAGAATCCGAGACATGGCTTCAACACGGGAAGGATAGAAACACAGGGGTTATTGTTGCACATTGGTGTGTGTGTGTTTGCTGTAATGTTTATTCCCTCATATCACTGTGTTTAAATAATACAACAGTGCAAATCTGTCCACATATGAAGCCAGTAACTATGTCATGTGAATCATAATGTCAGCCAAGATTCCCTTCCCTTCACACTCCCAACCAGTCTCCTATTTCCATGTAGGCCACGATTCTGAATTCTTTTCACTATGAAGAGGTAACACTTTAAGACTGGGTGTCTTTTTGGAGAAGGACGGCCATAAAAGAAGCTGGTTACTTTTGAATGAGTGACCCATCATCATTAGTATGTGCTAATTATACTTTTCACAGTGACATGGTGCCATTTATTTGATTTTTTTTGTTTTTGAATTGTAACTCTGAAATAGAACACAGACCATGTCTTTTTGGGGGGTTTACTTGACAGAGGGGTACATCATTTCCCAGAGTTCTTCTCTCTCTCTCTCTCTCTCTCTCTCTCTCTCTCTCTCTCTCTCTCTCTCTCTCTCTCTCTCTCTCTCTCTCTCTCTCTCTCTCCTTCTTTAAATGCCAAGGGATATTTTCATGGTTGAAGATGACAGACTGTCAACTTTACTGTAGCAGATGACATAATGCCTATAGTGATAGCTACAGTTACTTTTGTCAAACGTATGGCTTGAGTTGACCACAAATAACTCTTCTCCTTGGTGTTTATTTATTATGATAGAACACATCAACACATTCACAAAGCAGGCCCTTATTTGGCCTCTAAATGGACCCACTGTAAAGTCACTTAAGCCACTCCGATGTAAAATCTCACCTCTTTTCATTGGAAATATTCATGGTGATGGACGGACAGGCAATAAGGACAAGGCTGTCCTCCAGTAAGAGAGGAGGAGAAGATGGAGGAGGAGAAGATGGACCAATGCGCATGCAGCGCTTTGCGCGAGAGGGGTGGCGCTCTGTGACTCTGTGTTGGAATGCTGCCTCTGAGAATGTTTTCCACTTTCAATCACTTTTTTTTTCTTTCTCTCTTCGTTTCTCGCGCACAACGGCGCTCTTTAAGCTCCGGCGCGCGATACAGAGCGGCCATTCATCGCGCGAGGCAAACTGACCGAGGGGGCAGGGGACGGAGCACGAGCGTCACACCGTTCTACAGTTCGAGCGCACGAACTCCCTTCTGAAACTGCATATAGGTAAGTAGGTTTTCCTAATTTTGGCATAGGAATAAAATGAAATGAACAATTTTCAACGTTTTGATTCAAATGATGAGATATCCTAAAGTCTTAAGCTTGCTTAGTTCACCACAATGTCACAGTTGAGGTAATATCTATATATCTACATCTGCAAAACACCATCAACAGTGAGAATAAGACGTTGCAGCCACTGTTGTCTTGATTATGACAACTTTTATTGTTCAGTTAATCCGTTGCATTTTTCTAAGTCAGTATAGGTCTTCATAATTTTATTATGTTATAACCCGTTTTTAGATTTGCCTGGAAGATCTTTAATATAGGACACAACTTAGTGGCAAAACTGTTGCACTCCATGATTGCAATTATATAACTCGAAAAAATTATAATTACATTAACAATTAACCAGCAAATATGATTAAAGTTAAGACGAACTATGTTGGTGTGTTTCGTTTGAACACTGAATTAAAGTAGGTCAGGCAATTATTTTTATATTTAAGTGGTTAATTATATTTGTTATCATTTTTCAGGTGTGCGCGAGAACCTGATTGAGGGGAAAGGGGCGCGCGAACAGGAAGGATTGTGACTGGGTTCTACGCACGCGGCTCTGATGCCTTGGACAGTTTACGCACGCGACGTATTGCATGTGAAAAGCTAGAATCAGATTCGACGCAAATCCGCTTTACATTTCTGACAGCTTCAAATTCTCAAAATTTATTTTCACACGGAACTGTTTGTTTGCCAAAAAAAATTATGTCCGGAGAGGATCACAGCTTGTCCGAAGCGGAGTTGAGTCCCGGGGGCTCCGATGATGGTCAGTCACTGTCACCCGCGCACTCCGGGGCCCACGGGGGTCGAGACTCTCCGCTCAACGGCCAGTCACAGCAACTGACCGGGCTGTGTGGCGCGGAAGGCGGGGAAGACGGCGGATTAGTTGCCAAGACGGAACAAGAAGATGGCCGTTTCCCCATCGGCATTCGCGAAGCTGTCAGCCAGGTGCTCGACGGATATGATTGGACGCTCGTGCCCATGCCCGTGCGCGTCAATAACGGCAGCAAGAGCAAGCCGCACGTGAAAAGACCCATGAATGCCTTCATGGTATGGGCGCAGGCCGCGCGCCGGAAACTGGCGGACCAGTACCCGCACCTCCACAACGCGGAACTCAGCAAAACCCTGGGCAAACTGTGGAGGTGGGTGAGGAGGGCACGAGGAAACACCTCAACACAACATTAAATCAGTCTCCACTCAAACATTTCTCAACTTTTACACTGGTTCAGATTTTTATATTTCAGCATGTGACCTCATATTACCAATTTCAATAGCACATAATGCCTGCACAACATGGTTAGGTGGGACATCTATTCATCCCAATACAAAAAGGCAATAAAGTATCTATTTGTATCGTTAAATTAAATATAACATTCAGGGGACCTGAGAGGCCTAAAACAAACATGCATCCCTCCCCCAGGCTCCTGAATGAGAGCGACAAGAGGCCTTTCATTGAGGAGGCGGAGCGCCTGAGGAAGCAGCATAAGAAGGACTACCCAGAGTACAAGTACCAGCCCCGGCGCCGGAAGAACGGCAAGCTGGGGGCCACGTCCGAGACCGACAGCCAGGGGGAGGGGGAAGGCGGCCACGCCCCGGCCCACTACAAGGCGCTGCACCTGGAACACGGCGCCCACAATGGAGGAGGCGCCGGCTCGCCCCTGGCAGACCTTCATCATCACCATCATCATCACCACCATTCTGCAGGTGAGATGGGGAACGGGCTCACTGGCGGTTGGTTTCCATCTAGTCTGCTTTGTTTTGTTGCCATATTTGGACCCATTTTATAGACCTAGTCCTTCCCCTTTTTGCTAGAACAGTGTTTTTGTGTACTTCATGTGTAACTTCTCTAGCTAATGTAGTTCTCGGTTTTTCCCAGGTCAAGGTCACAGCCCTCCCACACCCCCCACTACCCCAAAGACAGAGCTGCAGTCTGGGAAGATGGGCGAGGGGAAGAGGGAGGGAGGAGGAGGGTCGGCGGGTTCCCGCGGAGCCCTGGGGGTGGGGGCGGAAGGCGGCACCGGCTCTTCGTCAGCAGGAGGGAAACCCCACATCGACTTTGGCGCCATGGACATCGGCGAGATCAGCCACGAGGTGATGTCCAACATCGAGCCCTTCGACGTCAACGAGTTCGACCAGTACCTCCCCCCTAACGGGCATCCTGGCGTGGGCCAGGGCGCCGCCACCCCCGGTTCCTCCGCCACGTCGTACGCTTACGCCCTCGCCGCTGCCAGCGGTCACTCGGCGGCCTGGCTGTCTAAGCAGCAGCAGGCCTCTCCTTCCCCCACATCCTCCTCCTCCGACCCCTCCAAGGCCCAGATCAAGAGCGAGTCCGGGAGCCACTACAGCGACTCCCCCTCGTCGTCCTCAACATCGGGGGCCCACGTCACCTACACCCCCCTCAGCCTCCCTCACTACGGCTCAGCCTTCCCCTCGCTGCCCCCTAGGGCCCAGTTTGAGTACGGGGACCACCAGGCGACAGGGGCCTACTACGCTCACTCCAGCCAGGCCCCAGGGCTGTATTCAGCCTTTTCCTACATGGGGCCCACACAGAGGCCCCTGTACACCACCATAGGAGACCCCTCCAGTGTTGCCCCCTCCCACAGCCCTACACACTGGGAGCAGCCTGTGTACACTACCCTCACAAGACCCTGAAAGAGAAAGATGCCAAGTGTGTGTTGTGTGTGTAAATGTATGTGTGTGTGTGTGTGAAAGTGTGGGTTTGATACTTTCCTGAACCTTTACTGAAAGTTTGCGCTTTTTTAGCCAATTTGAATGCCAGATGATAGTGGCCTTTTATACTGTTTAGTATTTCAACATAAAAACATCACCCTTTCTGCCACACAAACTAAGAATCGATAGTTTAGCCAATCGCGTGCCATGTGTGAGCTGAGATTGGACAGTTTCTTTCGGAGACCTGACATTCTACAGAACCAGTACAAGACAATACAGAGTTATCATGGTTGAATTGTTAAAAGGTCATGTGGGACCTCAAGGATCGGTACAATTGGGTTTAACCTGAAGTAATCTGATTATATTAACCAAACTAAAGGAAATGTGTGTGATGTCATTCATAGTATTATTTTGTATGAGTAGTTACTGATGTTGACGTTTTTTTGTTGTTGTTGCTTAATTGTTATCATTATTATACAACATTTATCATGTTGGAATTTACATTTAATCATTTAGCAGATGCTCTTATCCAGAGCGACTTACAGCAAGTACAGGGACATTGCCTCGAGGCAAGTAGGGTGAAGTGCCTTGCCCAAGGACACAACATCATGTTGGCACATCCTGGGTTTGAACCATAAGCCTTCCGATTACTAGCCCGACTCCCTAACCGCTCAGCCACCTGACTCCCTATTTAATAATGTACTTATACATCTGCACCACTGCTTTGGAAAAAAAATGACATGTTTTTTTTTTTTTATATAAACGTAGGTCTATTCTATTAAGATAATGATAGAGTTTCTATTTACTTATTCTATTGTTGATGTATGGTGCCTTCCATTTCGGGTACTACAGCTGAACAGGTTATGGGACAAAAGGAATAAATAATAGGGAAAAATAATTCAGCTTGCATACATATCTTCTGAACATCACATTACCTCAATATCCACGTGCCAATAGCATTAAATTGACTGCATCCTCTATGGGTTTAATGCTCCGGAACAAGTGGTAGCCTATTGACAAAGTCATGAGTAAAATGTTGTCATGAGTCAAGTGTCATGACAACAAAACCACATTGATTCGTGCCGATTCAAATCACTGGTCGTTTTTATGGGCCAGAGAAGGACTGCTGTCCTTTTTTGGGGGGCTGACATTGTTTAGATCTAAATGCATGTGGGTAGACTAATCACAAAGGAATCAGAAAAGATAACTGGCAGCCTAAGATGCAGTTATCATCTTTACAAAAGTAAAATAGAAATTCCAAGGACAGTAATCACAACTGTTATGAAACAAACGAAGAAGGCTATGTCATGCTTTACCCATCTTACTGCTGATTCATTAACCAACGTCAATCTGTCTATGCAATGTAAATGATGGCTGTAAACCATGTGCCTATTCTTAAGTGTGTCAATTTATACTGATCTTATTATCTTGTAGACTTTATTTAAGTAATAAATGTTTCCTTGTCATGCTTTCAATTTTGGATTTTTGTTGCTTTTTGTTTTGCTATACATTTGCTGAGCAATTGCTTCTTTACAAGAAAGTAAAATAGTCAAATATGACTAATGTCGTCATCAATTGAATTTATTTATAGAGGGAAGGCACAAAAAACAATAGTTGTGAAATAATTTATTAAATCAAAGGAATTCATTGTGTAATTTCAAAGTGTGCCAGATAAAAAACCTCCCATGTTGACGCGTTCAATGCAACAACAACCAAATCTCTGTGCGTGTGCCAGTAAGCTGGTTAGTTTCTGTATGTATGTTTGGCAGGCGAAAATCGACTACTAATTCCTTGTATTTAATCGGCTGGGGCTGCATGTTACTGGAAAGACAAAGAGAACCATTGAATGTGAAAAGTGAACGAGGAAAGGAAGGGAGGGAGGGATATAAGGCCAAGAAGAGAAGGGCAATAACTGCCCATTGGCTCATTTCACACTTCCATACATAGACCCTAGTTTATAACTCCAGCTATCTTCCCCCCCCTCCCCCCCATCCCCCCATAATTCAGTAAAAAACAGAGAAAAACTTTTGGGCACAATCCCAGATCCATTAGAAGGGGGTGAGGACTTCCTTAAGTCTGCCTGGCTAGTGAAGTTAACAGAGGTCTATCTGATTGTGAGCTGTGCACTATGGACAAAACTGTCTCAACTACTGCACCTGGCCCAGTACCACCACTTCAACCACACACTGCACATAGGGCACCAGGGGGGAGGGGGGGGGGAGACTGAAAGTGTCTCTGGGGTAGGCAGGGGGTGTTGGATACAAAAGTCTGGCTAGTATTATTCAGTGTAAAATCAGTAGTCCTGAGCACCAAGTCAAGGAACACTGTCATGGCCCACCACCACCACCACCGCTCTGGTTAAGAGCATCAGCTAAATGACAAAATAATGTAAATGTATAACTTGAGGGGTGCTGTATAATCGGAGTCGCAGTTTATTGTTACTTAAATGAGTATTGGTTATGTCCCAATCAATGTGCTTGTTGCTGCCACCCAGTGGTAAGTCTGTATAACAAGTGGAAAGTGTACCTTCTGGTCTAACTGGTTCATCTTGAGATGTCTTTGAGATGTATTTGCACACTACATCATTTCCATTTTTTGGTCAGGCGTTGAGAGGATTACATCGTAAGTAGGCGCTGTTAAAGTGGAATGGCATTTTTAAACTGAGCCTTTCAAATGTTCTAGCTGAAAATTTCTTTTCTTTGACTTCAGGACACCATGCCATTTAAACGGATAACACTTTGGATCTCCTGGCCAGGAATTGAGATGAAGAGATGGGATAGCTTCAGTTTCCTTGCCCCTGACAGTGAGTATGGCTCAACTATGAACCACCATGCAAATTTCGAAACTCCATGGGTTTCCAATCGTGGTCCTCAAGGGTCCTCATCCTGACAGTTTTAGATGTTTCCCTGCTCCAGCACACCTGATTCTAATGAAGGGGTCGTTATCAAGCTCTGTGGAAACCTCATAAAGATCATTCATTGCAATCAAGTGTGCTGGAGCAGGGAAAAGTCTAAAACGGTCAGGACAGGGGCTCTCGAGGACCAGGTTTGAAAACCCTTGCTATACACTGTCCTTGTGACGCAGGTTAAAGTATCAGTAAACCAATTCAATGTTGCAGGTTTGATGCCCATTTGTTCAAATATTGTTCTTACTCTTTTAAGTGAAGGAAGGTTCAGGGAACCTATAAGATTATCCTATCTTTAAAAGAACAACAACATGGAATCCGGTTGGACCAGAAACTGTCAGCAGAGATTAAGAACAGGATACCAGCAAGATAGACACCACCTTAACATGGTAATGTGTATGACATGTCTAAATATGGATGTGTCTGTTTCCATGTCTGTTGATGAGTCATAGTTTGTCATTGTCCTTCCAAAATAAGCAGTTATTAATGTCAGTTACAAAACAGGTTTTGTTTCAGTTCCTTAATATAGTTTTACCTCCTTTGTATTCCTAGGAATGGATTCGCATCAACGACAAAACAGACAGACAATCTCACCATGACTAACCTGACAACATTCAAAATTTGAGAGAATTGACTCGATAAAATGACAATGTACTCACAGCACAAATAAATAAATACTGTGAATACTGTTACATTACTGTTTGTTTTTCCTGAAGTGTAAAGTACAGAGGTGTGAAATTGAGCTGTTCAGCGACCTCAGAAGATTTAGAAAACCGATTTACTTGGATGTTTACTTTGTTCGTACATACTAAAGAAACAAGATATTATGCGTTAGTCAGACATAATTTCACTTCACTCGCAAACGCGATCCAGTAGGAATGGGACCGTCCCACCGCACAAAAGGAACACTGTCTCGACATAGTTTAATATAATCTTTATTTTTCTTAAACAATTTTTTTTTAAAGTAAAAACATTTTTTCGTTGGAGTTGTAGAAAGACATATTCCCTGTCAGTAGTTGACTTATTGTATTCATCATTCTTGGTTGTGTAAAAACCCATGGTCGGGTTCTTCATGTTTCCTTCTACATAAAATGAGTCAAGAGACAGCAGGAGACCCCCCGAGTACAACCAACTGACTCACTCAACTGACTCACTCGGCTGAGTTAGTCAACTGAGTCATTCAACTGAGTCACTCAACATCTCACAACTGACTCACGCATCCATGGGGGGGGGGGGGGGGGGGCGGGGTGAGTCAGTGGGAGAAATCGAAACGCATAATGTTAAAACAACATGTTAAAACGGTGTTCGTTACAAAAGGCGCAGAAAAGCAAATGAACATAAAGAATAAAAGGAAGAGAAAAAAAAGAGAGGGAAAAGGGTGAACTGTACAGGTGAGTCTCCCTTGGCAGTGTTTTGTACTAATGTTGTTTATAAAATGAAGGTGTGGGGGGGGGGGGGAGTAATGTAGCTATGTGATTATCGCCACAAAATAAAAATCTCTTTGGCATAGATTACCCACACGAAAAGCATACACACCCTCAAAAAAAAGCCTCCTCTACTTAAAACCAATGTGCATCATCATTATTATCATCGTCAGTATCATCATCAGTACGATAATCATCATCATCAAACAACAAACATAAGCCCTGTTAGATTATGAGTCCCATGGTCAATGCTAACTGCATATATTACACTGGAAGGAGGTCCAGGAAAGACCCTTCTGGTATGATCTCCCTCCACTGATCGTTTCCGTCAGTTCCTCTCCCCACCCCCCACCACTGCCGCCCCTCCCCCCTCTCCTCCCTCAACCCCATCTACCTTCTCCTTTTTCAGACCGGCATCCCTTTAGTGTCTGTAGAAGGAAAAAAAGAAGAAATGAATAAAAGGTTTTACACAGATCTCTAAACACAGACGTAGAAACAGAAGTGTTGAGTTCTGGGCCTTCTCATCCAGCTATTCTCACCATCCTAGTAGTTGTCAGAATACGGTGGCCTCATATCGTAGCCCATGCTGCCCTGGTAGTCTTCAGGCATGCCCATGCCCATGCCCACCTCCCCATCCATGCCATCCATAGGCATGTCACCTGGGTATCCACCATGGTAGCCCGGGTGGTAGACTTGGTCCAGCTCTACAAGAGGAAGACATTTAGCAGACACTCTTATCCACAGCGACTTGCAGCACATACAGGGACATTCCCCCCTGAGGCAAGTAGGGTGAAGTGCCTCTCCCAAGGACACGTCATGTGTAAAGGACTCACCATCTGCTCCGTAGCCAGCCTCCATGGGGACGGCGTTGTGTGCCTGAGGGGGAGAGGGAGGGGGGGAGGTGACAAGAGGCCAAAGTTCAAAACACCGTCAACATGCCCTTATATGGTCAAGCAGTTAAACATCAGTCCATTTGTGGCAGTGACGGTTAAAACCAAATAACTTAGTCAAACAACGGATATTAAAAAACGGCCAGCCTCTCTCTACCACTCCTCTTTAACGATACACCGTTGCCAGGCTGTTGTATTTATTTATTACTGTGGGCAAAGTTTGTTTGCCAAAAACACCAGTTGCTCAGTTTGTCCTGCAGGGGGCGCCATAGCACCAGTCTTAATCTGAGCTGCTCACCAGCTCCCAGGCCGCCGGGTCGTGCTTGAAGAGGGAGTGTGTGAGCTCCACGGACACACGCTTCTTGTAGTCAGGGTTCTTGTCGTCTGAGATGCGGAAGAGGACGGCGGCAGCGTAGGTGGCTGAGAGGAAGACGAAGGGAAACAGGGGTTACTCATTTAGTTACTATAGCAACTGTGAGGAGAATTTTTTTTTTTGGGGGGGGGGGGGGGGTTACTTAGTGAATCCTGTTTGCATAGAAGTCTACAAATCAGGCCTAAACAATCCATGGAGGAAACATTTCAGTAAACAAAACGTTCCGGAAACTAAACCGTTCTATCTTGTGTGTGTGTGTATCCTGACAAAGAGTACCAGCCTTTACCTGAGGTCAGAATGTGTGTGTGTGTGTGTCTCACCGATGCCCTCATTGTTGGAGTGCAGAAGCTCCATCAGAGGTGCGGAGGCGCCCTCCGCATCGATCAGCTCGGCTGACTGCTTGTCCTGCGCCAGCTCGCACAGAGCCCCCGCCGCCACGCGCTTCACGTTCTCCACCGGAGAGTAGAGCAGCTGGTGAGGGGGAAAGGGGGGGGGGGGGGGGTTAACATGCACACGCACACACTCATCAAGCACAGAAAAGGTTGACGATCGATCCGCAAACACGTGTAAGTAAGATGATCAATGGATCCATCATGCGGTCCCGGAGGCTCCTCACCTGCACAAACAGAGGGATGGTTTGCATGCTGGCGATCTCTCGCCTGTTGTCTGGGTCTCTGGCCATGATGTGCAGCGCTCCTGTGCAGCCCTCTACAATCTCCTCCATCCTCACTCCATCCTGACAGACGCACAACAGGAATCATTAAAGCCATAACACGTGTCTTTTCCCATTTAAATATAAATCATATAGTAACAAATGTATCATTTGAATGGTTTTTATCATCACAGCGTCATAAAACAATCTTCAAATAGGCTATGCTGTTACATAAAGAGCTTACAACATGCAAGGCTTCACCAAAAATAAATACATAGAAAATAAAAACAACAACAAAACTTCATGAGGCCTCAAAGAAGCGAAGCCGCATGAACGAAGCGAGAACTTGATCAAACTGAACCTGGTAGGTGTGCTTGTTAGAGGAGCCGTGCTTCTGGGCGTCCTGGTGGGCCTTCAGGAGCAGGTTGACCAGGCGGGGGATGGCGCCTGCATCCCGCAGGGGCACCTGGTTCTCCTGACACAGGGCCAGGTTACGGATCAAGCCCACCACAGCCTGGGGAGAGAGGGGGGAGAGAGGTTGTTAAGGCAACACGATTGTCTCGTCACTTTCTTCCACCTGTCTAAACGTGATGGCTTTGTCTGGTGGATGGTCTCCCGTTAACCTTGGCTTGCTGCCTGCTTCTCCATCTCTCTTCCTCACCTCTATCCACCTCTCTTACTCACCTCCATCCACCCCTCCTCCCTCCCTCCTACTACAAACCTCTTCCTCCCCCCCCCTCCCCCCTCACCTTGATGACTGGCCAGTAGTACGGCTGGTTGAGCAGCTTGACGATGGCGGGGATGCCATAGTGGACGCGCACGGCGTTCTGCGCCAGCTCGGCGTCCGGGTGGCGTGAGGTCAGGTGGCGCAGGGCGCACACGGCCGGCTCGGCCACGTCCTCCTTCTCGCCGGCGCGCAGCACGGCGTGGATGAGCGCCTCGACGCCGTTGCCCTGGGTGACCAGGGACTTGTTGCGGGCGTTGTTGCAGGTCAGGTTGGACAGGATGCCCGTGGAGCACGTGAGCATGTTGACGTCGTCAGAGCTGAGGAGGCTCACCAGGACCTGCAGCAGGCTGTCCAGACCGTCCTGGGAAGGGGGAGAAGAGGGAGGAGGAGAGTGGGGAGGAGGGGGGAGTCAGTCCTCATGGTTTTGTTCAAACCGTTTTTTACTTTAGTCGGTCGGAATGAAAGTAAATGTACTCAAAAAGGGAAACGGGACAAAGAAAAACCTCAAAAAAGCTACAGTGAAAAGAAAGGAGAAAAACATGGAAGTCAAGGAGCAACACTGGGAGGTAAAGGGAAGTAAATAACATGAGCTAAGATTTCAGGAGTTCACAGTAGGTATGGGGTTCTGGAAGAGATCCAAAATGGCCGACCTGTTTAGTGGCGGCGTCCGACAGGTTCCTCAGCGTCCACAGACAGTTCTGCATGAGACGCTGGGTAGATCCAGTCAGGTGTTTACCCAGCGCCTGCATCCCACCTGGATTGATGGAAGAGGGGAGACAAAGCTGTTATATTAAAAGGCAAAACAACTAGACAAATCACCAAAGAATGATTAATAGACGTCGTAACGTATCGTTGTTGAACAATGATTAGATACCGATCTAATCTAAATCAAAACACATTTGCCTCACCGGCCTCGACGATGGCGGGCTTGTTGCTGGGGCACACGGAGAGGACCTTGAGCACTCTGCTGGTGGTCCACAGGAGCTTCTCATAGCTGTAGTTCCTCATGATGTGGACCAGACCCTCAGGACCCCCGTTGGCCAGGATGATCAGCTGGAGGAGACAGCAGAGATTAGACTTCAGACATTCAACTGGCCGTTAACGATGAATAGCTTCATTTATGGGCCTTGGGTGGCTGTTTGGGGATTGCGGTGGGACCTTCTTAAAACTACGGGATTCTGCTGGGAATTGCATGTCGGATTTGCAGACAGAGACCTGCCCTGATTATATTCACACATGAATATACCTCAAACACACACACACACACACACACACACACACACACACACACGCTCCTACTACAGCAGCAGGTCCAAGCACGTGACGCCTCGCTCTCCCTCATTCAAGTCTCACACTATTACAGGCGCGTATTCCCATCCAGTCATCTCTCTAACACACACACAACCAGGGACAGTTCTCTCCCAACAACAACAAAAAAACACACCTCACCAACACACACACAGTCACACACGCACACAGTCACACACCTTGCTCTCCTGGTTGCCGTAGGACAGCAGCTGCAGGCAGTCGGTGGTGATGGCCAGGAACTTGGGGTTGCTCTTCTTCAGCAGAGGCACCATCCTCTGCAGGCCGTCGGCCAGACGCACGGCCATCTTGGCTCCCTCCTGGTGCAGCAGCAGGTTGTGCAGGGTGGTGATGGCGTAGAACAGCACCGACTCCATGGGAGAGCTGGGCCAAGGAAGCAGGGGAGGGGGATACATTAGAAATTCAGTCATAATAATAATAATAATAATAAAAATGACAACCATAATAAAACTTTATTTCAACTTTGTTGTCGTTGTCATTTTTTTATGCAGGAAGAAGTACAAGGACAATGTGAGGAGGCGTGTGTGTGTGGCCTCCTGCACCCTCACCTGAGCATGCGGACCAGGGCAGGGATGCCGCCTGACTTGAAGATGGACAGGAGCCCCTCCCTCTGGTGGGACAGGTTGTGCAGGATGCTGGCCGTGGCTCGAGCCGTCTCCATGTCGCCCGTGTTGTGCATGGCGCGCACCACCGCCGCCACCATCTGAGGAGACTGCATCAGCGCACGGCGGGACGCCTCCTTCCGGGTCAGCTGGTTGACGATCAGCGCCGCCTTGTTGACGACCACCTGAGTGGAGGGGGGGGGGGGGGGGGGGGGACATTAACACAGCTTCCTGTCTGGGCTGAGTAAATATTCCATTTTATTTGACACCTTCAAGATATCTAAGGACTCTGGGAATGAGAAGTTTACTCGGTTTTATAGGAAGGAAGATTAGATGGATCGTTTTTGCCATCAATCTTTTTTAAAGAGCTCTTCGTCTTTCTGGGCTATTAACTTGTCAGAAGGCCAATCTCCCACTCATCCATAGCAACAACCAGGTCAAATAATAAATAAGGCCTGATAAAAAAACAAAACAACCTGTCTTCAGCCAATTAGATAAGGCCAAGTTAGCCCCCCCCCCCCCCCGTCCAATCACCTGACCCTAACCCAGCGTACCTGGTCCTCGTCGTTCAGCAGCTTGGTCAGCTCGGGGATGGCGCGCGTGGCCAGCTCGGCGTCGTCCTGGTAGTTGATGAGGTGGACGATGGCCGTCTTCAGCATCTGCGAGGGCTCGGCCAGGCGCTGCACGTTGGTCATCTGGGCCGGGTCGGTCTGCGTGGACAGGACGGTCGTCCCCTCCACCACCGTCTCGGGGAACATGGCGGCGCGGACGCGCTGGGCCCTCGTCATGGCGTACTGGGACTCCACCTCTGTTGGGGGGGGGGGGGAGGAAGGGGCGGTGAGGAAGGTGGACAGAGGAAGGGCGGCGTTGAACTGATCGATTTTTATTGGGCTACATATCTGCTATAGAGGTCTTTAGATTGAGGTACGATGGAGGAGAGTGGTTTTATCACAGCGCGTCAATATTGTAAGTCGACAGCATGGTAACCATAAATGCAGTGGCAATTTCATAGACGGCTGCTCTTGTGTGTGTGTGTGTGTGTCTTGTCTCCAGGAGGAGGATAGAGAAGGGGCCGGCCATTTCTTTATCATTAGAAGCCAGTGCTGTTGTTGTGATGTATTTTTATTGGTCTACGCATCTCTTAAAATGGTCTTCTTATCTAGACGCAGTAAAGAGTCACTTTATTACGGCATATAAGTCAAAATACTTGAATGCTTCTTGGCCAGTGGTACTAGGGAGACACCGATACGTTGTGTGTGTCCTCATAACAAGGCAGTGTATTGCTGTGTGTGTGTGTTTACCAGCAGGGTGCTCGGTGGTGATGGTGTAGTGCTGTGTGTGTGTGTGTGTGTGTGTGTTTACCAGCAGGGTGCTCGGTGGTGATGGTGTAGTGCTGTGTGTGTGTGTTTTGTGTGTGTGTGTTTACAAGCAGGGTGCTCGGTGGTGATGGTGTAGTGCTTGTGTTGTGTTTTGTGTGTGTGTGTGTTACCATCTGGGTGCTCGGTGGTGATGGTGTAGTGCTGTGTGTGTGTGTGTTTTGTGCGTGTGTGTGTGTGTTTACCAGCAGGGTGCTCGGTGGTGATGGTGGTGACAGTGTAGTGCTTGCTGGTGCTGTACTCCGTCCCCTCATCGTCCCGCACAGTGGTGGCCCCCGACTGAATCCCGGAGTCTCCAGCGTAATACGTCTGCTGCCACTCTGACACCTTGACCAGGCCCTCGGGCTCTCCCACTGGGGAGGGAGGGAGGGAGAGAGGGGGGAGGGAAGCAAACGTAGAGAGACGGAGATAGAGAAGCAGAGAGAGAGAGAGAGAGAGACAAGTCAAATTCTGGTCAGAAATGTTTTTCCGCCTCCCAAATATAAACCAAAAGATGCATGTGCAGCTTGTGTGATGTCATCGATTACATCAAGCACACTTATTGACAGAGAGACAGTTTATGGAAGAACAGAGAGGATCAACATGGCAGAATGAGACCAGGTGAAAGGAGAAAGAGAAAAGGGGTCAAGTATTATCATTCCTTCAAACACTTACTTTGCATTTCCATCCTAGCCTCCTGGGCTTAAACCAAGAACAACAAGGAAGGACTGCAAAACAAAAACAACAACAAATACACGTAAATAATAATATCACATTGAACTATAACATTAAAAAATACCTGACAGAGCTGTGATAGATATTAGGTCTGTCAGATTGAGAAGTGACTGCTATTTCAAGCCTTCTTTTCCCTCTTATTTCACCGCAAGTTGAGTACATTTCATCTGCAGTTACGAAACAGACAGAAACCAGGAGTCATTGGACGAGAGCACGAGAGGGGGCGGAGAAACAGCTGAAAGACAGGAATGTTGACCCCCCCCGCCACCTCCCCACCAGACCTTTGACCCCCAAGCCAGCGCCCATACAGCCGTGAGATCAGGACACTCGCTCACTTTGCTGATTAACCAGCCTGACAGGTTTCGTGTGTGTGTGTGAGTGTGTGTGTGTGTGTGTGTGTGTGTGTGAAACTGATCCGCCTAGTTTGTCCTAGTAATCCACACCTTGGCAACTGAGACACGCCTCCACCCATTTTGGGTGGAGTACCGTCTCATTTCACGATTACAACAGGGAAACCTTTCTTCCTGTCTCGTGGCAAATAGGTGGTACTACAACGTTGCTCTCAACACACACCTTCGATGTATTCTTTCCCCCGAACTGGGCCCGCATAATCTGTACTTTTACTTTCCAGTACCTGAATGTGACTCCTAATCACCATTAAGGCAATTCCTCCTTGCTTTATAGTCCAGGTTCTGAGTGGTGTTAGCCTGTGATCAACCCCTTATTCCACCTTCCTCTCTTTAAATCCTTCTCGTCGTCATCCCCCCCCCCCCCTCCCTCCCTCATTCTGCGAACTCCTCTAAAAGCTTGCAACATTCAGTTCGAAGTTTTTTTTTTCTTCTAAGACGCAAACATCCTGAGCAGGAAGAGATAGGAGGAGATCCCCACTGCCATATCTTAACTCTGCTCTGAGATGCTGCCATCATCCAACCAGGGGCTCCATTTCAACTCTTTCAGAGCGGGCGACAACTGACACTTGTGTAAAAGGAGACAACTGTTCAGTAATTTGCTAGTGACAGTCTGCACACTTTCAGCGGAGACAATATCTTCACTTTGTAGGCAATTGGCTTTTTCCAGAGGCTTGTTCTGTAACTAGAGGGACAAGATTCTTCGCATAGTTGTGTGTGTGTGTGTGTGTGTGTGTGTGTCCACCGTGTGTGAGTGTGCGTATGGCGTGAGCCTTCAGTTGCTCTTTGGAGCCATTTACCCAGAGAGCAAAGGCCAAGTGCGTGAGAGTATGTTAATGTGCACACGCGTTTGTTTCTTCCATCCCCCCCCCCCCCCCCTTCCCCACGTTCATTTTCATGTGAATTGTGTACCTCGTGCTGTCGTATAATCACACCACAATTACACCTCCAACCACCAAATTTGAGGCAGAAAGTCCTGCCTGTATGTAAATGCTGCCCTGCAACTATTTTTGGTCGGTGCTTATTTTCAGAGTGGAACAGGTCACAGACGCCCAACCGACAGTTCGAGCACGTTTAAAAACACGACGCAAGACGACCCGTTGTCATTTACAAAACGTTCCCATCTCAGACAGTCAACAAGATAAAAAATAAACAGCCCAACTATCTACCCCTGTTCTTTGTAAGGTTGTCTGACAGTGATCGCTGCTGCGTCACAAGAACAAGCTTTCTGAATGCCTAGTCCTCTTGTAGGGAAACCTTAACGTCTTTCACGAGTATAAAAATCCTAAACTGTGTCTGCATGGCGTGTTAGTGCCTGGTGAGATATGCACTTCAAATTCTTTTCCAGATCTTGCATGTCCTGGCCAGCACATTGTGCATCTTGGTATTTGCATAGGCTACATGAAGTACCAACTTGAACCACAGATCAAATACACATGTACATTTATCATTAAAATCTTTAAAATAACTATTTTTCTTAACACTACTGGGTCGGTCATGTTAACAGAAATATCAATCACGGTTCTCCCCCCCACTGCAAAGTAATTACTTTAATAAGAAAACATCCTTATAGAAATGAGTTTCTGGTAGCGCAGTAGCACGACAGCACCAGTGAAATGCTGGTCTTGTTTGGATGTGCCTGACAGGCTTGGGGTTTCTCTGTGTGTCAGTTATCTGCCAAGCAGTCTGCCTGTTAGAGCTGTGAATGATACCAGCACTCCCCTCACTGTTTGCCCTGGAGTTCAGCATAGGCAACGCATGTGTAGATGTGTGTGAGTGAAAGAGAGAGCATGAGAGAGAGTTCAGTTTCACTCCCTGGGCCAGCGCAGCCTTCTTGTACTATCCTGCACGGGTGTGTGTGTGTGTGTGTGTGTGTGTGTGTGTGTGTGTATACACACAGCTCTAGTGCCAGAGGTTCTTCTTGTGAACCATGACTCTCTCGCTCTAGTTGGAATGCTTATCTTGAGAAATTGACAGTCAAAGCCTTGTCTCCACACCCTACCATGGGAGTTTACTCCCTGTGTGTGTGTGTGTGTGTGTGTGCGCGCCAAGCATCAGTCCTCATGTGTGTGAGGTATTCACCAAACCTCAACCTCACTGGGTACAGCAGAATGAGTCACTAACCAGTCACCCTGCTGGAGGGAGGCAGGCGAGGGGTGGGGCCTCCACCCATGGGTGTTACTGACAGAGAAGACTGTTCTTGCAGCAACATGTAAGGGGCCATGTTTGTCACTGCCCCCCCCCCCCCCGTCCTCTCCATTATGAAAGGTGTGGTTCTCCTATTCCCAAGTTTGGGAGTGTTTAGTGAATATGTTTACCATCCCAGTAACAGGCTGTGCATTTGAAGTTTGGAACTCACGCGAAGATTAGAGTCCAACAACAGCAGATATAACAAGTGATTAAACAAACTTATGTTTGTACTCACATTATTTGTATCATTTGTATTATTTGTATCATATTTTACATTGTATTCATTTTTTATTAGTATGCCACATATATGTTCTATGTTTGCTCATTTCTGCCACAGTGAATTCTGTGTTTGTCAATCTTGCACAGCAAATAAACCTCATTCTGATTCTGAAACAGCACAAAGCTGGTTGGATCCATTCTAACTTGTGCCCAGTCTATTTGACAGGCTTTTTATGGTGTTGAAGTTTGTGTGTGTTTGTGTAGTCTTTTTTTCCGGGGCGCGGCAATGAGTTCAGCCAAGCGATACGATTTGATTGTTTCCGTGTTGCGACACACCCCGCCATATCACCGTGGCAACTAAAATTGTTCATGCACCGTGCTGCATGTTGCTGGACCTCTGTCAACCTTGTGGAATCACCTGCTTCTCATCTCACACACATGCACACACACACACGCAGTAACAGGTCATCAGTGTGTGGCCTGACACACGACACACCCCATGGTACAAGGCCTGGAGGGATGTGTGGTTTGGTAGGGACTGTCTTTACTGACTGTACCAGATGGCTACAGTGATTAAACTGAGAACAGATATCACACAGAAACACAGAGAAAGAGAGAGAGACACAGAGAGAGAGAGAGAGACAGAGAGAGAGAGAGAGAGACAGACAGACAGACAGACAGACAGACAGACAGACAGACAGACAGACAGAGAGAGAGAGAGAGAGAGAGAGAGAGACCCAGACATGTTGGGACGGGTTTCTGGAGCGAGGCTCCATGAGGAACGTCTCACTTCCACCGAAACTGTAACTCTGAAACCACTGAACCTAAAAAAGCTTTTTCATGTCGTTGAAACTACGAAATGCAAATCAAGCGAGATACGGGCCAGACGGAGATAGAGAGAAGCAGAGAGAGAGAACATGTCAACCTCGTAGCAGAGTTCCTCACTAAAGCCAGAACAAAGGTAATGATTTCCCATTGTCTGGTGGGAACCAGAGGAACTGCAGTGTTGCTACCTCAAATGAGACTTTGGCCCTTGTTTCAACACTGTTTGGTTAATGACTGACAGGGGTGATACTCTTCCCTGCCTTGTCATTTCTCCTTCCCCAGAACTGAGTTTAGCTGTTCAAGAGAGGGCCACACCCTGCCCTTCCTTCTCTGTACTATCTACTGGAGAGGCTCCTCGTGTCCTGGGGGGAGGAGGCGGGGGTGACAGGATACTGGGGGGAGAAGGGGGAAGAAAATAAATGGAGCTCACAAAAAACGAAGGCAGGAATGTCTGTTGGTGAGCTGACCAGTACGAACAGGGAGAGAAAGGGGGAGAGAGAAAGGGGGAGAGGGAGATGAATGGCGTTTGGCTGACCAACGCTCTAATCCTGGTGTGACATTCCGCACAAACTCAGAACATTCAGCCGCCCCCCCACCCGCCCCACACACACATTTCTCTCCAGCTCTCACTTCTATATTACCCGAAAACAGTCCAAAGTGTAAAACGAAGGCTCATCTTTCCCCCTTACCTCACAATCCTATCATCATGACGTGGAAAACGACACAATGGTTCGATGACTGCCGGCTCCTGAAGTCTCTGAGGCTGGTGTGAACATGCAGTTCATCTCCCCAGCCTCCCCACACAGGCATGGCAGACAGGGAGTGTCTGTGGAGGCCTCAACACAGGTGTGCCACTATGTGTGTGTGTGTGGACAGGGCGTGGTGGGGATGGGGCGAAGGCCAAAACCAGCATGGGGTAAAACAACAGCAGGTGTCTTATTAAAGTATGATAGCCGCCCCCGCAGTGTTGAACGAAACCTGCTTCGCCAAGATAAGGTTGGGGCTTAAAAAAAAAAAAGCCTACCCTAAACTCTCGCAGCCAAACAGGACCCCACCCCATCTCCCCCCCAGAGAGGTAGATAGATGAAGGCTTGGCTTGGTGCCGAATTCCAACATGGCCCCCGTAGTCCGTGGAAAAGCCTGCAGCTAGAACAGGTATGACCAGACAGGCCTTGACGTGAGGCTGCCCTGCTCTGGGTGTATTAGCTCTAACAGACTTCCAAGCAGAGGGCTCTCGTGGGTTTTACACTTCAAATCTCGGCTTATCCCCATCTGATGTTCTTTCGGCTAGGTAGACTCCTGGTTACTGTACAGACAGATGGAGATGAGGAGGTGGATAGACGGTGCTGCAGGGTTGCGGAGGGGGCGAGCAGATCAAACAGATTAAGGCCCATTTCCACACATCTGTAAAGATTTACAAACCATCTGGGTGGGGCCATACAGGGACATATATCCATACACTCGCATATTACCCTGCCCGCCCCTGAGGTGGAACACAAAGCCATGCCACCCCCCCCCGTGACACACCAGTCTCGCGTTGCTTTTTCACCGAAACCCAAAACACGCTCTCGCTAGACTCAAATGGCTTTGTGAGTAGCGGTCCAGCCAGCTGAGCCCCTGCAGTTAAAAGGCTGCGGGTCAGTAAGTGCTCCCCTGATGCTGGGCACGCACACGCACACACTAGCGAGGGCACATCCCTCATACGAGTCCGGCAGGTGGTCAGGGACCAACTAACTCAGCTGAGAGAAAATTTAACCTCCACTCAAGACGATGGTCTCCCTCTCTCTCTCTCCTACCCTTCCCTCCATCTCTCTCTCTCTCTAATCCTCTCTCTTTCTTTCTCCCTACGTAGGACCGGCCACGGTGCTGTAACAGGCAGAGAGGGCTAATTGGTTAGCTGTTGTGCGGGAATCAATACAGGGAGGATGTGTGGTGATGCGCACACTGATGCTAATGGATTCATTGCGGCCGGCCGAAAGGAAGTTGCGGTCATCGCTGGGCACACGCTGACTGTGTGGGGGGGACCGAACAATCGTTTTCCGGTCATCACCAACAGTTCTCCATTGCCGCTGTCCATTTGGGAAAAACACTTTGGGAGCCATATTAAAAGCCCCTTTTTTAAAGCATCCCAGGGCCTTTTGTGGCGAAACAAGTCGGGGAAAGGTCGAGAGAGAGAGAACGTCAAATCTGCGGATGGTTTCGGATGGTGCAAGTGCCCGTACTCCAGAGAACCGATCAATCCAACAAAAATGGCCAGCGTGCCAAAACTCTCCCCTCCAACAGAGAAACCGTATTGAAAAGCCTTCACATAACGGAGCTCCCTGCTGGAGAGGCCGCGTGTGAAAACAGAGCGAGCGCACATTCTTCGACTGGAGATGGGACTGTGCATTACGAAAGACATGTGCTTTTTATCCGTTTAAGAATCTGCGTGTCGAAGATGGTTTGCATCTGCTTCTACTACAAATGCCGTTCATGACTCTGGACACTGGATTACGCCTCCAAGTTCAGCCCATTGAATCCATTAAAAGGCTTAAAATGCACGGACAGCATTAAACAAGCATGTTTGGCAATAGCTGTGACCACGTCCACGCATGTAAGTTTTGTGGACCAGCTGACGGACCTATAAAGCTGCAGGTCACAGCTGATAACGTCCCATTCCCACCACCAGTCCAGCTGTGTCTAGTAAGTGAATGGTGTCCACCATGACTCATTAAGAGAAACAGAATCCAGTCGCTAAAGCCGTCCCCTTTCAAAAGATCACGGCTCCCAGCCCCCCCCACCCACCCCACCCCTCACTTCCCTGAAACTGCGTCAGAGGTGCCTTGTTACAGTCATCTTCATCTAGTCCCCCCCGCTGCCTCCTCCTGAATCAAAGGAAACTTGTGTTGCCTCAAAGGAGGAGGTGCGTTACGCATGCTCAGATTACACTGACAGGGAAGGCAGTGTGTGTGTGTGGGGGGGGGGGGGTCACCTCCTCACAGCCCTGTGACGACGTCACCTAGGTGAAGAGTGTGCGTGACGCTCGCGCTGCTTACAGAGCGTCTCCCCGCTCGTTCTTGATGAACGTCCTGAGAACAGAGGAGGCCAGAGTTTCGGATGTGGCCGTGACGTGGTTTAACCTTCTGGACTGTTCACCTCCATTGTTAAAAGGCAAAAGCAGGAAGGATGAGGTTGGCATGCTGTGACCCAGTTACTATGTTTGACAGAGGAAAGGGAGACACCTAAAGTTACCCCCTCCCACACACACAGTGTTATGTACCTCTATGTCTAGCAAGCTTACTCAGGTTGGTTATATTGCCCTGTCTGAGGTTCCTAAGGTGCAAGGGAGTAGGGGGGGGGTCGGAGTCTTAGCTAGCGTGGATACGCATGGGTGTGCTCCTGGGCACTGAGGCGGTGAAACAGATGATGAATATTTCAGGGAGATCCGAGCCAGACGGGAGGCCGGGGGAGACCAGAGAGAGTTTAACTGACAGGTTACGGAAGCGTACCAGACGTACAGTCAGAAAGACCAGATGATGGAATTAAATAGACGGTCAGCTTGTTTTTTTCCACATCCCATACAGATTGTGAACAACACGGATTTCTTTTTGTACATTTTTGAAGGTTGACACCACTGTAGGATGTCACCCCTAGGAGTTTTCAAAGGCCTGACAAAAAAAACTGCCACGTTGCGCAAGACAACAGCGTTTCAAGTCTGTATAGAAAGGATACAAAGATTCTCTGCTCAGATAACTGTCTAGTTAGCGTATTGCTCCTAGTTATTAAATGTCCCCTCCCCAACACACCCTCATTCCTCTCCTGTCCTCTGCCTCTCGCTGGAGTTTAATTAAGGGATGAGTAGGAGGTGACGTGACTCGAAGTGATGACGGGAAGCACAGCTCAGCTTAATTTACCTCAGTCCCCCCCCCCCCTCCAAGAAAAAGCATGTAAATCTGTGTCAGTTATGAAAATAAAGCACCCGTTTATATATTCATAAAGAAACACTAATGGGTTTGGCTATTTATGGCACAGCCCGTCATCTGCAAATGGGCTGGGTGTTTCTGACAAGCGGGTGATGGGACTTTGAGAATCTAAAAGTTGGCTGACTAACAACTTCTGAAAGTGCAAGTGACGGGTGTGTGTGGTGTGTGTGTGTGTGTGTGTGTGTGATGCAAGGGACTCTTCCTTAGCCAAGCCAGAAACCCGTCTTAAGTGAATAATTCAGCTTTGTGACGGTAATTTGAGCCCAGCTGGGTTCATTCGGGCGATGCCAGCCCTGGACAGCCTCTTAAACATCGTGCCACCACACTGATGAGGGCCAGCAAGAGAGAGAGAGAGAAGAGCTTCCCAGTTTCCCCAGAAAGTAAATCTAATCTAGACTGGACAAGTCTTTAAATGGGCGCACAAAGATTCTGCTAGCGTCAAAGTCCTCAGTCATTCTGCAAAAAAAGCCTGGAAGAGCTGTCAGCAGAAGGAACTTCAGTAGCCCATTATTGACCCTCCAGTTTTTCCCTTCAGCTGTTACCAAGCTGCAAGTTCATGCTCAAGACAAAGTCACCTTGTCTGAGGATAAACACATTAACGATTGAGATTCTCCCTCTGTGATGGTCACAGAGAGAAAAAGAAGAAAGACACGCTGGCATCAGGGGAGAGTGAACAGATCTGCTTTGGGTTGATAACAACACTGTCTGGAGGAAGATCTCGTCTTAAATCCACGCCACGCTGTGGAGATTACCGTGGTAATCACACCATCTTCCATTTCCACGGCAACACGTTGATCTGAATCCCGTATCGCAGTTGAACCCCAAACACAGCGCTACATGTGGGCTGATTAAACTGCTGTAACTGAGCCACTGAGAGAGCGTGTAAGAAACAGTGGGAGAGAGAGAGGGAGAGCGATACGGTAGAGAGAAAAAGGCTAGAATGGAGGAGGGAGGGCCAACACATCGTAAGACGCCTGATTCCCAAGATCAATCAAAACCAGACTATCCAGTTGGCAGACAGTAAAAGCAGAAACTGGAGGATGGGTGGGGGTGGGGGGGGGGAACTAAAAGAGAAAGACTGTGTGGGACAGAAACAAAGACCGTTTATGGTATATTTATGTTAATCCCCTTTGCAAAGTGTAGCCCTATTTATAAACCCGGCAAGATCTCCTGGCCCCTTGCTGTCCCTAATGTAGGACAATATCAGAGAATTAAGCAGGGAGGTTGATGTGTGTGGTGTGGTGGGTGGTGGGGAGGAGGATTAACGCTAGTTGCAATCCCAGCTGCATATCTCAGTCTGGTCTCTCTCTCCCCCCGCCCAGGGTGGTGCAGCTGCAGTACTCAGACAGGCTGCTGGCCCACAGACGGCTGCCCCTCGTGGGCCAGGCGCTGCACGGTTGGTCTGGCCCGCAGAATGCCGTGACACTGTGAAGGAACTCTGCTCAATTCAACATGAGGCCCATTGAAAACATCAGCTGAGCTGCCTGGTCTAGAACACTGGCGGCGGCCAGCGAACGGTGGCTTGTTACCATTGGGTAGCACGCTTCAGAGAGATTCTGCTCGTTATTTAGACGATGGGTGTGTGGGTTTTGTACGCAAGCAGTGTGGTGGGGGGACTGGGTGAGGGGGGGGGGGGGTGCAAGCTTTGCATTTTGGCTGACATCTGCTAAAACTCTAATTCCAGGCTTGTCCGTGTCCAATTTGACTTTACCCAGATATTAAAGTTGGTGGGGATGCTAACGAATCAGATGACGTTGTTGCAATTACATGTTGTCAAAGTGGATTTACAGTCAAAAATCGAGTGAGTGAGTCAAAATCCTTCCAGTAGCATGTCAGGGCAGTGAAATTGCTGTAACCCGAAGGCTTATGCTAAATGTATTTGGTCATGGATGAGGTGGAGTGAATGAGGTTTACCATCAATGACACAATCCTGATGAACACCTTGCTCATGGACCACAGAGTTGGCAAATACATGTGGGAGTGGGGGGGTGACTAGAAGTGGGGTGGGAGTGGTGACTGTGGGGGGGGGGCGACTCACATTTGCTATCACTACCTCACTCATTAACATTATAATTTATAATTCATCATCATCCATTATGTATGTGCGAACCTTTCACAAGTCACACGCCCCACCCTACAATTGATTCACTGGGGGGGTTTCAAGGCCAAAACATAATTTCCATAGAGATGTGAAAGGTCAAGTTGGTGTTAATCCTGCCAGACAATATTTCATCCACTCCAGTGCAGCTAATCAAAAAACTAAAATACCAGGGAAGGAGCTCTATTTAACTGTGCAAGTGCCCATAGTTTACAGTACCAGTGAACTCAATGAAAATGTAGGTGTGGCATTTGGTATCATTTTTGCTTTGTCAGACAAAATAAACGCCCAAACATTGAGCCAGATGTGTTTTTTTTTTTTTTACAAAAGGTGAACAGCTTTATGAATTTAACATAAATTATATGACATGTCATACTATTATATATAATTAAAAATATTAAGTGACAAAAGGACATTTCTAGATCACTTGTTAGGCATGTCATGTGGACAGAATGATCATTGCATTTGGCAATGAAGCAGGAGAGACGAACTTCGATCAGACTTTCAGTTCAAGCTTCAATAGGGGTCAGAATGACGTCGAATGAATCAATTATCCTTTTCCAACATTGCATTGTGTTTGGTAAAAAAACAAACATCGTGTGTTTGATCCTATCTTTATCCCCCCCCCCCCCTAAAAAAATACACAGTAACAAACTTTAAACGATTCAATGATGAACCGACTATGGCCATTGCAGAAATGAGAACACAAAGCAACACTTTACTTTCAAATGGGACACACTACACAATATAAACACACGTTTCTATATTATGTAGTTTGTTGAAAAGTATCAACAGCGAGGAATAACAAAGAGGAAGAAAAAAAAAACGACACAAAATGAACCCCGTCTCATAATAACACGTCCTACTTCCCTAACTAAACTAAACTAAGGGGGTTTAATCAGTTCAAACGTTCATTTTACTCTCTGTCAACAGGACTGGATACAAATACGGTAAAAATGCAAACTTACCTGTCGAAATAAAACAGTTTGTTCTCGATTATTCCAAGTACTTTGCTCCAAACAGAGTTTGTTAAAGAGCAGCCTCCGTCTCTACCACAGTACTAGAGGCTAGAGGCTGAACAATGAGTAAAACCTCACTGCAGACTCCGCCCTCCTAACCACGAGGGCTCCAGCCCCAGCCCCGGCCCCAGCCCCAGCCTCAGCCCCGGCCCCAGCCCCACCCTGACGAGGCTCACCCCCAAAGGTGTGTGTGCCGAAGACAAAAACAGCCAATCAGAATATCCCCTCTTGTCTATAATTAATTCGTCGAGCTCATTAAACTGTGTTTATTGAAATCGTCGGACAACACATGTGTAGGTATTCGTTCAAAAAAGGAGGAATAAGTTCGTTAATTTACGATGAACTGCACCTATACACGGTTTACTTAGAAATATTTACAACAGTATAGGATTTAAGTGTAGCTCACCTGTATTCTGGGTGTGGCCACACCTTAGTTTCGTCATGACGCTTCATGTCCAGACAGAGATGAGTCACATGGGTAGGTTATGCAGGGAAATGTCCAAAGTCTCTTCAAAGATAACAGCAACAACTGTCAAATACCCTACAGCAGGCCATGTTAAACTAGTTCCATATGTTTCTTTGTGTGTTTGTAAATATTCTATTGTCAGTATAAACTGTCATAAATAAAGCCAATATGTTCCTACGCAAATGCCAAAATAACACAAGCAACACAAGGGCAAGCCACACACACACACACACACACACACGACTCATTCTTTACCCTGCATTTTAATCTCCTCGAAGCCAAACTTTAACATATTGTCATGAAGAGAAACAGACACACAGACATGGTTAATAGCCAGTGTACTAACATGAGGGGAAAGGGACGGAGAGCATTTGAAAACTCGATAGCTCAAATAGGTCAGACCGCCTCTAGCCTGAGGGTATATTGTTATACTGCATTGTGACAGACATCTTCTTCAGTCTCCCAGACCGGAAAGAGACATTGACAGAAACAAGAGATACTGGGTCAAGACTAGTTTTATGGGCCATATCTGGGTGTATAACAAGTGTAGAGGGGCTCTTGTCTCTCTGTTGCCCCCGGGGCATTGTTGGCACTTATTTACACAAGAAAACATCTCCATAGACTCATATTCTTCAGTGTTGACTGGACCAGGTGAGACTTTAGCAGCACACATTAATGACACATGAATACTTTGATTGAGATCCAATTAAAAACAATACATTTTAGATCAAAATGATCCGTCAGTTTTCCACACTTCAAGAGGCATCTAAAGACAGCCCTCTTTATGCTAAAACCCTCTTTTGACACTTTAATAATGAGGTTGAACGGGAAAATCTGACATCTGTATCCTTTATTTGGTCGCTATTACTCCTTGTTCTGCTTGTCTGAAACCTCAGAGAGGATAAATATAATGTTGGGATGTGCTGGAGAGAAGAATAGAACCATTGTTTTAACACTGCAAGGCCTGTCATTGAATATCAGCCTGGGGAATAAAGAGAGGGATTCATGCTAGTGTCTTGAGTCCTGAGTCATATGGACTTGCTCTGTTTCGCCACCTGTTTCAGGGCTGCAGTGATGGATAGCAGCCCTCTGATTGGACCGTTTGGCTCAGGTAGGACTCAATTTTTTTCACTCGATTCACAGGAACACTTTTCATGTTTGGACAAGCGTGTGCAGGTTTTTTTTAATGATCTAACCCCCTTCAATACAACTACCCCTGCCTCGCTTCTCTCTCTCTCTTTAGCCCTTTGACACTGGACACATGCTCTCTCCCTCTATCTCTCTCTCCCTTTTCACACACATACACACACACACACACACACACACACACACACACACACACACACACACACACGCACACACACAATCTAATATAGTGTGGATACATCATGGATGTATTCATTGGCTTTTAATAGCCTCTCTGAATCATCCAGGTTGGGGTCACCCAGAACCCCGCGTTCTCGTCTCTCCAGCCATCTTCAGCACGACCCTGCGACCTCATTGTTAATGAACCATGAATCTCACACCATGTGAGACTGACCCGGTCTTTCCCCGCAAGGTCGAGACACGCTGATATGATGTCCCGGGCCTCACAATACTCCACTGTCTGTCCCTCGTGCCCCACAGGAAATGAGGCCCATTGTCCTTGTGGGAGGAAGTGGCCTGAACCAAGCCAGGGGCATGTTGGGATTGATGGAGACACTGCTGTAAATTATTAATGGAAGCCTCCTGATTGGAGACAGTGTAGTTGTGTGTTCAATGGCAGCGCAATGGATAGCATGGAATTGTTGGAAAAACATCACACCACCTCGGAGAGAATTGCCCTATTGTCAACATTAAGGGCTCCTTTGGACAGTTAATGTTAAGAGATTCTAATGCAAGGCTGCCTTGTTTTTGAAAATTGCAAATGCAACTTTGACATTGGCCCATGCTTATTTTGAATGTGCAGATCTATAATTTAGATTTAAATTGTGCATTGCGTTGTCAATCATTATGTTTATAGCTATGGTTCATCTGCCTGCGCCCAACATAATTGGCTGAACATAAAAACACATTATGCAGAAACTATTATTGTTTATTCAGCTGTTTCCAATGTTACAAACGCAATTTCTCACTTGTTCCTCTAGAGGGCAACAACGTCACACTGAATAAGATAATGTGACGCTGTGTCTGCCAAGTCTGATGTCTTGATGCAAAAAAACAAATTATCATTACAACAGTACATCACTTTGAAAGGGGACACTTTCAAAAAACGGTCTCCATCTTTGAGAACGCTTGATGTAATCAAAACAAATTCAACTGACCCACACGGTAAAATAAACATACCAAAATGTTGACTTCATTTCAAACGATCTACAGTGTATAAATCCACATTTTAAACATGCATTAAGAGCCTACACATAGCAATAAAAATATTTTCACATTCATGTTTCAATACTGCATATCGACATAGTTATTCTATTTAGTAACACTCAACCACAGTAGTTCTAGTTCAAGTGCAGGCCAGAGGTTCTATTTTTGGTTCCACCAGGAACTACAGGTTCCACAATGCTTTGCTTCCAAAATGACCAAATGGAAGATCCACACCGATCCACTGGCTTACTGGTTACTGACAGTTCGAAGTTTGCCGGAAAAGTTCTAGAACGACCTTGAAGAAAACACTCTGTGACGTAAGTGTCTGTAAGTTTCTATTGTCAGACACTTCTTATAGTGATGTGGTTATGGTGTCATTTCATTGTCATCGCTTGTGTTTCCATGTTTTTCTAAATATTTGTTGGCCGGGGCAAGCTTCCATGGGCTACAGGGTGTGACTGTTTTATTGTTGAACTTCAAAGAGTTTCCTCTACTTAGGACAAAAAACTAAACAGTTTTCTGGTTTCAAAAAGTGAGTGTATTTACTTTGTTTGCCCATATGTGTACATATCAGTATTCAGAAAGGTGTACACTGTTATTTTTTGGACAGATGGGAAGGGGATCTGTAATGATATATTTTAGTTATAATTTTGGGGGTATCATTATGCAATAACACTTTGTAATCTGAGCTATCCTAATTGATAGTTAGTTCCATGGTCTTGTGTATTCTGCATTTCATAGGACAGTACAGGAAACAGCTGCATCAGGGATGGAACTGGGGTTTTATGCATGGATAGACAAAACATGTCAGATTAAACTATTAATGATTCATCAGGCTTGGTTGAAAGGTCCTGTTTAAGCACATGATCACAGGGGCTTTGAACACAGGTTGGCAGATATGTGAATATTACAGTAGCCAGTAAGACAGTGTTTGACACAGACTGAAGGTTTGTTTTTGAGAATGCAAGTCTACTGGTAATACTGTTAAGGTTGTCTACATTCTCTGACCCAAGTTTATTATCTGTCTCATGGTTAAATAAGTTTTCAGTCATTTGAAAGGTCAAATGCGTTCATACCTTCGCAGTCTCTTCGCAGGTTTCTTTATATATATTCAAGGTTTCTATATATATATATATTCAACGTTTCTGTATATATATTCAAGGTTTCTGTATATATATTCAAAGGTTTTATTTCCTGAACGGTATGCCATTTTATATATATATATTGCCACAATTTTTCCATTCTAACTCAATCATTTGAATTGAGGTTTTTGCATGAGGTTGATACATGCTATTTTTTCATAATTTCCCCCAATTTAAGGTTAGTGTTTGAGATTTTATTATCAAAAGGTGCATCCTTGTTTGACATTGTTCTCTGAGACAGCAGGTGGCGCTGTTCTCTTTCATTTTGACGGTTCATGCAGAAATGGCCTTTTATGGAGCTTTTCTCCCCATGAGTCACAATTACTTAATCTCTATCATTCCTTTATTAGATTTAGCAAATGTACAGCTTGTGATTTCAAATTCAGAATATCTGTGCATGTGTTATACACGTCTTCATTATACGCCTTGATGATGATGTGGGAATGTATACATCTCATATCCAGTTCAGTCCACTTGCTTAAACATGAAACAATGTTGTCCATTGTTTCATGTTGTCGAATGCTCTCTGTATGTGCTCATTTACTCTCTTTGGCCTAATTAAAATTCTACAGCGGACAATTGTCGTAGAAAATCTTTTAAATTTGTATTAATGAGAATACTAGGTTGGAAAGAGATGGCTGGCTGGCTGTCTGCATTATTTTATTATGTTAAAGAATACATTGATTATACATACTTGCTTTGAAATATTATATAACTGTACGCGTACATTGTTGCATCCAACAAAATTACATTGAAAAACCAAATGTGCAGCAAATACACATTCAATTTGAATCGCACAATTGCATAAACTGTTGAAGCAATTACTGTAATCTTTGGAACTGATCGTCAACATTACCATGGGCAGAGACAGTCATTATCTTCTAATCAATAATCTAATCACATTAGGAAACAGACTTGAGTGGAAAGCACACTGCCCTATACTGTGATAACTGCTGAATGACTACCAGTTACTGTACTTAAGAGTGCCTGGGATTTGCTTGTGATTTTGATTTTGCTTGTGGCTGTTACAGGGAGGGAGATGCTTTATTTGACTAATGCAAATGTCCTGTGAATGAGTGAGTGAATGAATGAGTGAGAGAGACAGCGATACAAACACACACACAAAGACAGAGAGACAGACAGTCAGAGATACAGAGAGAGACAGACACAGACAGATAGAGATACACACAGATAGAGACAGAGATAGATAGGGAAATCCTTGCCTGCAGCTGCAGTATAAGTGCTGACTCACAGACTCCTTCCTCTCTCTCTCTCTCTCTCTCTCTCTCTCTCTCTCTCTCTCTCTCTCTCTCTCTCTCTTTCTCCCTCGTTTCTCTAAAACACACCCCATCAACACGCCCTCCTTCTCTTCCACACAAACCCTATCATATGTCCCTCCCCCATCGTCCCTTTCCTCTTCAACCACCCCCCCCCCCACCACCACCACCACCACCACCACGCTCTCTCCCTCACTCCTCTGCTCCCTCTCAGAGGTGGACACTATCCATTGGGACAAGGACTACACCAGCTGACAGGAGAAGCATGAGCAGAGGGCATTGGATCTGATAGACACACACACACACACACACACACACACACACACACACACACACGCACACACTGAAGGAGAAATCGTCTGACAATAACGCCCTCGCAATGCAAGGATACTCCAACACAACAATTAACAGTAAGTGGTCCAAAGAGCATCGTTGTCTATGATATTGAATTGGAACGTTAGCACAGTTAGCATGGTGACTGTCTATGCAGCTTGGTTGGAGTGTATAGCTCCTCCACTCGTTAGCAAAAAAGCCGGTATAGTGGCCCTAGTGTTTGTTGGTCTCCACTCCCTGCTACTTTGTTATGTCCGTATGTGGGCGGATGCACAAAGTGACTGGAGAACTGCGTGTGTTTCTGTGTGAGGCTCTTAGTCTAATGAAAACATGGCAAACATGCGCTTGAATGGCCACATTGTCTGAGGCCTTTCTGTCTGTTTATGTGCACTTGTGTTGTGTACATGCTCGTTCTAGAGCCTGTTTGGGACACACACACACACACACACTTTAACAGGAGATTTTGGAGTAGGTCTATCATTTTCAGACCACACTGACATGGGAATTACATGTAACAGGTGTCATACAAAAGGGAGGTTTGGTTGTCTGGTGGGCTTGGTGTTCTCACATATCTCTTAGTTCACCCGGCTGTTCCGTTGAGTTCACCACCTGGCCCTAAGGTCATTCACTCTGACCTGGTTGACTGGTTGTCTAGCATGTGTTTGGCTGGCTGACTGACTGGCTGGCTTGTTCACTCGCTGCTTAGTACCCTCTTCAGACTCAAATAGCTAAATCACTCCATCTCTAGTTGTGAAGAAATGGCATTCTGGCAAAGCTTAGTCTAACTGCATCCTAAAAGCTAGTTGTGGACCTCCATTGATTTGGAATCAGCCCTTGAATGCCACGGCCATTACAGCACAGTGTGTCTCCCATCTCTCACAGCTTTGATCTTTGTTGCTTGTCTTGTTTGGAAGTACCGGCCTGTATGGAAGCTGTAGCCTAGCATAGCATAATGCCCATCATCATCATTCACAAGAGGGCTGAGAGAGAGGGAGAGAAAGAGAGAGAGAGAAAGTGAGAGGTGGGGAAAAGATGGAATGCTAGGGAGAGAAGTTCAGAGAGGCTGAGTGACAGAAACACAGTGGGCATGATGGTTTGTGGTATTTGTGGTACACTTTCTATTCACACCAGTTTTGGGTCCAAATATAGCTGCTCCAGTTGCCCGGGTTGCCGCTAGGCTTTAAAAATAACCTGGTTGTCTCGACAAACACTTGTCCTCTTGACATTGCCTTATTCTCTCTCTGTCTTTCTCTCTCTCTCTCTCTGTCTCTCTCGCTCTTTCTTTCTCTGTCTCTCTTTCTTTCTCTGTCTCTCTTTCTTTCTCTGTCTCTCTGTCTGTCTGTCTGTCTGTCTGTCTGTCTCTCTCAAACACATGTATTCCTTGTCCTGCTGCCGTAGTGTCTCTCTCTCTCTCACGTTATCTCTCTATTCTCTCGCCCCCGCTCATGCTTATTGGCCGTGGGGAACCTTTATCTCTCTGCTCGCATCCTGTCTTTTGTCACGCTGCGCTTGTCCCAATGTCAGAGCCTGATCAAAAAGAGGAACACAAACAAGAGGGCAGCAGGTTCCTCTGGGTCGTGATATGGTGCCAGTTATCAGGCTTGATCTGGTTGAGTCTGAGGTCTTCATTGTTTGTAGCCTGTATACCCTTCAGTAGAGTTGTTTGTGTATGTAAATGATAGCAAATAGCCACGGGACGACACAGCCTAAAGTTCACTGTGGTGTTTACTAGGCTGTGATAATCAAATGGCAAAAGTATACAATTATAATTCTTCCCCCTAAAAAGTCACATTAAAATGGCTAGTGAGCTATTAATGTGATTAACTTGGTGTCACATGGCGGAGCCTGGGTAGATTCCACTGTACATTAATTTGGCGGTTGGCAGTGACAGTTTATGGGAAGACTGGGTTAATGGTTAACCTGGGTTAACTAACCTGTGTTCCCACTGTAGGCCCAGTCTAAGGATACGGACATCCTGACCTTACCTGTTACCCCCTGCTGGGAACAGGGGATGGACAAGCCCTTTAGATGATGTCATAGAGGAAGTAGACCCTGTCTGTCTGTCTGTCTGTCTGTCTGTCTGTCTGCCGTCGCCAGATGCCAATGATTTTGCCATCAATGGCTTTCAGATATAATATTACGCGATGATAAGAAAGTATGATTCCAGGAAGGTTTTATCAGTTTGATATTCTTTATTTGAACACAGAAATGCTGCACTGATTGCCAAGTGCAATGTGATTGAGGACTACATTTTCCACGACTCAAACACAATACAAACAACTTTGGTCATTAGGATGGATGCGTTTGAGTAATTGTGTGCGTGTGTGTGAGTTTCTGAACCTTCCATTTGCCCCTCTGACCACTATAAAACGACACACAGGTGCTGCCAAGGACACGAGTGTGCAGTAAGCTGCTTCGACACTGAGGCTTGTTTGTGTAGGCAACCCTGTGGTCAGATACTTACCAGATACAGCCAAGCTTATCGCCTCTCCTAGACCACGAGACACACACTGATGTCATCTCATCCTCCCAGCTGTAAGGAACGAGGCCCCGACCCAAAACCAAAGTTCACAAAATAATATCTTTAGATGCTAGATATACTTTATTGATCTTTTATTCACTAGCCTTCTATCATTTCAGTCATTTTTAATGTTCCTCTTGACTCTCACTCAGTGGTCTTGACCTCAGCATTGTTCATTGTGTGACACACTTGAAGTAACTGAGGTTGGTTACACCCCTTCCTTCAAGGTTGTTAGACGGAAGACATCTGGAAGGGTTTTTTTCAACACTTCTTCATTGTTTTGTAGGATAAGCTAGCTTGTGTGGAACTGGAACACAATGGCTTGTTTTTATCTTGTGTTTTCTCTGTTCTCTAATCAATTTCCCCGCCATTTTTTCTGTGTAGATTTTTGTACAAAAGATGTGTTCAATGACGGAGCAATGAAGGAGCGATGATGGGTTCAGAGTCCTAACTCCGCCCTCCTGGATAGTAGATCTCCATGAGACAGATCCCCGCCTCTCAGCTTCTATGGAAACTCTAGTGTAATCTGGTTGTGACTTGATTCACTGTAACCAATTTGTGTTTTCTTTGCCTCAACATTCTCTTCCCTCCTCTGGCCCCTCTGTCTGCCCTCTCTTTCCTCCCTCACCCCTCTCCCTCCTCACCCCTCGCCTCTTTCAGTCTCTCTAGCACCCTCTTTTACTTTCCCTCCCTCCCTCCTTTCCTCCCTCTCTCTCTCTCTCTCTCTCTCTCTCTCTCTCTCTCTCTCTCTCTCTCTCTCTCTCTCTCTCTCTCTCTCATGGTGTTCCCTGTGTGACTCTCCACACGTACACACCCCTCAGCTGAGGGCATAGTTTGCACTGAGCACTTAAGGCTCTCCAACCTGCCCTTGACCTTTCCGGAATTTTCTGTGTATGCTTTTGAAATGTGTTTTTGCTTTTGCATGGGAATCTTTTCATAACCCAGATATTCTCACAGTATATATATATATATAATTTATTTGGATTGATTTAATTTAGTAGAGCCCTTTATCTATAACAACTGAGATACACATAGTGCAGAACATACTGTACATAGTAAATACAGCGACTGCTGCATCTTTATAATATGGGTTCTGTTCATAAAAGAGCGACGTCAGCGAATATTTAACCCTGGTAGACATCATGGCTTGAGTGAAGGTGAATAAGAGCCGGCATGCGATGCGTGGGACCTGCCCTCTCGGATGGCTTTAAGTGGAGAGGATGGATGATAGGATGGATGCATGGATGGATGCTTGGATGGATGGTTGGAGAGGCGGGCCAGAGTAATTCACTTAACCAGAGCTGATTTAAGGGGGTTGGCCCTGGAGGTGGGATGGAATATTAGAGAGAGAGATGGGTGGGGGGGGGGGATGGGGGTTAAATGGGGGTCGTTGTCATTTTGTGTGTGTGTCTGTGTGTAGGGTTACTCGTCTCATTGACTACAGTGCTATGGCAGCAGAGGTATCATCCCATCCTAAGTGACTGGCGATTGCATGCAGCTAAAATACTACACCTAAGCCTTGACACAGTGAACAGAATATTATGTGCAGCGACAGTCACCTAATATATTTATGTCTTGAAGTACGCTCTCTAATACGCTCAAGCACTGCTCAGTATAATGAATGTCCTCTTCTCCCCCAACCTTTTCTTCCTCTAGTTACAGATCAATACCACCCCCAGCCTTTCCCACATGTTCCTGAATATGATATGGGCTTCTTATGTATTCGTTCCCTGCATGAATGGGTTGGAATCAGCATCAGTGTTAGCGTTAGCATCGTGTGTTTTCCCTGTTCGGTTGTAGTGCCACCAGGTGCCACCTGCTGCTTGGTGCTGTTACTGTTTTGTTTCAAACCCATAAGCGGCGTGTCATGTTTCAGTAACCTGATTTGCATGCCCATGGGGTGTGGTAACATGAGCTCTGTGACCCTAAAAACAACAGCAAAGGGTTAGCCAAGCTTGTAGGAGGAACGTGCAGTTCTAAGTACTATCATTAGACGTAGAGGTATGTGAAGGCTAAGGTGCAAGGCATTCGAAATATGTTCTGGTTGAAGAAACCTTGACCTCTCTCTCTTCTCCAGGTCAGCCTCTGTACCAGATGAGACCCTCTCCTGCACTGTCGCCCTGAGCCTCCACGGGGCCTTCGTCCCACGGAGGGACACCCACCCACCTGGCCCACCTTCACCCTGAACCCCACACCCCCAGTCAAGCTGTCCCACCCTCCTCCCTCCCTCTCTCCTCCTCCTCATCTCCCCTTCCCCTGGCCTCCGCTGGACCCCCGGTCCTCCTTCTCCCACCATGGGGGGCAAGGGGAGGAGGAAGCGTCAGGCGGGCTGGATTGGGACCCCCTGCCTTTCTACACAGCTTCCAAGGGGGACCCCCAGGATGGAGATGATAAGGGAAGCCATGATGCTTCCACCCTCACAGGTAAACTGATCATCTCAACAAAATATTGACAAGTCTGTTGACAAGTCATGTTGATGTTTTATTTGTTTGTTTTGAATCTGCTTCATATCCTTGTATCCTTCCTATCCTTTCCACATGTCACCTCTTGAGGGCAGTAGAGACCTATAGACGTCAAAACAGGCATAGGTTGGGGGGTGGGGGGGGTAATTGATCAAAGTCTGACTCTTTGCTCCTCTATGCGTCACCCCTACCACACCCATGCACAACTGAACACACACATACAATCCCATAAATGCCCCCCCCCCACACACACACACACACACACACTCAAATTCCTCTTCTTCCTCCCAGACCTGTGCTCAGACCTGCCTGAGGTGGAGATAGTGAGCCTGCTGTCGGAGGGTCTGCCCAACTACACGCTTCGGGCCGACTGTATGTTCGGGTACGACCATGACGACTGGCTCCACACGCCTCTGCTGCCCCCGGAGGTGGCTCTGGGACTCACGCACGAGCAGATCGAGGAGACGTTCAAGTACTTCCGTGAGTCCTGCGCCGTGTTGACGTGAAACACCTGACACAGCTGGGTGGAAAACTTGAGGGTTGGCTGGGGCTGGAACAGGAGGAGTCTGAAGTGCGTGTTATTTCTCGATAAGCGGCGTGCTTGATTCTCCACTTTGCTTCACTTTGTGTTGCTGTGCTTTAGGGCTAGACTTCTTGTTGCTTCAAAATCCTTCATCTGTATATCCTGCCAAAATGCTGTGCTACTATATTCTTCCAAATACTTTTCACATTCCGGATGGTGTGTTTCATTTATATTTGAGTCATTTAGCAGACGCTTTTATCCAGAGCGACTTGCAGCAAGTACAGGGACATTCCCCCCTGAGGCAAGTAGGAGATTGCTATGGATTAGGCATACTTTTTCTGAACTGAAAATCTGTGAGGGTCATTCACAGTGTATTGTGGGTTTTGTAGGAGGAGCTTTTGGAACCCCTGCGGTGAGCTGAGGGTGTGGGGCCTAATCCCCTCGCCTGTCCCTCCCCCTCAGGCTCGGGGCACAGATGTCAAATGCCACCAAGCCGATTAGCAGTGCCTCGGTGCTCAGTATAAGAAGTTCCTATGGGGTCTATGGAAGCCACTTCCCATGGCCTTTTATCAGCTGACTCGAGTCATCAACGCTGACCCCAGACGTCAAAGCTGCGTTGCCTTAGCGACGGAAACTTGGTGTTCATTTAGTGGGATAAGGTGTTTGTTTTGCCCTGTCTAGACCCACAGGTGTCAGGAGGTTGCCTTGTCCAATCACAAAGAGAGCTTGTCTTTGACAGCCGGTGCCAGTTTGACCCCCTGTTTACACGTACACGGGTATTTTTGGAAACTGAGACATTTCCCTTTGTTTGTACCTTACGTTTAAAGTGAGAATTTGCGTCTGAAAACGAATCTTTCTGAAAACTCCGGCTAAAGCGGAGATTCTGGAAAACTGCGGATTTACGTTTGCGTGTAAACTGAGAAAACTGAGTTTTCGGCAGCTGATGCCCCAAAATGAGGATTCTGATTGGCTTGCAGAGCGCCTAGACCAGACCGCCCAGGCTTGGCGTAGTTATGATGGCGCTAGATGGCGTATTTATGCGGGTTGATGTAAACGAAAACTGAGAACTCGTGAGAACTTGTTATTCTTGTTGAAGGCAGATGATACTTGATTGGCTCAGACAAAGTCCGTCAGTCTGACAGATAAAACAAGGACGTCCTCTTTTCAGTTAATCAAACTAAAGAAATGGAAAAAACCCAAGGTTTCAGATGTTTCCCTGCTCCAGCACACCTGATTCTAATAAAGAGTCGTTAGCAAGCTCTCTGGAAGACTCATAATGACCCTACATTAGAATCAGGTGTGCTAGAGCAAGGAAACAGGTCTAAAATCTTCAGGACAGTGGCTCCCTAGGACCAGGGTTGCGGACCCCTGAACCAGGGCATTGTGGTTTTTCAGTGGTCTGGCTTTTTGTGGAAGCCAATCAGCATTGTATCGAATGCTTGTGCAAACATTGAACACTGATAACCCCTCTGTGTGTATTTGAGAGGCACCTTGAGCACTGCTTACACCCAGCATGTAAATGTTACCCATGCCCTGATACCAGTGTGGCCTGAGGCAGTTTACCAAGAACCACTTACGACAGTCCATTGGCTAACAACTTCCTAACCAAATGAACCCATTAGCATGGAGACAGAGAGTGCAAATCCTATTGTATCAAACAGGTATTTTTAGGGCAGGAGCTTTGGCATGGCTGGCTAGATGTATTGTCTTGATGTTACGCAACCCCTTTTTACCAGCAGGAGAACTGGTATGAGACCGGATGAGGAGATGCAGAAAGAGAAAAGGGGGAGAGGAGGGTGGAGAGAGATGGTGGTGAAAGTTGGGTCACGGTCACCCCCTTGCGTGCGATGCCTGACCTGACAGAAGCGACCTGCATATTTCACGAAGAAGGGGAATTTAATATTTGATTGTGAGGCTGAGTGGCAACTAGAATGGCTCTGCGAGTGCTGGGGAAGATGATGATGATGATGATGATGATGATGATGATGATGATGATGATGATGATGATGATGATGATGATGATGATGATGATGATGATGATTAATCAGAGAGGAGATTTCAGTTCCTCATGATCTCAGAAGTGAATTGGCTGTGATTGTATCAGAGCACCTCCAAGGTCAAAGCTATGCAAAGTCTATTCTGAGTTTGGTCTGGATTTGTCCTCAGCATGACCTCAACATGACCTGTAGAGAATTCCTGTCCAGTCCAGTTT
Source organism: Neosalanx taihuensis (assembly GCA_030340665.1). NCBI lineage: Eukaryota > Metazoa > Chordata > Actinopteri > Osmeriformes > Salangidae > Neosalanx > Neosalanx taihuensis. Next base: position 3,512,457 of record CM059314.1, read on the forward strand.
CTTGGTGGCAGTTAATTGAATAATTGTCTGCATCTGTGTCTGTAGAGCACTTTCAGTGCTCCTTAGGGAAGGTGCCTGTGTGGATATTGGAGAGTTGTACTGAAAGAGCCAGACATCTGCAATATGAATGAGGGAAACCTATATACTACACACACACACACACACACACACACACACACACACACACACACACACACACACACACACAGCAAAGTCAAATAACACAGATTTGTTTGGAAGAAAATTCCCAGTTTTTAAACATGTTTTTCTGGTAATGTTTTGTATGCAGGCAGGCAGGCAGGCAGGCACACTATAAATCTCAGTCTGTTTATTTAGCATTTAAAGCCCTCTAAATGGGGGTGTGGCTCAGTCTGCACCAGTGTTACGCACATTGGCAGACGGCAGCCTAGAGATGGACCGTACCATCTCACTCTGCCTGACAGGGGTGGCAGGACACTGCAGGTTCCTGCTAAACCCTGTTTATTAAACCATTAAGCAGTTTCACACAAAATCTTCTGTATTTTTGTATTTTTTGACTTCAGCTGATCCATAGGATCGGGATTTTGGATCTTGTGCTCACTGACTGTGTTCCTCAAACACTCCCTCCTCCTCCTCCTCCTCCTCCTCCCCCTCCTCCTCTTCGGTTCTCCCACAGCCCAGTGTGGCCAGGTGAACACATTCAGGCATGACGATAGACAGACCTCTCAGTCTGAAGGATTACACCTTAAGGAGCGGACGGTCCACGCACGCACGCACACGCACGGTGAAAACAGAGCTTTGTGCAGACTCACAGGAAAGCCCCCCTCCCCAGTTGTAGTGAACTTGGGCTTTTTAAAGGGTCTGAGGACCTTAAGGAACGACACAAGAAGAGCCAGAGCAGAAGCCGAGACAGGAGGGATAGAGAGGGGAGTCAGGGGGGGACTCAGGGGGAGACAGAGGGATGGAAGAAGGCTTCTGTCCGGTCGCTATGGAGGTGTGGAGCTCCTCTGCGTCAGAGGAGGACGAGGACAAGAGCAGCGGGAGCCAGGGGGAGGAAGAGGAGGAGGAAGAGGTGGCGGCGAAGGAGGAGCGGAATGAAAACATGGAGGGGCTGCGCAGGGAACTGATGCAAGGTGAGGCTGAGAGGGAGGACGTGGGGTGGGGGTGGGGGGTGGGGGGGGGAGGCTGGTTCCCCCAAGAGGAAATATAAGATGGGAGATTGTGCCTAGTAACAAGGATGGAAAGGTTGGGCAGCATTAGGAAGGAGGGAAAGGTAGAGAGAAGCAAGTGAGCGTGGCAGACTGTGAAAAAGAGAGATAAGAGATGGTGTGGCACCGGTTCTGCAACAATAAATCAGATAATTTTTTATTGACGGTCAAGCTGCAAGTCTAACACTTTGAACAGTTGCATAAACCGGAGTCCCTATAGTTACCTATCGGCCTTTGGTTTTTAAAGCTCTCGCTCAGCATACGTTGTGCTTCCATGCTTATTCAGGGGCCATGATGGAATGAGTGATGAAGCATGGATGAAACATGCTGTGATGTCATCCATAACAGGCATCTCAGCTCATACTGATGGACTTGACAGTGTGGCTGCCTTCCAATGCCTTTGTCTCTGAATCCACAAGAAATATTGATTCCTTTCCTGCCCTGCTTTGTGTTGTGACGCAGTGTCAAATTCAGACACTCCCCCCCACCACCCCCCAGCCAGCTCATGCTCATTTCCCAAAATGCACTGAGTTTGCAATTTTACCCTTATTGCGTTAATGAAGGTCACTGTGCTAGTGTGTGTGTGTGTGTGAGGCTGGGCGGTGTTTTTGGTGTGTGTTCTAACCCTCCACAGCAGCCAGGATGCAAAGTGTTGATGCCTTTGACTGGCATTGACTCTGGGTTGCACTGACTTGACAAGCTGGGGTGTTTCAGGACATTTATGATAGAAACTCATACTAGAGATTAATTTGCATGTATTTGTTTCGTATTCAAACCTGCCACATGCCACCCCCAAAAAATGTAGCCTTCAAATTTAGGATTGATGTGGCCAAATCCTTTTTTTGTGGACATATCTCAGATTTCTTGGTCTAAATGAGCTGGCAGACCTGCACCTTTGGTTTTCAACACATTTGTGACACAATGAAGGGACATTCTAGAAAAATCCCGTCTCTCTCCAGATCACTGTTACCTAACAACTTATATAAACAAAAAACAAATTGCATAAACACAATACAGCTGTTTCTGCCTTGGGGCTCAATGATTAGGATATCATCTCTAATTATAATCAGCTGATCCAGTTCTACCTAGTTTTTCATATTTATTTTTTTATACTTTAAAACGTATAACAGAAAACTAATATCTAAAATAAACTAAAGGAACTTCTCTTTGTGTCGAACCTTTCGCTCCCTGGAAGGGTTACGTGACTGAGAATGTTACATCAGGATTTAACCAGACACATTTTTTCAGCGGACAGCTAATTGGATTTGTAGAAATTAACAATTAGTCGGTTCGTTTTTGTTCAATGGATGACGTTTTTTTGAGAGGGCTGTGTATAGCCAGTTAGCTGCTCAGTGGACACTACTATCATTAGTAAGCTTTTGTTCAATGGACAAAGCTACTTTCACTGTCGCACCAGATGGCTGTTGGCTGTGTTTTGCAGGACTCTAGTATGACTAGCTGAACGAAGCACATCCCAGATGGAAACACAGGCATGTTTAAGGAAGCTATATTTACCTGAGCGGTTTGTTGATCCAAATCCCTCTCATTCACCTCTAGCTAAGAGGACACAATCTAGACTGCGGGTGATAAACGACTGGCCTTATTGTACAGCACAGTAGATCTAGATGCCAGTTTTCATCGATTCATTCCATTAAGTGATTGGATAAGGCAACGGTTCCTCCAGTCATCATGTTCTAAGGGTAAACACAGCCTTTCTATCCAGTTACTTTGGCGTACAGTAACTGTCCATCTCCTAAGTGCTCTGGCAAGGATGTGAAGAGAGATTGGGTGGCAGGTGTTCCCAGAGGTGTAACAGGTCAGATTTCATGTTGTTGTTTCATGTTGTTGTTTATGTACGGGCCTGTTTACCTTCACAACCATCCACACTCAAACCAGATCACAACATGTAAACAAAGTGCCATCGCTGCACCTTGCAGCCTTAATCCCTCACATCCTCCCAGTTCCTACAGGGGAAACTGATCCAGGGTCAGCACTTTGCTCTCCTATCAATGTAACCCAGGCAGGTAGAGAGAGATCATTCTAGAATGTGCTGCTCTCCGGTCAGTCCTGCTGCTCCAGCCCAGCCACTGAGGTGTATTTATACCCGAGGTGGACGTGGAGAGAGGGTGCTTAATGTGGTTTATCCTCCTTGTGACGATAAGGGATAAGAAGCTCAGGTCTCCTTGAAGTGGCCGACCGCATTGAAGTGTTGCTGTCTGGTCGCTGGACCGGGTGGGGGTGTGGGGACGGGGACGTACCCTTTTTTTTTTTTTTTAACAAAACATCATCTGGTGTAGAATGTCCTTGAAAACACAGACAATACATCTTCCATCCATATCTCTGCGCTGCAACGTACATTAAAGTAAAAGCCAGCTTGTAGCATCGCTGCCAGAATCAGTTTCTGCACCTAACATGGCCATGCCTTTCTCTCTTTTGTCCTTTCCTCTAATGCTCCTTCTTTTCTTTTGTCCTCCCCCCCCCCCTCCCCCACAGTGCTGTGTTCCGAACGAGTGGGCCAGGTCACGAAGACCTATCATGACATCGAGGCCGTCACCCACCTCCTGGAAGAGGTGAGAGGGCCGGAGGAGAAGGGATCAAGGGATGGGATTACTGTTGCCCCACAAACTGGCCATTGCTAAGAAACCTTTGGGTTACCGCTGACACTAATGTTTTAACCGCACTAATGCTTTAACAGGATAATCGTTGAAATATTATCTTAAAGTGGCAGACATATTTTTAGGACAGATTAGCACTCCTGGAGGTCAACCACTATGAATACTAGATTGAAGCTTCATTTGAGAAACATGTTTTTATTTTATTATGAACCAGGCATACAAATCAAGTTTAAATGATACATTCTGGAATGTTCAAATCCACCAATCCTAACCTTGCAGAAAGAGCGGGACCTCGAGTTGGCTGCCCGTATTGGCCAATCCCTGTTGAAGAAAAACAGGGATCTGACAGCACGGAACGAGCTACTGGACGAGCAGATGGAGATCGCAAAGGAAGAGGTAGAACCCAGTTCTGACACGGCACTGTAACCCCGTATGAAAACACATTTTGTAGTCCATCTGTATTTGTAGTCCTCTTGGTTCATCTGATGGTGTTTCTACTTCCTCGTTGCTCCCAGATAGCTCAGCTACGTCATGAGCTCTCCATGAGGGACGACCTTCTCCACCTCTACGCCAGCGCTGAGGAGATCGACTGTGCTTCGGAATCTCGCTCGCCGTGAGTACACACACACACACACATACAAATACACACACAAAACACACACACACAGCCACATGAATCAATGCTAACTTTTGCTTCTCCCTATCAACCCTTTTCAGAATTCAAAGGAACGAGTCGACCAACTCGCTGACTAACCACGTCCACTACGACTTCCTGCAGCAGAAACTCAAGGGCCTGGAGGAAGAGAACCACAAACTCCGCTCAGAGGTGCGCTACAACCACACCAGCCACCATGCTAAGCGCCCGATACAAGGAAGCCAATGGGAAAGCAGCTAAACGCTAGCATGGGGAGCTAACGCTAACAATGTTTCTTCACAGGCCAACGAGCTGACGTCAGAGACCACCAACTATGAGGAGCAGGAGCAGGAGCTGATGATGGTGTGTGTGGAGGAACTCTGTGAGTTGGATCATCATCAAGTTCCAAGTCAGGAGCTCGTTAAGTTCCAAGTCAGGCCCAATGGACTCATTCTCTCTCTTCTTGACTCTCTCCACGTCCTCCTCGCCCGGTCCCTGTTTGACTTGCTCCTGTCCAGCCTCGGTGAACAAGCGAGTGGCGGATCTGTCAGACGAGCTGGCCAGGAAAGTGGAGGACACCTTGAGACAGCAGGAGGAGATCAGCTGCCTGCTCGCCCAGATCGTAGACCTGCAGGCTCGCTGCAAAGGGGTGAGACACACACACACACAAATCCAAACACACACATGCACCATCCACACACATAGACCATCCACACACATACACATGCACACTCAATGTTATCATCACAATGTTTACTCTTTGTGCCCCTCTCTCTGTGCAGCTCAGCTCAGAGAACGAGGAGCTGACCCAGCACCTGAATGCTTCCAAGGAGAGTCAGGTGCAGCTCAGGTCTGAGGTAAGACCCCCGACCCTTCACCTGGTCCCTCGACATGAAGAGGAAAGAGGTTGACCGATCTCTGTCTCCCTCTGGTGGCAGCTGCGGGACCTGCAGGAGAAGTACTCGGAGTGTGAGGACATGCTACGGGAGGCCAGGGAGGACATCAAGAACCAGCGCAACAAGAGCCTGCCCAACAGCACAGTGCAGCGCTACAGTGCCATGGCTGCCGTCTTCCCCATGGACTCTCTGGCAGCCGAGATAGAGGGAACCTTCCGGAAAGGACTGGATAGCCCCGCCCCCTCTGAGTACAAGTACGAAGACTCCCCCTCCCACACACACACACACACGTTATAAATAACATAGATGCACACAAAGTAACACAAGCAGGAACAAATGTACAAATGAAGAACAACCAAATGAAACGCACCCATTCATGAAGTTGCATCCATCACCAAACAACCAAAACGTCAGAGTTCATGTTTCCATAACAACCTCCTTAATCATCATCCTCCTCTGGGATTGTGGCAGGAACCACCCTTTGCGCGTGTTTGAGACGGTCAGGGTGGTGAACCAGGCCAGACTGCGCTCCCTGTGCCACTCCCCTGGGGTCCCCGGCTCCAGCCCCATGTCTTTCAGCAGCACCAGCACCCCACGGACCAGCTACTACGGCTCGGACTGTGCCAGCGTCACCCTGGAGGACAAGGCGGCCACGGCCAGCCATGCCCCGGCACCGGAGGACAACAGGTGTGAGGACTGGAGTTTCATCTGTGTTTGCTTACTAGACTGGCATGACAAACCACGTTTTGTCCATATGGGAGATCTGTATTTCTCTTGCTGTTCTAACTGTTGACTAATAATCTCTGCCCATCAGTGTGGGGGGTCCCAAACCTCTGGGCCAGCCGGGGACCCCGGGGGGCCAGGACCTGGAGGCAGCCCTGCGCTGCCTCTCTGCCCGCCAGCAGAGCCATGCGTCCGAGCGGCCCTTCTTCGAGGTGGAGCGTGAACGCAAGCTCCGGGCCCTGGCCGTCATCGGGGACGCTGTGGAAGGCTCCAGCGGCTTCCTCACGCCCAACGACAGCCTGGTGTCCAGCTCCGCCGCGTCGACCGGCACTAACTACTCCAACGGCAGCTCGCAGCATTCTGCCGGGTCAGGCCTCTCCGGGGGGTCGCGCTCCTACCTCCCCGACCGCCTACAGATTGTCAAACCCCTGGAAGGTGAGCGGAGAGACCCCTTTGTGTGTGCTTGTACATCCACGTCATTGTGGAGAGGATTTTTTCAGTAATGCCAGCCTAAATGTTACTTCCTTCCATGTTTTGAATGTTCTACCAGTACAAATTCAGCTTATTCATCCAAAATTTTTATTCATCCCTCCATCAGGTTCAGTGACGCTCCACCACTGGCAGCAGCTTGCCAAGCCCAACCTAGGGGGCATCCTGCACCCCCGGCCAGGGGTCCTCACCAAAGACTTCCGGGAGCTGGAGGTGGACCTGCAGCACGTCTACAGCCTCAACGACCTGGAGGAAGACGAGGATGAGGAGGAAGAGCCCCGCCTAGCCGCAGCACGCGGCACCCTGGGTAAGGATCCAGGCAAACCTGTTTACGAATAGTGTTAATCATCGTAACAGTCATCATGGTTATCCCATTAAATATGCTGGTATTTCTGTGTTTGTATTCGTTGTTGGGAAATCAGATAGTGTAGCTAGTGATGATCCTGTGTCTTTTTATCCACATATAATCCTTTGTGTGTAGCTGTGTGAAGGGTTTTTGTTTAGTTTGTGTGGAGTTGTGTTAAATATATCCCCCCTTCTCCTTCCCATGACCTCCCAGTCCCCACAGTCACCCCGTCCGGCCCCAACCTCCCCCAGTCTCCTCCCATCCACTCCGTCAACACCTATCAGGATATCCATCCCCCCATCCTCATCCCTTCTTTTTCCACCAGGTAAGACTTCATCCATCCCATCCATCCATCCGTCCGTTCATCCCACCCGTTCTTCTGTCCCACCTATTCATCCATCCATCCTATTTATGCATCCATAAATTGTTGTTTGACCAACCTACATCCCAACCTTTGCCCGCACTCTCCCTGACCACTGAGTTTTTACCCAGATTCTTTACGTGAGCGCTGTCACATCTTTGATTCAGTTCAGATTCGCCGTGACGATATTCTGATGGCCAATAACCCGTTACGTTCCTCCATAGAGTACAGTAGTCCAGCCTTCTTGTCCTCGTAACCCTATCCCCCTTCTCCTCTCCATCCTCTCTCCCTCCTCTCCTCCACTGTCTCCCCTCAGCGGTAGGAAGCGCTGGTCCAGGCTCTTCCTCCAGCTCTAGAATGCGCCGTTCGGGCAAAGTAAGATCCAGCAGACCTCGCCGAGCTATGAAGAGTTCCATATTAACCCCTCCTTACTAACCTTTTTTCTTCTGTGCCCTTCACTAACTCCAGTCCTTCCACCCTCAGTAACAGGAATGCTAACAAGCACCAACACAATGTAGAAGGACCGAGTGAATCGAATGACGGAAGTTAATGTCTTTAGTACATGTTAAGATTTAAGACGCACAATTCTTAACGTTTTTGTTAGTCATGGGTATAGAACATGGCCAGGCATGCTGTTCTATACAGCACCTGTATTTTGTTCCAACCTATTCAGAGTTCCAATGAGATCATCCATCCCTGGTAACAATGGTGCCCGTTTAAAACTGCTTCCTGAGCAAAAACTAACAATGCAACTGTATACTAGGTCACACTCCGGAATATATATAAATCGTTAGAGATCTGACAATGTAGACTTGACTATCTCATAGATCTATGACATCATGTCTTCCCTAACCCAATGCCCTACTCAACTCTGCATGGCCCGATTCTCCCCTCTCATTGGCTGATGCAATCTGACAACATTTTCAAATGCACCTTTCCACAGGCTTTTTTTCTGGGACATTTACTAATATTGCTTGTTGACTTGATGCTTTTATGACCCATTAGTTAATGGGAGGAGGTTGTCGATTGTTTTATGTTGCTTTCCGTCTGGATTTCTGATGGGTCATGTAACACAGGAGCTCAGTTTCTGATTGGACGATGCATCTCTGTTCTCTCCCCAGCCTTCGCCCTTGCAAGCTGTCCTCTTGTGGGAACTGTAAGCATCTGAACACGTGGCCCTTCACCTCCTCCAGTGAGCCTCACCATCCCCAGCAGTACTTTGGTGTGAACTTTCACCCCTCCCCCTGCTCCACCCCTCCCTCACTTGGACTCCTGCGGTTGCTTGAAGAGCAGGGAATCTCTGCCTCCCCCCAGCCCACCCCCTACACCTTCTCCAGCCACCTCCCGACCCCTGCACACCCCACGGCACACTCCACGGTCAGGGAGGAGGACAGGAGGGGAGCGCGGTTCTTGAAGGAGGAAAGGAGAAAGACCATTTTCAGCTTCAACCTTGTGGAGAAGCTCCACATCCTGGGCTTGCACACAGTGGCAGCTCGAGGGGTGGTGGGTGCTTCCCAGCAGGAAGGAGAGAGAAGCAGTCGAGCACCCCTCTGAAGGATGAGATGGACTCTTCCGCTAGACGTACTCCCTGATCCTTGCCCACCTTGGGGATTTCAGTCCACCCTTGGCTAGATAAAAAAGCAAGCCAACATAGCCGAAGTAGAGTTTATGTTGCGTAAGTGTTCTTTTTTTATGGACTCGGTCAAAATCCATACGGTCTCCGTGACGACGTGACATCATCATCCCAGGACAATGACCTGATCGTCAGTCAATTATCAGGCAATATATTGTAAAGACAAACATCACAAGGAAACCATAAATTGTTGTTTTATACCTGATTTTTTGTGGTTGTCTTTTTACATGGTATGGAAATGGAATGACGATTCTCGGGCATATATGTTTTTTTTGTCTTTTAAGACGTCTACTTGTGGTATCATGTTATCATGAAATGCAAAGTAATTTCCATGTTATTTTGTCAAGAGCTGTTTGGTGAGGAGGGATGAGCGACTGTTCTTAAAATCTATTGTTTGTCACATTTATAGAAAAAAAAACTGCACAGGAAAAAAAGTATTTATGCTTATTAGCTGCTATCAGTGATTGAAGCACGCAGCCTAACCGCCATTCACTCCCCCTCGACACGATACACTGAAGCCATACAGGAGGGTTTGTGACATCACCTGTATCCCTCATCACTGGATCACTGGACTCCTGGAGTCTTGCACTGCGTTTGCGTAGCTCACTGAACTGCACTGGCATGGCTTCGCTCGAACCTTCACTGCAAGTCACTGTGAAGTGCTCTACATCCAAAATGCTGTCCATCATTGTGGCTTTGTGCTTGTTAGTCGAACCTCAGTTCAGGTTATCTTTCATGCTGCATCAAAGCCAACATATGAGATGAGATTAGTAAGATGCGTAATGAACTGACCCATAAAATGTTGCTTGGCACCGATATGTTAATCAAGTTATCATGATATTTTTGATAGTGGAACATAGAAGAAAGGGAAAAAATGATTTCAGATTTAGGCATTCTAAGTGAATTCTCTTGAATTCAGTTCAATTGAATTTAAGTCATTGAATTGTGTCCAGGAGGATACCTTATGTAAATAAATCAAAGTGTCACTAAAGATCAATTTGAAAAAGAAATCAAATTATCGAAATGTTTCATGAGGCTTTTCGTAGGCTGCCTGGACAATCAAGCAATAAAATATGGCATAGGATACTGCTTATTTAAAAGGGAAAAATCATAGAAAATGAAGACAATTTATACAGAGACACAGTAATCACCAACAGTCATTTACATCCGAGATGTAGAAAAATTATTATTGTCTGCTGAAGTCTATTTAATAATCACAGTTATATATGTGTGTTAATATGTGTACCTGTTCTACTACCTGTGGATTAAAATGTACAGTGTATTTCCATCTGACCTACTGGACCTTGTACTTGTCTGTTAAACTATATTCTTAGAATAGAGAATGGAATACAATTTGTGTAGTCTTTGCTCACCTCAAAAGAACAATTCAGATCTTCTTCATAACCATTTAGTGCACATATCACACTGGTGAGACTTTGACATTTCTTAAACCTGAACTTTTTTTACCCATGCAGTTTTTCTGCTGAATATGACAACCTTACAGCTACAAGAAAAACTTTTGCAGTTGTTAGGAGCTATGCATGTTTATTATGTAATTTAGAAAAGTCACAAATTAGTCTGTGTAGCAAGAGTTTCAAACAGTCAAAATATGAAGATAACTGTATATCCGTAAACTTTGATTTTGTTGATATTGTTGTGACTGTGGACATTCTGGGTTCCTTCAATTTCAGCGACGATTCATTTCTGCGCTTCGCCGTCCAAAGTCCACCCAGCCCTGGTAGTCCCGGCCTGACATGCACTCAGAGGTCATCATGTCTGCGAACACAACATTCCTACATGAAGCAAACAAAATGATTCAATTTGCATCTAAGTAACAACATAACCGGTGAACTTAACTGAGTTCATAGGGCTGAGCTTCATCTCTCCATCCTCTCTTGGTACACCCATACACGCCCACATCATTCACAGCACATACCTGAGATGGCCTGCAGGATTTGCCTGGACATCATCTCCCGGTCGTCTAAAGAGAGATGGGCCAGTCTGTCCATCCTTGTAGTGCGAGTTTGACCCTTGACTCGACCCGGTCCAGCCACACTTCCTCTGGGGTCTCTTGCTGACTCTCCCTTCGCCAGCAGCAGCCCAACACCCTCAGCCCTTTTCATGTCATTATCCGTTTTGGACAGAGGCGATGATATGGAGGCCACTATAATGGTTGCCATTAATGCGCACACCAACAATCCTTTCATCGCCATGTCTTCTAGTCTGAAGTCAAAAACATTAATTCCATTGCATTAATAATTCAGTGCATTGAAGTAGTGCCTATAGAAGCCTTGCAAAAACAATGAACAAAAGTGGTTAAAAATACGATTTTACCTGGTGGAAGAGATGAGAGGTAGCTTGCTGTATGCGCTCAGGGCAACTTGGAGAGATGTCAGTAGAGTTCAGTGCTGGTTGTGAAATATCACTGTCTGTTATATACACTTATTCGAAGGTCAGATATATGGCCTAAGAGCAATGGCAGATAACAATGTCCACAGAAAGAGCCGTTGATTGATTGACTGGATAGATCAGTAAAAGACTCCGTAATGGATTTGGGGTGCTATTACACGCTCGTCAATACATCTCGTTTAGAAATTCAGTAACAGCCAGAGTTCCTTTTGATTTAACTCTGTCACCTTCAGAACATTTTGGACAGTTTATAAGAATAGGGCCATGGTCTTCGAATGTCAAATTTATATAAACAGTAATATATTGGATTACATAACATCAAATGTGCATTGACATCAGGGTAAAAGGGTACACTGTTCAGGTGACCTTCTGAATTCCGACTTTCAAAGAGGACATAAGTGGACATGAGAGTGACGCTCATCCATTCCTCTTATCTACACTGAGAGTGTGTTAATGATTTTCCACTGACATTAGATGTGTTGACTTGATTGATTTTCTACAATATCAGGGAAACATCTTCAGACATGCATAGATACCGAACTGAATGTTGTCGTATAATATTTTGGTGATTTGTTGTCAGGACATTGGTGATTTAAATAGTTAAAAAGCTAGGTAACAGTTGACAGGTGACGGTTGTCAAGTTTAAGTTCTGTTCATCAAACTCTCAGTAGGCCTTGGAAATAATAACTTGCATCTTAGTAAACCTACATCTGACAGTGGTTTCTCTGATTTCTAAGTATTATTGACTTCAAACAGTCTTTCTATACTCTTGTAAAAGTGATCTATGATACTATAACATGTGCTTGTCACTGTTGCTTGGTCTTGATCTTGATTAATGAGGTACTGCACTGGAGGGTATCATCCGAGACAGACTTCTTGGCATTTTAAGACACAGTTTGATGACTTGTTGAAAAACGTTCTTAGTTGTGATAGTTGTTGGCTCAAGGCAGGTATGAAGTGTGTGATTTTTGGAAAATCTCAGTGTAGAATGGTGAAATATTGGCCGCGCCCCTTTGTATTCATGCGCTGGAAATTGTACGTTTAGGCCCCCCACAAACAGTGTTTATGTCTACTTTAAGTCTCATCAACAAGTTATGATACAATTATTTGATAAGAATACCACACCATTAAAACATTGTATTTTGGTTTCAGAATGTTCCTGGTTACACTGGCTGTGAGTCTAGCAGGTTCCCAAGATACATTTTTTCTCATCAATATCTACACGTCAACAACTTTAAGTAAAACAAGGTGGGGCCGTTTTTAGTCTTGAACGTTGTAAAAGCAAACTGCAATATTCCTGCCACTCCCCACCAGCAGACATCCTGATGGCGTGGCAGAACAAAACTGAAAAAACAATTAGGGCTCGGGCCAGACTCGAACATGCATTGATGCAGAACACGTCTTTCTAAAGCACGTTAAATAGATGGGAATGTGCCCGTTTTTCAGGCACGCAAACATCTTTCTGCGGAACAGAGTCTTAGAATGCTTTCCTTTGAAATCCTCCTCGCCCATTCACATTATGCTTATGTAAAGTCTCAACTCAAACACTCCCTTTTAATCTTCTTTTGACTTGGTGAGTGGGCTGACAATGAGTTTTGATTACTGGAAGTTGTGTCCTTTCAGAATGTTTGGGAAGTCTTGACGGACAACATATAGATCTGGATCATTCTTTATATTCTGGTTGTAAAAGGTTACATAAAGTGGTAGATAATAGAAGCCAAAAAGGCACATTTACAATTCTTCATCTTGTTATTCATAAGTGGTGTATGTCTGTGTGGGCATGTGAAGCATGACAAAAGTTAGAACTCAACATCACGACATGAAAAGTCATGTTCTGTGTTATATGGGTAGGGGTGAGGCTCCGAAATGTAAATAAAAAATACAATTGATGGTCCTATAGGCTATAGATATTTAACTAGAGGCTTTACAACACATCCATCAAACCTTTTGTTGTTGTTACCTCCTGTCCCCATTTATGACCCTCCTCCACACACACACTTACACATAAAACATTTAAATAACAAAAATAACTTTTGAAAAAAATAATAATGAAATTATTTATGAAATGATTTCCCCAAGTAGCTTAAACTCCAACGCAATGCAAAAACCAATAGCATTTACATGCCAAGTTATGTTTAAACTGAAAGCTTGGTCTGGCAACTTTACAGTAAATGTTGCACGACTGGTCTGTTAAGCGTAGGTAGACCTTTCTTAAACTTTTAATTTCCACCATGTGACAAATTATAACCTCTCGTGTTTCACACCCACATAAAAAAATGTTTCTCTCTTGTTGCCAGTCTAGTCGTGACGTCATCAGTCGTGCAGGTGTATAAGAGTGTAGTTGGCCTGGTCTGTGTTACCTCGTGCCTTTAGTGAAACAGCGAGCGCATCAGGACACGGATTGGCCATCATCCCTTAACAATGTCTGTCGTCAGTCGCAGTAGAAGCTACAGCTCACGCAGCAGTATAGGCAGCAGTGGACTCAGCTTATCCGGGAGGATGCCGTTATCGGTGGTTGGAGGCGGTAGGTCTCGAATGAGCGTGTCTCCCATGGTGTTTCCGTCCTCCGCCGGAAGCAGCCGCGCGCCCAGCGTCTACGGGGGTGCAGGTGGTTATGGAACCCGTATTTCTCAGTCCGTGTATGCTTTCTCCATGGCTGAGCCTTCCAGCGAGTTTATCTTGAGCGGTAACGAGAGGGTGACCATGCAGAACCTCAATGACCGCTTGGCTACCTATCTGGAGAAGGTAAGGAACGTTAATGGAAATCACCTCTAATTGCAATTTACGCGCGTTTACGCACGTGGTACTCAGACAGAGCACCCGGTTTAACGAAAACTATTTCAATCAACATGCCAAATGCGTTTGCCAAAACGCTAATTATTATATTTACAGTCATTTAATTATTTTATTTTGAGGAAATTACAATGACGTAACTAGCCTATTGTGCGCGTAAAATTCCTCTATGCTTGAAATGAAAAGGAACAGGTATTGGAATTTTTCTGTTGCCGGCATGTTAGTGGATTATCTTTCAGTGTGATAAATGAACATGACAGTATTTAACTGATTTTCTAATCCACCTATTTATTCACACAGGTGCGCTCCTTAGAGTCAGCCAATCGGAAACTAGAGCTGCAGATCAAGGAATTCTATGAGAAGAGGTCCCCAATTCACAGCAAGGACCTGACGGTTCACCTTGACACCATCTCAGGACTTCGTCAGAAGGTACAGCTGGGTAACATAGGAGTCAGTTGTTTCCTGAGCCATATCCACAAACAGGCATACAACAAGAACGAAGAGGAGACCATTTCTATTTACAGATATTTTAAGATAAATCAACTTATGAAAATGATCTGGATGTGTGATTTCCTGCTCAGATCCTGCTGCAGTACACGGATCATTCTAAGATCACCCTGCAGGTGGACAACGCCAGACTTGCAGCCGAGGACTTTAAGATGAAGTAAGTGATCGATCGCCCCCTAGAGGAATAACTAGAAAACCCCCTCCAGTTTTGATTGGCTCTTTTTTTTTGTGTGCATGTTTTTGTTGTTGTCTGTGGAAGAAGGGCTCATGATCCAGCCCCTGTTCCTCTGATGGTAGGTTTGAGACAGAGCTGAACATGCGAACTACGGTGGAAGCAGACGTGGCCCGTCTGAGGGGGGTTCTGGACAGCCTGACGCTCTCTCGGAGCGACCTGGAGATGCAGATGGAGGGGCTGAGAGAGGAGATGATTTACCTGAAGAAGAGCCACGAGGAGGTGACTGATATGTCTTGTCACATCTCAACATACTTCGATTTTTAGAAGTTGTGTTTTTGTGGGTTCGCTATTTTCTCAGACCAGGTGGCGTTAGAACTCTTTAGTCCCAACAACAGCTTCCTATCTGCGGCACTGGTTTCAAGTACAGCTTTTCATACTGGTCATGTCTGTCCCCCCTTGGAGAATTGGACTACAAATCCCAAGGCTCGTAGCATGAAATCATGTAGTTCTCTTCCACTCTCTTCCTGCCATCTTGCTATAGGAGATGGAGCTGATGCGTGCACAGCAGTGTGGATCAGTGAATGTGGCGCTGCACTGCGCTGCCTCTGCTGACCTGAACAAGGAACTGCACGATATGAGGGAGAAGTACGAGAGTCTCGTGCAGAAGAACCACAGAGAAGCTGAGAAATGGTTCCAAGGAAAGGTGATGGAAAACAGGAAGGATTTATTTTTATACGCGTTAAAAAAAGGGGTTTTGCTTTTTGTGCGTACGGCACATTTAATGTGACTTGTTGAAACCAGCCCTAATAAATGTGGCTGTTTTCCTAAAAACATGTGACCTGATCGACTCAAACACTCTTTTGTTGTGAATCTGCTGACTCCCTGTGGTACTTTTTGAGAAATTACATGTGTTCCTCTGGCTGCCAGGTGGAGGCGCTGCAGGTCCAGGTCACCACCAGCACCACGGAGGTGAAGACCTCCCAGTCAGAGCTGAGTGACCGGAAGAGAACCTTGCAGAGCCTGGAGGTGGAACTTCAGAGCATGCTCACTCAGGTATGGGGGGGTTCTTCATGAGGAAGGAAACTTGAGATGAAGCAAAACAACATCCTGTTGAATATCTGAATACATTTAAATATGATAGATGTCCTTTACTATGGCTCTTTTTTCTTATGATGTTTTATAGATGTGATTATTCATAAGGTCCCACTCATTCACTGCCTCCCTCCCTCCCTGACATCCCCCCTCCCCCCACACCCCCTAAAGAAACAGTACCTGGAGCAGAGCGTGGCTGACGTGAACAACCGCTACAGCACCCAGCTCAGCGGCCTGCAGGTCCGCATCAACGCCATGGAGGAAGAACTCCAGCGGCTCACCGCCAGCATCCACCAGCAGTCCGCTGAGTACCAGATCCTCCTGGACATCAAGATGAGGCTGGAGATGGAGATCGCCGAGTACAGGAGGCTGCTGGACGGAGAGGCACACAGGTGAGAGAGGCATGGGTTGAACAGGAAGGCTGTGGGAGAATGAGTCGAAGAGACATGGAGAAGAGAATTTAGCAGATTAAAAGAGAACCTTGTTCTATCTTCTTTTTTTTATGGAACGTCAGTTACAGGATTGGGGTTTCAAATACCAGCCACCAGAACACTGTTCAAGAAGTGACGGAGAAGAAGACGATTGTAGTTGAGAAGGTCCAGGAAGTGAAGGAGGAGAAGCTGATTGTAGTTGAGAAGGTCCAGGAAGTGAAGGAGGAGAAGCTGATTGTAGTTGAGAAGGTCCAGGAAGTAAAGGAGGTTGAAGAAGGTGAGAAACAACACCGACCTACTGAAGTTTCATTCTAAAAGTTTCATCCGTCAATCCGCTTTTCACTTGTCAACCATTCAGACTGAAAGTCACTATGGAACTAAACTAAAGCAGGTCACTTCAGACCAGCCATCCATTCTTCTTCCCCATATCCATTTATCCACCTATCTATACATATATTTGTGCCCTCCCTCCAAATCTTCATCAATTGCAATTTCCCCACTGCAGATCAAATAAAGGATTATATTATCTCTTATTTGATCAAAACCTTTCAATTCTCAGAATGGGCCTCAGCTGTGGTTCACAAAAAAACAGTTTCCTAATGTATTGTTTGTTTTCTGTGACTTTCTCCCCAGAGTATAACCCTCACATTCAGAGGAGAGTGAAGACCATCATTGAGGAAATAGTGGACGGCAAGGTCGTGTCCACCTCTTCCTCTGAGAACATCCAGGAACTGAGTTAGAAGAGAGCTGGACCTATTTTCCTGGCAAAACATTTATAATTCCATAATGACACAGAGCAAACTGGAAGTTTTCCAGGAAGCAAAGAGGCTGGATTCTTGTTAATTGAAGGTTAGGGGTAAACAAATGTTACTGGACTAGAAAAGTTTTGGTGTGTGGTTCCTGGACCTACTGAGAGAAGATAGTGGGTTAACACAAGCTTGGATGTTGGCCTATATTTTGTCATATTAACCGATGGTCTTTTTCTTGAATTTCTTCTTCTCTTGCATATCTGGAGACATGATGTTGTTTCACAGTTTTTTTGGTGGAACTGTCTCAGTTGGAATTATGTTGACTCTTGTCAGTTCATCCATGTGGCTGAATGGTGTGAATGAATAAAACGATATTTCGTCTTGTATTTTTCTGTTTGTCTGTGCTTCCATTCAGTACCACTAGGTGTCACATCTCAAACAGTTTTGTCAAGCAATAACTTTACTTCATGGGGTGGAATGATCTCATTTTATTTAAGTAGAAACAGATTTTTAGTGCATAAGTGACATTAGGAAAACATTTCTATTTGTGTAAGCGTTCATTTTAAATGTCTAGCTCCATTGTGGATTCACATAACCAAAAGCAATGTGTCGAAGATAAAAATATGTTGTCAACAACACTGGTAACATTAGATTCAACTTTACTGTCATTACACACGTATAAGTACAAGATAACAAAATGCAGTTAGCATCCAACCAGAAGTGCCAAACAGGCAGAAGAAGCAGAATATACAGTGAGTATGTACAGGGTATTAACAGTATTTTGGTAGTACAAATATACAGATGTATTGTATAAAACTACTAAATCTATTGCACAAGGGTATGTATTGCAAAGTATACAGATATTGCACAAGGGTATGTATCAAGTATACAGGTAATGTGAGCGGCTAGGTATGTATCTATGGACAGTATTTACAGTGTTGGTATGTACAACAGATACCAACACCAGCGAAATGGTACAGATGATGCAAAATTGTACAGATATCATATTTCAAGATGTACTACCCTCCAAACACAGCAAAGATGTTGCAGCTTTTATATACCTAAGCAGTTACGCAACTGGGTATTGAATTTACTTTTTGTTCATTTAAGCCATGAATGGGATGTTGTGTGTTAAGACACGCTTTGTCATTCATCAGTGAGTCATGTCAAGGTGCTTTAGAAGGGTTGGTCTGAATCAAGTAGAGACTTAGTAGAAGTTGCTCAACACTTTATGAGTTCAAATAAATTAGGAATGTTACATTCTTCAGTACAGGATAACACCGTGAACATAAAATACTTTTAGACATGTCACACCTAAAAGCCTGAATGAAGTGACAATTCAGAATATTTTTAAATCTGAATTTACTTATTTGTTTTTTTAAATGCGGTATACTTCTATACTTATGTTTCAGGGATTCTAGTGATTGGACGGTTGTGAGTTCGATTCCCAGCTGAGGCAACATGATGTTGTGTCTTAGGGCAAGGCACTTCACCCTACTTGCCTCAGGGGGAATGTTTTCTGTACTTGCTGTACATTGCTCTGGATAAGAGCGTCTGCTATATGTCTAAATGAAAATGTTTCAGGTGGAGAGTTCCAACAATACAGCTAACCATCTGTTCCCAGTTTTTCCCCACATCCCTAAAGATTGTAATCAGAACTTGTTGGGGCATGGTCTTCCACAGGCAGCGTATTGGTACACCGAACACACATTCCTCTTCAGGTCGCTTGGCAAGGAGCTGTGGTTAACCTGTAACTCATGGAAGTTCTTCCTCAACACGCCACCAAAAAGGCAACTGATTCGATCAACAAAGTATTATTGAATATGAAAATCAGCGTCAATAGACATGTTATTCCTTTACAATTCACATTATGGCATGGAATGTACCAGGGCAGAATGAGAAACATGCAGAATCCTGCTCTTCACTGAGCATGATTACATGTTTCAATCCTTCGATGTTTCCCTGCACCAGCACACCTATTTCAAATGAGCGTCTTGTTATCAAGCTCTGTAGAAGCCTGATGACGACCAGACATTAGAATCAGGTGTTCTAGAGCAGGGGAACATCTAAAACCTTCAGGAAGCGCCCCCAGAGGACCGGAATTGCCCACCCCTGGTGTAAAATGTACACTGGAGATGAGGCTGAATCACCTGAGCATGGGTGTGGCTGCCCTTTTTACTGAACAAAGGGCAGAGAGGAGCGGGTTATCCAGGGTTGTCACTATGGCCTAGAGGGCAGAATCATGCTATCTTGGCAAAGCTATGGACAAGGTTCAAACATACGAGTATCATGCTTTCTGCATGATTTTAGCCACCTTTCATGTGTGTTCATTAGTGTTGAAGTTTATAGTTAGCACTAACACGGCAGTTATGATACGAAAGGCATCAGTAATGTAAAAAAAGAAGAGTGATTACTGCAAAAAAAACAGTATTTCAATGTAAAATATGTTGATGTTTTTCTTTTGCCCATGTTTCTTGCAAGCAGACGTGTTGAACTGTGGAATGGGATTTCTTACGAAAAGCGAGAGCATTCGTGCACACAACTCTGGCATCAACATAAAATGCTAGGTTCTGGTTTTTTGTTGTTGCGGTTCTGTGTAGCAGGGTGTGGCTGTGCACCTGAGGTAGCAGCAAACCAGTTTGGACACATCTCCAAGTAGGAAGGAGCTGGATGGGAGGTGGAGGGGTGGGGGGGTGGGGGGGTGGGGGGGTGGGGGGGTGGGGGGGGTGGGGGGGTGGAGGGGTGGGGGGGTGGGGGGGTGGAGGGGTGGAGGGGTGGGGGGGTGGGGGGGTAGAGGGGTGGGGGGGTGGGGGGGTGGGGGGGTGGGGGGGTGGAGGGGTGGGGGGGTACTGGCTCTGAGAACAGAAGTTGCCCGTGAACATTCGCTGTTCTCCATGCTTCACATGCCCGAAGGGTACGGCTCATAGAGGTGTGTGTGTGTGAATGTGTGAGAGGTGTGTGTGTGTGAATGTGTGAGAGGTGTGTGTGTTTGAATGTGTGAGAGGTGTGTGTGTGTGTGTGTGTGTGAATGTGTGAGAGGTGTGTGTGTGTGAATGTGTGAGAGGTGTGTGTGTGTGTGAATGTGTGAGAGGTGTGTGTGTGTGTGAATGTGTGAGAGGTGTGTGTGTGTGAATGTGTGAGAGGTGTGCAAGTGTGTAAAAAAAACGCACAAATGCACAATAAAAGTTGGGTTTACCTGCACAAAGGAGCAGTGTGACAGCTTGGGTAGAGGCTTGTTTCCCACAGAGAGGGTGTACAGAGAACAGGGTGGTACGCTGAAGTGAGCTTTATTTGTGCAACAAATGAAAGTTGTTGAATTAAATGGGGCTGAATGTGGCAGTGACATGATTTGATTAATGCTGTGTTCAAAAGGTGCATTTTGTCTTTGTCAGGTCTGAGTCCAAAAAGATCGATTGCGAATCCTACGCGAACTTGGACAATGCTTTCAAGCAAAGAGATCACTCAGAATGGCTTTGAAAGTCAGTAAATGTACCCAAGTGCTCATGTTACTTAATGTGTATTGCCACAAAAACAGGAAAAAGAAGCATACATCTGACACTAACTGTGAATGTGAATCATTAACTACAATGATTAACATTTATCATTTGAGAAATTGCTTATGCAATTGTTCTCTTTGGTATTGTACGGCACACCTGGTACAGCAAGTCTCCAGAGTCACGTAGGTCTGCTCTATGTGATTGTCAGCCTTGTCTAACCAGCTATCAGTGTGGAATGCCATTGGACAGTGTCTGGAGAGTATCGGTTGAGTTCTGTGATTGACAACAGGGCCAACCAATTCTAGGAACATGTTCCATTAAGAAAACATGAAGAAATAAAACCTGCTTCATGCAGATCAGGGAGGACCATGCAACAATTGCAAGGTCTGCTTGCATAAATGGTCTAATTCAAATAGGCTGGTTCTACAGGCCACTAAGAAGCCATGTAAAAAAATATATATATTGGCTGAAGATTGGGTGTGTCTGAAATGAAATATAATTTATTTTGATTTTGTTGATAACAAACTGTGTTTTTTAACCGCAGTAGGCAATTCCAAGACACAGCACCATGGATAAAGAACATTACTCATTAAATGTTTGTCTTTTGTTGCAATCTTGTGCAAAATTTGTGTGCAATAAGCCTACATATTAACTTTTTTATTCAGTTATCCAATGCCATTATCTACACCACATCCCCCTCAGTAAGCAGTAAAATATGTTATAATTTACAATATGTGCACTGCAGGGAGTGTCCTGGCAGGAAGAAAGCCTTGCTTTAACTTGGGTGTGTACCTGACAAGATTATGCCGTAGGGCAATCAAGAAGATGTTTTGCTAATCTTTTAGTAAGGCTGTAAGGTGTCTTTCTACTCTGTTCGAGCAGTGGTCCACCATTAACTTTGCATTGAAATTGTTGCAAAACATTTGAGGGGAACCATGCATTTGTTAGACATTCACGCACACATCTTCAAGGGGTTTTAGTAATGTTACTAAACTTAACACCAACCAACCAGAGAGCAAACAGAGAAGGATTAGCGCAACATGAGACTAAAATTAAGACTTTATACTTGTATTTAAGGATTTCCATGCTAGTTCAAATACTCTTGTGAACATGATTCACCCACAACATTTCATGTTATCACCATAAATATTTTTGGTGCAAATGGATAAGCAAGTCATTCAGGTTGTAGGCCTACGTTGTCTAATGACTCAACAAAGCTTTGTAACATTTTCCAATGCTCAAAATGTGTGACTTTAATACACCAACAGGAGCTTTATAAAAGCCCATAGGAAATACTCACGGATAACAGGCAGGCGCTTGTTCGTGCACAATGTAAACGCCAAAATGTCTTGCCAGGATATTTAGTGGGAGAGAACAGTAAAGCAATCACACATCTGCGGTTTTTCCTGGGATTGAGTTTGGAGTGCTGAGTGAAGCCAGGCGTACTGCTGGTGAGGAAGAAAAAGCTCCTCTTTGCCTTGCAGACTTTTACATTTGCAAAATGTACACTGCACTTTTAAGTTTCACAGCCATGCTTCTTAGTGAAAAAGAGCTAACTTGATGCATTTGCAACAAAAAAAAGTTTTATTGGTTAAAGTTTTTGTAGATTTTCCAGGTGCATACCTGTCCAGAGACAAAGAGAGCTCTGTTAGTAATGTTGGCATAGTGTCAGGAAAAACATTCATTTGTTCTTTTGTATTCAGGAGAGCACAACTTCACGTTGTCACAGCAACAGCTACACACTTAAGTTTCGTTGTGTGCCAAACAATGTAGCTGGAGATTGCAACAACTTGAATTCAAATAACAAGACATGTCATTGCAAAAGATTCGAGAATGATTGATTGGCAGACTAACCTGAGGCTAACACCAGAAGGTGTGTCTGCTTTCTTTCAGATAGTGTGTCTCAGTGCGTTTGTGATGTCAGTACTTGCATGGGCTCCACTTACACTCACCTGTGTGTCACGGACGTGCATATCTGTACTTCTATTTATATTTCATATATCTATTCATATTTGTCTAACTTCCCCAATGGGTCTGCATGCATGCATTAAGTTAATGTAATGTACTTGTGCATACCTACATGTTTGCCTCCAGGCAAATGTTGGATATTGTCCCACACCCTTCTATCTCTTTGTGCATCTGCCTACAAGAGTACAAAAAGGGTGGAGTGAAAGACCCTGCCTTTCATGAGGTAATGCCTTTCCCCATTCCACCCAACAACCTCTCCCTCCTCCTCCCTCCTGCCTCCTTCCTTCCCTGCGAACTCCGCCCCCCCCTTCGTTCCTGCTGTGTATAAAAAGCAACAAGGTCTGGGCGGTGTGGCAGTCTATCTCCTCATCCAGGTCAGGCAGACTTCTCCTCTCTCTCTCAGTAACCATGTCCACCTCCTACTCCAGCAGAACCAGCTACTCCTCCAGCGGTGGAGGCAGCGGAGGCTCCATGAGGTTTGGAGGCTCATCAGCAGGCGGCTCCCGAATGTACATGGGCGGTGGAGGTGGCGGCGCCGGCGGCGGCCGCATCACCGCTATGAGGGCCGGCAGTGTTTATGGAGGCGCAGGAGGCTCCGGAACACGCATCTCCAGCGCTTCCTTTAGTTCCGGTGGTGGTGGTGGTGGTGGTGGTTTCGGCTTCAGCATGGGAGGAGACGCTGGAGGCGGAGGCATCATTGATCACACATCGGCCAACGAGAAGGCCACCATGCAGAACCTGAACGACCGCCTGGCCTCCTACCTGGACAAGGTGCGCTCCCTGGAGAAAGCCAACTCTGAGCTGGAGTTGAAGATCCGTCAGTTCCTGGAGAGCAAGACCTCCCCAAAACACCGCGACTACTCAGCCTTCCAAGACACCATTGCCGATCTGCAGAACAAGGTAAGTCACCTGATTCCTACAACTGCTAAAACAAATAACTGCAGAACTTTACCCAGTGCATTAACCTAATGAATCTTTGAATGCAAGACAAATCCATTTCACTCAAGAGATACATCTTTATACATCATACCTTAATGCTAAATGGGGTTGCAAGGTTCATGAAAGTATAACTGCAGCACCGTGAAGCGATTGCGTAGGATGCAAGTAATTTTTTTCCCCCGGAGTCACAGCTTTTGAAACGCACAGTTTGGCTGTCGCCCAATGATCCCAATGACATCTTGCAAAGCCTGTTCTTGTGCAGTTCCACTGGTTATATATGTGGAAACATGATGCTAATGTCCATTCCTACAGATCCAGGATGCCACCCGCCACAACGGAGGCATCTACCTGGCCATTGACAACGCTAAACTGGCAGCTGACGACTTCCGAACCAAGTAGGCTTCCAAACACATTACCAATAATTTGTGTCTCTTCCAAAAAGCACAATGCCAAATGCGTAGATAAACAGACAGTAGTTCACTCTCATAGTAACAGAGGTCACATCCCGGTCACAGAGCTGATGTTACCCCCCCACCCTCACACCAGGTACGAGAATGAGCTGTCCATGCGGCAGTCAGTGGAGGCGGACATTGCCGGGCTCAAGAGGCTGCTGGATGAGCTGACCCTGGCCAGGTCCGACCTGGAGATGCAGATCGAGGGCCTGAAGGAGGAGCTCATCTTCCTGAAGAAGAACCACGAGGAGGTGGGTGGGGGATGGAGTGCTGGAGAAGGCAGCCTGCCAAAAGGCTGAACTCTAATCCTAAACCCAACCAGTTATTCTCTCAATCCCCAGTGCTATCCCTAAAACACATAGACACTCTAACCCTAACAAAGAACATGTCGTTTGTCATTTCTAAATCAAACTCATACGAAAGTTTTTGTTTCCAAGACAATGAATCCTCTGTGAAGGCAACTCACCTTCGTCTTTCCATAGGAGCTCCTGGCCATGAGGCAACAGATGACGGGCCAGGTGAACGTGGAGGTGGACGCAGCACCTCAGGAGGACCTCAGCAGGGTCATGGCTGAGATCCGCGAGCAGTACGAGGCTGTCTCCGCCAAGAACCAGCGGGACCTGGACAGCTGGTTCCAGAGCAAGGTAGACACTCCAACTCCACCCTAGCACCCTCTGTAGACTCGATGTGGGCTTGAATGTCTCTGGGCAATGCGCTTTACCCTGCTTGCCCCAGGGGGGAATGTGCCTGTACGTTCTGTAAGTCTTTCTGGATAAGAGCGCCTGCTAAATGACTACATGTAAATGTGCTAACCCACAGACAGAGAGTCTGAACAAGGAAGTAGCCGTCAGCACGGAAGTCCTCCAGTCCTCCAAGTCTGAGATCTCAGAAATCCGTCGCACGCTGCAAGGTCTGGAGATCGAGCTGCAGTCCCAGCTGAGCATGGTGAGTCCCCAGCTGGGCATCAGCGTTTGCAGCCCTGCATACCCATTCCCCCTCCTCCGCCAAGTAGCGGTTTTGACTCGCTTTCCCGGAATCCCCTCACCTCCATCCGTGTTTTTCCCCACCAATAGAAATCCTCCCTGGAGGGCACGCTCAGGGACACAGAAGGGCGGTACTCCATGCAGCTCCAGGGTCTCCAGAGGCAGGTCACCAGCCTTGAGGAGCAGCTGATGAGCCTGCGCAGCGACATGGAACGTCAGGGCCACGAGTACAAGATGCTGCTGGACATCAAGACCAGGCTGGAGATGGAGATCGCCGAGTACAGGAGGCTGCTGGACGGAGAGGTCTCAGGGTAAGAAACGCAGGCTGGGTGAAAGAACGATGGATGGATGTAACGTAGGTAGAAACTGATTCAGTCACCAGCAGCAGCCGTATGGTCATTGTTGCTTTTAAGACGTGTTAAAATAAGAGATTCACTAGAATGCTAACCTGGCCCTTTAAACAAGTTGACCAAAGTTGGTCTGAGGGGAAGATGTCAGCTCGACAACAAACTGTCAGAAGAATGAACTAATCCAGCAAGATGCTATTTGTTACTTTTTTCTTACAGATTCGTTGACGTCACCCCTGTAAAGACCTCCAAGACACGCAAGGTGGTGGTGGTCACAGAGGAGGTTGTGGACGGCCAGGTGGTGTCCTCTTCTTCCACCACCTCCTCCTAGAGGGCTGAAACAGCAAGCAGCACACCAAGAGTTAGCCCACTTCTATGAACATCTGGGCAGAACACTGTCAACTGTTCCCTCATTTGAAAGCAATAAAGAGGCTCTCTCTCTGTGGGCTGACAATGCCATCTTTGTGTTCTGTGTTTGATTTAGCTCCTTCATATCTGCCTGACATCTGCTGTTGGTTCATTATTTGAACATGAGGCCAAGAGAATAGTGCACGCGTTAGTGAAGGGCTCATGATTAGTGTGATTTGGGAAACATTGTGTGGAAGATTACTGTCAGCAGAGACTGGATGTGTCATTAATGAGCACAAGAAAGGACGACCAGGGTTGATAAGGTGTTCAATCACCACTTGGGAGCTGGTGTGAGAGAATCGTTAACCCTTCCCTGAACTCCAAGTAACGTGTTGGTTTAGCTTCAGGTCTTATAGGCTCTGTTTACCTTCAGGGCTTGAGGCAGTACGACCTCTGACCTCAGGAATGCATTCTCCATGGCGATTGATAGAAATCGGTGGGTAGTCAGTCAACATGTGTGTAGCCAGACCCAAACTCTTTGCAATGTCAAACAAATATATATATTTCTCCTTATCTATACATTAGTGCAAGGTGGCAAAAACATGGCATCCCCTCATTGTTGAGAGCCTTTACGCTTTACTTTAGTGCAAGAATAAACTTGCACTGGAGCTGATTATAGCATCATGTTAGCCTTGATTCATATTTAACCACTGAACACTGGTAGCTACTATACCTACCAATGCACAAAGCTTAATCCAGCACAGCAATAGATTGTCTTACGGTACTTTACTTGTTATTTAGTAGTAATTTAGCAGACACTCTTACCCAGAGCGTATCCACTTATAGGAAAAACAGGGACCTTGCCCCCAGAGGCAAGCAGGGTGAAGTGCCTTGCAGACTGGGTTTGAACCATGGACCTTCTGATTACCAACCTGATACCCTGACTGACGGCGCCACATGACTCCACTATCATACCGGATATGACTAAGAAACTTGGTTGTGCTTTTGTTGTGTACAAGAAAATGCAAGGTTTTTGTTAACTCAGTTAAAGTCAGAGATGGTTTCATTGTTGCCCTACAAAGATAAGAAGCTTGGCACTTCGCCAGGCGAGATTGTTTCTAATTCCAAATGGACACGGTTTCTCCCTGTTTTTCTGTAAATGACAAACAAGCCAAAGTCTGTTTTGCTTTTGTTTATTAGTACTTTTTGTACTGCTTGTAAAGTTGGTGAGTTAGGACTCAATCTCGTCCACTTCCACATCAGTAGTCTTGGAGGTCTGAACCACCTTTCCATCAACCACCGTCTCCACCACTGTGATGACCTTGGTGACCACTAACAAGACAAGAACAGCGATGACAATCTCATAATTATCAAAGAAATATACTTAAACATGACCAAAACTGTATACCAAATACAACTTAATTCAACTTAAAATACATCTTTAGGGAATCCTTTTTTATCATGCTTACCTTGTCTGGAGCTCCTAGGGACAGAGTTTCAAGGGAAAGAAAAAAAAATACAAGAAAAACAGGTTAATCACACACCTATCACATGCTTTATCTCAGATTCTTTCACCGCCACACCTCCCCACACCACCACTTCTAACCTCCCCCCCCTTCCTGAAAGGCTTCTCTCCTCCCTTCTTCCCCTCCTCCCTGGTCTCTCAGTCACCCCTCCTTCATCCACTCACACATCATCCTCTCCGTCCAGCAGCCTCCTGTACTCGGCAATCTCCATCTCCAGCCTGGTCTTCAAGTCCAGCAGGATGCCGTACTCCTGCTTGTTGCTGGCGATGTTACTGTGGAGGTGAGACAGCTGAGTCTCCAGGCTAGTCACCGTAGCCTGAAGGTGAGACAGCTGGGCAGAGTAGCGGGCCTGGGTCTCCGATAAGGTTCCTTCCAGGGATAGTTTCTATATGGGATGGTCAGATGGAAAAGGTAAATGGGTTGGAATGCGTGTACCATATGTGTATACCGCTTAGCACCAAATACGGATGTTGTGAAGGCCACTCTTAGCCTTAATTGCTGTGGAATGTCTACAATTGTGTTTGTGGTGTGAACGTGTGTATCAGTCCCACCAGACGTTCTAAAATTGTGTTTTTGTGCCAAACTCTTTCATTCTATCCCCGAGTCAGGTTTGGGGGAAGTTATGATGAAGTGTTTGGTTAAAGTTGGTGCCAAAGTGGTTTTATCCAGGGTGGATTCCCAAATGTTCCCTTTCACCACAGGGTGCGTGTTCACCTCGTGGCGAGTTAGATGATGTGTTTCACTTCCTGCTCACCATGCTCGTGCAGGACTGCAGTTCTATCTGGAGCCTCTGGAGGGTAGTCTTGAGGTCCTTCAACTCGGTGCGACTGCTCATGAGCCCCTCATTCTGGACGACAACTTCCTGCTCAACTGTGGTCATCTGATGAAAAACACATTCGTCAGCAGATATGACGTTAATTTCCTCGTAGCAAATTATGACAGTTGGATCAGTCTGGTCAGTTTTAACAAAAATGATTAGATTCATTTGAACTGATGAAACTGTAATGACACAGTGTTGTTAAGACTAAGGAATGAGTTCAACCAACTCTTTAATGCACCTAAAAAAAAAACTCCCCACAATGGATCTTAATGGACCGGTAGGTTCTGCTCACCTTGGTCTGGTACCAGGTTTCCAGTTCTCTGCAGTTCTTGGCAGTCACTGCCTCATAGTGTTCCCTGATCTCCGTCATGGTCTGGTTCAGGTCCATAGAGGGCGCTGCTTCCACGGACACGTTCACCTGGCCGCCAATGTGTGACCTCAACAGCGCCAGCTCCTACGTTGGGAAAGGTCAAAGGTCAGGATCATCACAGTTATAGAGACATCATGGTGGCAGCACGGTAAGTATTGAAAAAAGTTTGTAAAAGTGCACGACTGTCTTACTAATCGTGTCATTTTGACAAATTGACTTCCTGTTACTGCTTAGTGTCCTTAGCGATTTGTGCTGTTTGTGCACAAATATGTCCGAGTTTTTATTATTGCGCTTAGTGTATCTGCAGGAACTGTAATGTGTTTGTGTTTTTAGGAGTGTGAGGAGGCACAGAAGGGGTGAGCTAATGGAGGGAAGGCAGAATGGCAGGAAGGGGAAAGGGAAGGAGAGCGGGGGAGCAGGGGGAGTATGTGTGCGTTTGAACCCTCCATCTGTCAACGTCAATGGAAACAACAGAGGAAAGTCAGGAAGCGTTCTTGGATTTGCGTTCAAAAGGTCGACTGCCCTTTTTAAAACAACTGAACGCTGTTGATTTAATGTCGGAGAGTAACATTTGTACGCTCAAATCTGCTAATATGCGCGATGTCATTTGACTTCATACTATTATTTGCGTGGAGAAGTAAGTGGACAGATTGTTACACGCGTGTGAATGTGGAACACGCGGGTCTTTTGTTTCCGAGAATGCGATCAATAATTCGAACAGTTCTAGAACCTTTACTACTACTGCTACTGTTTGCATTAAGGAATGTGAACCTATGTACATAGTCATTCCTCATTCAGGTTTACCAACTTCATCGTGACTACTCCCAGGTGTGACAGTGTCATGTCTTTGTATAGGATTGTGTAAGTGTCAGAAGATGGATATCCGCCGCCAAGTCAAATATGTCTGTGTGACGGATAACCACCCCTTAAGGGGAATCAGTTATCTTGTGTTTATTCAAGTTAAGTCATTTTCCTGACAGTTTGACTTCGATGATGAACGAAGACAGTGATAAACTCCTTCTGTGAGCGGAAAGCAGGGGCTCTTTGAGGGGAAGTTATAGGTTAGCTATAGGGACTGTGATTTCTCTATGTTACAGCTCATCAACCTGGAGCTTGTATCTGGAAGTAGACAACCTTGTTCGGAGTTCTTCACAGAGTTCCTGAGGGACTTCTGTTATGTTCTCTCTGGTGGGCCTGTAGGTTCTTGTGTTCCTTACCTCCTCATGGTTCCTCTTGAGCATGATGATGTCCTCCTTCAGACCCTCGTACTGCATCTCCAGGTCCGAGCGGTTCAGGTTCATCTCGTCCAGAACCCTCTTCAGGCCGGCGATGTCGGCTTCCACCGCCATCTTCATGGTCAGCTCGTTCTCGAACCTGCGCAGTAAAGGTCAAAGGTTAGTGCTGAGAGGGATCAGGTCATTAGAACAGTTCACCGGTCGTGCTTTTGGCTGGAAAGACGTTGAGTTGTCTGTGAAGTTGTGTGTACGTGCAAATGAGGTGGGGAGGATTGATGAGGCAAAGACACACGTGTGTGTGAGGACACATACATGCTGCACACACACTGGCATGATTGAGCACTCTCACAAAGACCCTTTCTACATCTTAACACACAGGTTCACGCAAACAGACAGGTTCGAGATACTCACTTCATTTTGAAGTCCTCTGCAGCCAGCTTGGCATTATCAATGTCCAGGACAGTCTTAGCATTGCTCTTGGAGGCAAAACGGATCTGGAAAAAGACAGCAGAGAAACAAACATTTTAACTTTCCAAGTTATCCCCATGTAAGAATTCAATGCCACACAACCCTCCACGAGAATGGTTTGAACGTTGCTACGTTATAGAAAGTTTGACATGAAGACGTAAATCATTGATGTGAAAAGCTATCAGTATTGTTGAATTAGCAAGAGCAGTGTTCTATGGCATGCTAAAGTACTGAGAACAAGCCCCTATACCGTACGTGCCATCAAACCAAACTGGTCAAACATTATCACAGTTTCTTCACAGGCATAAAGATCCCTGCATTCTTAAGCTTCGGCTGCAAGAGATTTATTGTTATCCTAAGTTCCTAACTAGTTGTATCATCCCTCAGCCCTCAAATACAGTACCTGCTCTTACGCACACATATTCACAGACACACCCAGAGGAAGATAAACAAACATCATGGACAGACTCGACCCCACACAGACATCATACACAGACATCTGCAGCGGGCGAAGCCTGCTGATGCACGCCCTCTCTTCCATCACCACTCCTATCGTCCTCTCAGGTTACCTTGTCCTGCAGGTCGTTGATGGTGGCGAAGTAGGAGCTGTAATCGTGGCACACCACTGTCCTCTTCTCGTACCACTCCCTGATCTGCCTCTCCAGCCGGGCGTTCTCCTTCTCCAGGGAGCGCACCTTCTCCAGGTAGGAGGCCAGACGGTCGTTCAGGTTCTGCATGGTGGCCTTCTCGTTGGCCGACACGTGGAGGTCCAGGCCATCGCTCAGGTTGAAGCCTCCGGCGTTGCTGGAGCCGTAGAGGGACCCGATCTGGGCAGAGGAGATGCGGGTGCCATGGCCGCCTGCACCACCGTACACGCTGAGGGTCCTGGAGGAGCTGGATCTGAGAGCCATGGTAGTGTTGGAGGTGAGGGAGATTCTGCTGCTGCTGCTGGATCAAGTAGATTGACAGGAGGGTGTCTGTAGCTGGAAGCCTGATTTACAGTGACAACTACAAGGCAGGTCAGCTGGTTAAATACCTGTTAAGAACCCCCCGAAAAGAGGTTGGGCCATTGTTGTTGACAGCCCACCATTCAAAACATGCCAACACACAGGCGTATTTCACCCTACCTGCTTGTCGACCTCTGCGATAATTGGCCAGCCCCCTTTTTCAGATGGAACTCACCCTCCAACATTCTTCGTGGGAAAAGAAGAGAATCACATTCCTTAACTTCTTTATCTACCTTGATGTTCTGCCACCCAAGATAATGATCTTTTTTTTTTTGTTGTTGTAAGTGCCTGTGTGTGTGTGTGTGTATGTGTGTGTGTGTGTTATGCGTCTGGTCAGGTAGTTGTAAGCACTGGATTTACACACACACTAAGTGAAAGTCCTGTTAGATCATAAACCCCCCTAGTCAGTCCTAATGGAAATACCAGACAGTACCTCCTACATTTTGCGTGGTTGTGTCGAAGTTAATTAGTGAGAAGACAATTCGTCAAAGTTTAACTACTTCTTCCAGCAGGTTGCTCTATTTCACATAATCCTACCAAAGTTCACAGTATGTTAATGTTGCACGTTGCGTGTGCTATGACGACAAATTACATCTTCAACATGGATCAACCACAGTAAAGGCTTATGTATCTTATGAGTCTTATGAGTGAATAAAGTATAAAGTAA
Organism: Neosalanx taihuensis; assembly: GCA_030340665.1. Classification (NCBI taxonomy): domain Eukaryota; kingdom Metazoa; phylum Chordata; class Actinopteri; order Osmeriformes; family Salangidae; genus Neosalanx; species Neosalanx taihuensis. The sequence continues at coordinate 3,544,124 of CM059314.1, forward strand.
GATGTCGCATACCATGCAACTGAAAAATGGGGAGCCAAATGCAAGGAACTATGGTAAAAAAAAAGTGCAACTATGTCGACACAATTATGATTTTTAAAACCTCCTTCCAAAAAATGACACAAGGCACAAAACCATTGAAAAAAGTTTGTTTATCATTTACAATTACTTGGGTCATTCATTCAATTAGTATTATTATTATTATTTATATTTGAAGTTCATCAGAAAACATCCCAGGCTACAGAGAACAGGTTGTACATTTTCCATCTTTCACCAGCCAATGTTTCATCCAGTGACGAGAAGAACAATGGAAAGAACCCATCAGTCATCTGTCACAAAGACTCTTTTGAAACCCATTCGACTGATAAGTTCATGCCACAAACCTCAGAAGCTTTTTTGTAACCTTCTAGACTGGAAGGTTTTTGATTAGAGACCCAAAATCCTAAGGATGTTGAGGAAACTCTTCTACTGCGAATAGTAACATTTAGTGCAGTGAGTCAAGAAATTTAATTAACGACTCAGATACACCTCACATAAATTGTCCATCACTTACCATGTCACTACAAGCCTAACCAAAACCACAGGAATTATTGAATGGGCATAACGGTTAGTAGTACCTGGCAGGTATTTTAGTGTAAAAAGGCATAATATGGTAAATGGGTGTATGCTGAATAACGGACAGTTGCCCTAACTCTTACATATACAAGTTTCACTTATACAAGTATATTTTAGCCGGTCCCGTTTCTGTGCCACTACAATACATGGTGGGACAGTAGGTAATTCTAAGGGTTTAGATAGTACTTAATGTACATCTTAATGTAAAAGTGTTACCCTAAAGTGTATCCATGAAAGTTGGCCATGCAATTCACTGGAGGTAAATTTAATGAGTTAAAACCACATGCCACATCGTTATAGTCACCCGTGCACTTCACATGGTTCCGATTGCTACATCAACAGCACATAGAAGTACTACAGGTGACCGGGTATCATTCAACAGAAGCCCCAAGTTGCTTGACAGGATCCGCCCTTCTAACTGTTTCCGGGCCTCCTACCCCCACCCCTGCCTCAAGACTTATGTCTTGCTGATAAGATGAGATGGTGTGAAAGGAGATAGCGCAGACAGACTGATCTTTATGAAACCTCGGAATGTTGCTCTGTGGGATTCCCTCGTCTCAGACATCCTTACCCTATGAGGGCACAGACACACATTCCACCGCATGGTTGAATGAATTACAATTGAGTTCTCGCTTGAGCACACTTACTCACACAGTTTGTCATTACTAGTTTTGAAGGGATCTCTTGAGAAAACGATTCACAGTTGTCTCAGTCTAGTAACGTTGAATGCTAATAACATTTTAATAGTTAACTCTCCGAAATGTACCTAAAGGCTTCTTGAAATAATAAATAGAAAGACACCTGGAAAATGTATTTGTACCTTTTTCATTTGTGACCTATCATGCGATCGGCTACACATTCGTACCACGTGTAGGAACATTCACCTATAGCTTGTGCCAAATGCCAAATTACGTTGAACAACTTTGAGGTTTGACGGTTGAGATCATTAACAATATTAAACAATCTGAAGACAAAACAGAATTGTCCCGTCTCTCGCTTGAATTCAATCGGCTGAAAGAACCCCATCATCAAAGCATTGTTTCAGCAACTTCCTTTGATCCCAGTCCAACATGCCCATCACGGTATAACACAAACCAACTGCTCTCTCTGGGAGATAAACACTGACATGCAGAAAGAGGGTGGTGGCACAGTGAGAAGTACACCTGAATCTGATACACCTTCTCACATGCTTCACGGTACGCTGGTTACATTTAGCAGACGCTCTTATCCAGAGCGACTTACAGCAAGTACACTGCCAACAACATGGAGCCACAGCCATGAATCAAACTCACAACTTTCCGATCATGAGCCCGACACCTTAACTGCTGAGCCACCTGACTCTGGTTACCTATTTAGGTTGTTCGAGTTGGTTTAGTGTTTTTGAGATTCTGGTTTTGTCTGAGATTAAAGATGTGACTGTGAAGCTAATGCACTGGAGATGATTTGATAAGGAACCCTGTGTGTTTTCCGGGTGTGACACGGCACTGAAAGAGTGGATGGGGGGGAAAGGCAGAAGTATGTGTAGGATCCTAAAGTGTGTGTTTGTCCTGCTCATCCTGATAGTCAGTAGAACAGGATGGGCAGACAGGGTTAGGGAGGCAGGATCACCGATGGACCTTTTTGTTCACACAATCATGTGAGATCATGGGTGTGGCAGGAAGACATGTTGAATTCTTTGGTCATGGTTCGCCATTAACCATTCGAGTTCCTCAACCAAGGAATTCAGAATATCTTCAGTTTGGGCCCCTTATAAAATAATCACGGCATTATTTTTGTTGTTGACTGATTTTGTGACCAATTTTGGATCGACCATGCAAAACCAATATGCACTGAAAAAAAGAATATATTTTTTTAATATCTAAAACAATAATAATAATAATAAAAAATACCCCAATATATTTACACAATTTCTAAACAATGCTATACTTCATACCACTCAATTAAACAGCAACTCTTATGTACCTCCAAGGCTTTTACCAAAGAAACTGCAATGTAGTCCATAGTAGTTGGTGGAACATCCTTTGTAAGCCATTGTAAGGGTTCAGAAATCCACCAGAGGGAGCACGTCTCTCAAAATAATGTACTGTAATCTTTACATGGTGGACAAAGGTGTGGCCCGGAGATAGACACTTTTACAAACTGACAAATTACATCTGTTCATCAGAGTTGCCTAAGACTTATTGGGAGATGAAGTGTTGTTACCATGCCGTTTTTTAATTTAGTGGATGACAACTGTATCGTTTGTAGATGTTAAGCAAACAATGTGAATGACTCTATTAGGCTTTTTTTATGCCAACATTTACTGTAGGGCCACATTTCTAAACCATCCATTGATTGAGTCAGTAGATTTGCCATACAGTTGCATGGTCATGCCATACAGTCTTCTAAAAGAACTCCTTTTGCATGGTGGCAGGCAGGGGAGAGACTTGAAGCAGGGCGTAACTTTGAAAGGAATGATTCCATGTTGCAAAATAGCTGTTTACAACAATGGATGCTGAAATTACAGACAGAGATGAAAGAGTAAAAGGCTAATTATTGTTGTACATGCAACGTAATTATTCAGGTTCAAAGCTGTGTCCCTGTGTGCATAAGTGAACATTGAACTTTTGTAAGTCTGAATATAAACCTCCACCTTCGATCGTTGAATGTTCTTCAGGCTTCCTTCGTTTCGTCACTTTCAAGAACAAGTGAAGTATTATGACCTGTCTAGAAGATAAACAGGTGTTTTAAGTGACGTATGGAGTGATGCAGGTGCATGCCTGACAGGCATGGGAAAACTTCTCACCTGTCACTCACATCAGATGTTGGGGGCAGGTGACACAGACACTGAATCTGTCCAGACAGGTGTCAAGTAACTTCTACCATCCGGACATCAAACAGCAGACAATACTGTCTGTGAGTAAGAACCGCTCACACCCAATGAAATCGTCCCTGTTGGCATGATGGACGAGCATGTCCATTGCCATGGCATCAATTTTGTTTCTGCAAATAAATAGTATCCAAGGAGTGTGTGTGACAGGGTGGGTGTTGAAGTGTAGGAATTAAGTACTAGATCATGGGAGCGTTAACTACCTTTGACCTGTTCAGCTCTTACATAAACACACGGGGATCATTTACCATGCTGCCATGTAGAAGTCATGACAACAGGTAACAGGTATTTGACAATGACCACATTCTCTCCAATGTTGTATCGAGCAGCATTTCTTCAGAGACAAGACTGTCTCTCAGTTTTCTATCTTTCCTCTAGATCCATGTTAGTAGCTAAGCCACAGGGAGGGGGAGAGGGAATGGGTGGAGAAGTTCATCGACGATGAGTCATACTTTCAGCTTTCTGAGTAGCTTATCAGCTAATTCTCCCTCAGACAAAAGCCAGACTTGAGAGCACTTAAGACAACTTGTAATTATTGTTCTTTGAAAAATCTTATTTCCCTGCAAATAGGCCTGTTGAGTCTATGACATGGGCAGTGTACATTTACTCACATAGCAGACACTCCTATCCAGAGCGACTTACAGCAAGTACAGGGACATTCCCCCTGAGGCAAGTAGGGTGAAGTGCCTTAGCCAAGAACCCAACATCATGTTGCCTCAGTCAGGAATTGAACTGACAACCTTCTGATCACTAGTTGGACACCCTAACCACTCAGCCACCTGATTCCCATGTATACCCACATTTCTAAATATTCACAGCTGAATTTGCAGTTATAACCAGCTTCAGCAAAAGCAATAGAATAAGCCTGACAAGCAACAGCACAAACTGTATCCAGATGTACTGTTGAGCTCACAGCTTTCTCTTATCAGGGAGTGATGGTCTGGTAGTGAACAGGTTTACAAAGGAAGGATTATTTGCGCTCCTCGATGAGTCAGCCGACAGTGTCCTTCGTCAGGTTACGCTGCGCCAGGCGACACACCCTCCCTGATCAGGCCTGACGCACCCACCTCACCCCATCTCCTCCAGGCTCCTACCCAGAGCAACAATCGGCAACAATCCCTTAGAATCCAAGCTGAACGAACAAGCGGAAGCGGCCAATCGTTTCTACCCTGTCCCTTCTCATCACCGAAAATGGGCAGCTAATTGATAATGCGCTGGGGTGCCCAGAATGACGAACACTGCCTTAAGGACTTCAGCAAAGCATTCAGCAAAGATGGTGTTATTAGACTGTTTAGTGGCCGATTCATTCATTCGTTTCAGCTTTTACTAACTCGAATGCATCGTGTTACACACATGCATTACACACATCTATTACACCATGTCAAATGAATGGTCCTGACTCGGAGATGACCCCAGTGGGGATGTTAGTGTGGGGCCCCGGTCCTCCTCCCAGGCCTCTCAGGCAACACACCAGATGTAGGGTGGGTGGAAACATGGCTGGCATCCAAGCCTGAGCTCACTGCATGAACACACACACACGGCCGTACACACACACAGACACACACTCCCCTCCCCCCTCCTGAGACCCTTCTCTCATGCCTCACCCAGGTCATCCTCGGGGGCCTGAGCACACACTTGAGAAGCACTGAGGGACTCACACACACACACACACACACACACACACACACACACTCAGTCACACACACACACAACATACTCACTCTCTCTTTCACACGTACACTACAAAATACATTATCTCTCAAGCATACAACCACACACACACACACACACACACACACACACACACACACACACACACACAACTAACCTTTCTAAGGGTCTTAAGTCACACCCTGCAGGATAAATGGGACAAAAATAACAATCAGAGGAGACCTGGTACACACACACACACACACACACACAGACGCACTGGACATGGTCCATGTAGCTAAGTAAGGAAGGGGATGTTTGTTGAAAGATAAGAACAATAGGCCAGCTGACAAGACTCCTGAGACAGCTTCAATCTGCCTGAAGTTTTAGGCCGTTTTCACATAGGATTCTGTCTAAAGAAAACACAGGAGGATTTTTAGTCGATGACAAGCAGTCCTTGTCAGCTGGGATAGATTCCTTGCATGTTGGGGACGTGAAACGTTCAAAGTTCTCATTGTGTTAGATCCATTTATCAATGCAAGTGTACAAAGAGGGCACAAAGGAGGAGAAGAAGAAAAAAACAGTATTACTGAATGCTCAGAAATCAGGGGGATAAGGATATCAGGTGAGGCAGTAAACTGAGAGATTTAATGGAAGCCTTTTGTGTTTACAGAAGGTTGATGCCATAACGATTGGCAAACATTGTGCAACGCAGCAGTGAATGTCATGTCAGAGACTGCCGAGAGAGAGAGAGAGAGTCACACAGGCTGTCTCATTGCTCTGTGTGTGATTTCCTCCTACATGTATTGCCTTCCTGTGCTTTCTCTCCCCTGCCCTCTGCACACACAGTCCCCCACATGGATTCTCTCATAAAAAAAACACGCACACACGCACGAGCGTACACTCCCGCACACACACATTCCATTACAATTTCCTCACAGAAGTGAAAACTAAACCCTGGTCCTTAAAGGCAAACACACTCTCGGCGTGCCAAGGCTGGTAGACAGCGCTCTCAAGCCCAGTTCCCCCCTTCCTCCCCTTCCCTTCCCTCCTCCCCTCCCTCCCTCATTGGCCCGCCCCTGGGGCCGGGACTATATCAGCCGTTATCCTCCCTCTGTCCACCTCCACTCTCTTGAAGGCTCAGGATTTTCATAACGGTCCTCTCTCCTCCTTCTCTCATCTGCTGACTCGCCCCCTGACAACATGTCTTTCCAGAGCTACAGCTACCGTTCCAGCGGCCCCAGCAGCGGAGCCTCCACCATCAGCTCCCGCCGGGTGGGCTACGTGTCCAGCGCCCCCAAGGCCCACAGCGTGTACGGTGGAGGCCTCGGTGGTAGCACCCGCATCTCCTCCTCCAGCGTCCACAGCCTCTCTTCAGGCTTCGGCGGTGGCTACGGAGGCGGCTATGGTGGCGGTAGCGGCGGCTTCGACCTGTCGAGCGCCCTTGACCAGAACACCGTGCACCTGAACGAGAAGGCCACCATGCAGAACCTGAACGACCGCCTGGCCTCCTACCTGGAGAAGGTGCGCTCCCTGGAGGCCGCTAACACCAAGCTGGAGCTCCAGATCAGAGAGTACTATGAGAAGAAGGGACCAGCTGCTGAGAGGGACTACAGCCACTACTGGGCCATCATCAACGACCTGAAGGACAAGGTACGGTCGACCAGTCCAGCTTTAAGCTCTGTTAATCAGGTTTCCTAATCTGTTGTGTCCTTTTGACCGTTCAAGATTGCCCTGTTTGGTTCTAAACGTTGTAAAGCAGCTTCAAATGCAACAAAGAGATTCCCCTTGCACTGAAAATATAAGACGCCTACAGCCATGTTAACTGCGAAGAGTTTATCGAAGCTTAACAAAATAGTTTCCACACCACGCCTCTTCTTGAAAGCCTCTTCCAACAGTGTTTGTTGACCAATGATCGATCTTGTACTTTCAGATCAATGGTGCCATCGTCAACAATGCCAACATCCTGCTCCAGATTGATAACTCCAAACTGGCAGCCGATGACTTCAAGACCAAGTGAGTAACTGCTACCTCACTCTGTCTATTTGCTCTTACCATTGAAATCGGTTGTAAACAACAACAACAAGCTTAGATTACACTAAACACTAAAGGAGATGGGTTGAAAACAGTTAGTTAAGCCGTGAAGGATCTCTCGCACTTTCAAAACACGTCAGTCCTCCTCCAGGGAGAAAAACACGTTAAATTCCCTTTGTTCCGCCGTCACCAATCAGGTTCGAGCATGAGCTGATGATGCGCCAGTCCGTGGAGGCTGACATCGCCAACCTTCGCCGCCTGTTGGACCAGACCACCCTGACCAAGGCCGACCTGGAGATGCAGATCGAGAGCATGCAGGACGAGTTGGCTTACCTCAAGAAGAACCATGCAGAGGTGGGAGTGTTAACACAGCGGAGGGTCTCTGTCAGAATCAAAGGGGTGGGAGGGGGGGAGACAAATAAAGGGGACAAAACCTGGGGGGGGTCAGGTGGCTTAGCGGTTAAGGCTTTGGGCTCGTGATCGGGAAGTTGCGAGTTCAATTCCCGGCTGTGGCTACATGAAGTTGTGTCCTTGGGCAAGGCACTTCACCCTTCTTGCCTCAGGGGGAATGTCCCTGTACTTACTGTAAGTCGCTCTGGATAAGAGTGTCTGCTAAAAATGACTAAATGTAAACGTAAAACCTTGTCGAAAATTGGTTTGGTGAGGACTCAAAATGTAGACGATCGATCCCCTTAACGCCGGACTGTTCCACCTGTTGTGTCTCTTAGGAGCTGGCAGCCATGCGGTCTCAGCTCACAGGGACCATCAACGTGGAGGTGGACGCCGCGCCCCAGCAGGACCTCAACAGAGTCCTGGACGAGATCCGTGCCCAGTACGAGGGCATCACGGACAAGCACCGTCGCGATCAGGAGGCCTGGTTTAATGAAAAGGTAACCAGAAACAATCAAATCATCTTTTAAGCTCGTTTCTACTTACCTACATCCCCACACTCCCACACTGTCAAATCCCAGCACTGTCTTCAAAGACTTCCTTGCTTTGAAAACTGGGATGTACAATTACAATTGGCCAGATGGTGGTAAGTGAGTTTTATGTTTTTTTGTGCTTGTTCCTACTAGTCCTCAGTGTTGTCCAAGGAGGTGGCCGTCAGCACAGAGATCATCCAGACCACCAAGACAGAGATCAGCGACCTCAGACGTACCATGCAGGGCTTGGAGATCGAGCTGCAGTCGCAGCTCAGCATGGTGGGTCAAGAATGTCGACAGAATCTGACAACAGAGCTTGATTAGTTACCCATAATTTGTCTGCCCTTGGATGAGTGCCTGGATTGTTTATTGTTGTTAGAGGGGGAGGTGAAGAAAGATGAAGATGGTGAAAAGGCTTTTTTTAATCAGTCTGGCTGAAAAATGTAATGCTCAGCCAGAGAAGGAAGCGAGAGAAAAACAGGGAGAGACAGAAAGAAACAGAGAGAGAAAGACAGAGAAAAAGAGAGGTGAATAAGTTGGAAAAAGGTCTGTGTTCTATCAAAATTCCTTTTATAGAAGTGGTCGTGCTTTTGAAAGACAGAAAGTGGAGTGAATAAGTCTAATGGAATGTAGAGAGGCCCTGATCCAGAACTTTGCCCCCATGGATTTTCTGCAACCATCTGGATATTTTCAATCCAAGCCATACTCTTTTCAGAACTGTAGATCACTTCAACCATGTTCAGCTAAGAGAAAGGATATCTGTTTTGTAATGCACTGTATTGTCTCCTGAATATACGCCCATCCGAGGAGAAAAATCTTGAAAAAAAACAACTTTTCATTAGCCATAGCATCTAGCAAGTTCTGGTTTGTAGACACATCTAATGCTAATGGTTTCCAGTTTCGACAGCATGTTCAGTCTTTCTGACATTATTGTACCAGCATCGACGTTGGTGTCATATACTTAGTTCACAGATATTAGATTGAGGTTTAGCATGTGTCTGAAGCGTTGGGTTCAGGTCTTGGGTGACTGATTCCTGCTGTTCCTTCTCCCCGTCACAGAAAGCAGCTCTTGAGAACACCTTGAGAGACACCGAGGCTCGTTACAGCTCCATGTTGACCGGCTACCAGAACCACATCAACATGCTGGAACAGGAGCTGGGCAATGTGCGCTCCAGCATCGAGCAACAGGGCCAGGACTACAGGATGCTGCTGGATATCAAGACCAGGCTGGAGCAGGAGATCGCCACCTACAGGAGCCTCCTGGAGACAGAGGAATCCAGGTGATTTTTCAAATAGCTCCTGTGTTTTCGAACACGAGTCAAATGCTGTGATCTGCAATCAGTCTGAATCCAAGTATAAAAGGTTGACGATTAATGGAATATTTAGGTTAAAGGATTAAAAGGAGACGTTTGCATGGAAGATTATAACATTTTTTAACACTTTTCTCTTTTTTCCGTTCCTCCTTCACCATTGCAGGCCCGTTGTCTCAGGTAAATGTCTTTCTTATTACGTAAACTACATAGTCACTGTGTGCAGTTCAGTGTGAATAACAGTGTACACACGTAACAGTAGATCCTGTTCTTGACTCTACCCCGACTCTTCTCTTCTCCACAGTTGGAACCAAGACCACAGTCACACACACCAAAGTTCACTCATCCAGCTAGATGTTCCTCTCTACTGGCAGAGCAGGACATTTCCAGAAAGACGCACTCACTCACAAACATCCACGTTGTAACGAAGAGAAGGGCTGTCAATCCAAAGAACATTAGTGGGGTATTGGACTTGTTAGCACTGTAATTTTCTTTCTTTATAATGTCAATCACAAGAAGCTTGAACTGGAGTATCAAAAGTATAAAAAGTAGGTTAACATTTACGGGAAAATTGTACTGAGAAACAATTGCTGACCCTGTTGTGAAAGAATGTGTTGTTTCTGATAATAAACCTGCTGGTGAATATAATTTCTCTTCATTAATTTGTTCAACTGAACAAGAACCTATTATCATGTGACTGTGATTGTGTTCTCAAGAGGGACTGATAACGATAAGACTGGGGCTTTTGAAAACAAAAGAAACTTTCAGGTGTTTCTTGTTATACCTGAATGTAATTGAAATTAAATGTTCACAGTTCACATTTTAAGAACTGAAATTTATCAATGCCAGTGTACCAAGAGGGCACGAAGGAGAAGAAAAAAAACAGAATTACTGAAAGTTCAGAAATCAAAGGGATGATAATATCAGGTGAGGCAGTTAACTGAGCGATAGCATGGAAGCAGAATGCAGAAAATCAGACATTATCTGTCTCAACATTCCACCCAACTGCTAGTCCAAGCCCTACTGCAACTCGCTACATCCGGCCTTCCTGCAAGTACAATCCGTCCCCTTCAGAGGATTCAAAATGCAGCCGCTCGTCTGGTTTTCAACCTACCTAGACGCTGCCATGTTACCCCGCTCCTCACCGCCCACCACTGGCTTCATGGCCCGCATCAGATTCAAGACCCTGGTGCTGACCTTCTGGGTTGTAAACGGGACTGCCCCAAGCTATATCAACTCTCTTCTCCAGGCCTTTACCCCCGCCCGCCACCTACGGTCGTCTGCTGACAACCGTCTAGTGGTACCCCCCCTCTAGAGCGCCCGAGCGCAACACAAACTCTTCCACTGCCTGGCTCCCCAATGGTGGAATCAACTCCCCACCTCCATCAGAACCACAGACTCACCTCTCTTGGTCCTCAAGGGCCACTGTCCTGAAGGTTTTAGATGTTTCCCTGCTCCACCACACCTGATTCAAATGAACAGGTCGTTATCAAGCTCTGTGGAAGCCTGATAATTATAATCAGGTGTGCTGGAGCGGGGAAAGATATAAAACCTTCAGGACAGTGGCCCTCGAGGACCAGGATTGCCCACCCCTTGTATAAGAGCATACAGCAGACTGTAAAATGTTTCTAAACAGCCTCTCATTTCCTCTCAGGAGTGAAAACTAAACCCTGGTCCTTAAAGGCAAACACACTCTCGGCCATGCCAAGGCTGGTAGACAGCGCTCTCAAGCCTAGTTCCCCCCTTCCCTTCCTCCCCTTCCCTTCCTCCCCTTCTCTTCCTCCCTCATTGGCCCGCCCCTGGGGCCGGGAATATATGAGCCGTTATCCTCACTCTGTCAACCTCCACTCTCCTGAAGGCTCAGGATTTTCGGTCCTCTCTCCTCCTTCTCTCATCTGCTGACTCGCCCCCTGACGACATGTCTTTCCAGAGCTACAGCTACCGTTCCAGCGGAACGTCCCCAAGGCCCACAGCAACATCGGTCGAAGCTTTCGCAGATACTCCTCAAATGAATGGAGTCACAGGTGCATAAGCGGTGGCGGCGATGTTGGCGGTAGACACAGCTTGAACCTGTTGAAGAACGGGCCCCTTGACCAGACCACCGTCTTCTCAGGCTTTGGCGATGGCTACATAGGCGGCTATGTTGGCGGCAGCGGCGGCTTTGACCTGTGGAGCGCCCTTGACCAGAACAGCTTCTTCCTGAGTGAGAAGGCCACCATGCAGAACCTGAACGACCGCTTGGCCTCCTACCTGGAGAAGGTCCACTCCCTGGCGGCCGTTAACTCCAAGCTGGAGGTCCAGATCAGAGAGCATGAGAAGAAGGGACCAGCTGCTGAAAGGGACTACAGCCACTAGTGGGCCATCATCAACAACCTGAAGGACAAGGTACAGTCGACCAGTCTAGCTTTAACCTCTGTAAATCAGGTTTCCTAATCTGTTGTGTCCTTTGGACCATTTAAGATTGCCCCAACTGTTTGATTCTAAACGTTGTAAAACAACTTCAAATGCAAGACAGAATAAACGGATACGGAATAAATGGAAACAAATAAAAGTGGTCGAACTGTGCGCCATCATGGGGCAGGTCTTCAATCGCAGCCTCAAGCTGAGCATGATACCACTGCCCCGGAAGACCTCCTGCTTGGTACCAGTGCCTAAGACACCGCGGGCTAAGGACTTCAGCAGCTTAAGGCCAGTGGCTCTTACATCACACATGACGAAGACACTGGAGAGGCTGATTCTGGGCCACCTCCGCTCTGAGGTGAGCTGAGAGATGGACCCGCTGCAGTTCGCTTACCGACCTGGAATCGGGGTGGACGACGCATTGATATTCCTGCTTCGTCGTGCTCTCACCCACCTGGAGAGGCCTGGCAGTGCTGTGAGGATTACTTTCTTTAACTTCTCCAGTACGTTCAACATCATTCAGCCAGTGCTTCTGAGGGACAAGCTGGTGCGGGCTGGTGTGGATGTACCCCTGGCCGACTGGACCCTGGACTACCTCACAAATAGACCTCAGTTTGTGAGAACCAGGGACGGTGTGTCTGATCTCCTGACCTGCAGTGTGGGGCCCGACAGGGGACGGTGTTAGCGCCCTTCCTCTTCACCCTCTACACTGCTGACTTCAGACACAACTCGGACGGCTGCGTCCTGCTCAAGTTTTCCGATGACTCCGCCATCGTCGGCCTGATCAGTGACGACGATGACACAGAGTACAGGCAACTGACGCAGGACTTCATAGACTGGTGTCAGCCGAACCACCTCCTCATCAACGCGGGCAAGACCAAGGAGATAGTGGTGGATTTCCGCAGACGCCGACCTTCAACCCCCCACCGGTGAACATCCAGGGAATGGACATTGAGAGAGTGGAGTCCTATAAGTACCTGGGTGTTCACCTGAACCACAAACTGGACTGGACTCACCACACTGACGCACTGTACAGGAAAGGTCAGAGCCGGCTCTACCTACAGAGGAGACTGAGGTCTTTCGGAGTGCAGGGGGCACCCCTAAAGTCTTTCTTTGACTCAGTGGTGGCCTGCTGGTCTGCTGGAGCAGCGGCATCACTGAGAGGGAAAGGAAGAAGCAGGACAAGGTTTATCAAGAAGTCCAGCTCAGTCCTGGGCTGCCCTCTGGACTCAGTGCAGGTGGTGGGTGACAGACGAGTCCTGGCAAAGCTGACAACTATGCTGGACCACGAGTCACACCCCCTGCAGGACTCACTGTCCGCTCTGGAGAGCAGCTTCAGCAATAGGCTGATACACCCTCGGTGTGTGAAGGAGAGATTCCACAGGTCCTATCTTCCTGCTGCTGTCAGACTGTCACTAAACACTGCTGTCCATAGCCACTATCATGTGCTAGACCATTATCATTATTATAACTTTTATCATCAATACCTCACCACCATGCAGTATTACTTTTATTACTTCACTTGCATGCATTACTCAAGTGTTATATTCAATATTCTGTATTAAGTGCAATATGTTCAAGTGTCTGTTGTTCAATATTCCCCCATGGTGGTCTTGTTGCTCTTACGCACAACGTGCAATATTCCCTGTGGTGGTCTTGTCGTTCATACGTACTCTGTGTGCTATACTTTACCCTGCTGCAATTTCCACCCCTGGAGGACGAATAAAGGTTTATCTAATCTAATCTAAAGTTTGTCCTTGAATGAAAATGAAAATGAAAATATAAGACTCCTACAGCCACATTGGATAAGAAAGATAAGATTTAAAAATTCCTGGAGGGATATCGCAGTCCACAACAGCAGCAGGGTAAAGTTCGGCTCACAGAGTGAAAAGGCATTTTTTGATCAAGTGAGCATTCCATTTTTCAGCCAGAGACGAAAGAGAGAGAAAGAAAGACAGAAACACAGAGAGAAAGACAGAGAGAGAAAGACAGTGAGAGAGAGAGAGAGAGAGAGAGAGAGAGAGAGAGAGAGAGAGAGAGAGAGAGAGGTGAATAAGTTGGAAAAAGGTCTGTGGTCACTTAAAAAAAAAAAAAGCTCTCTCTTGTAAATCGCTTTGGATAAAAGCATCTGCTAAATGAATAAATGTAAATGTAATGTAAAAGGGAGCCTTTTGTGTTTACAGAAGGTACATTTACATTTATTCATTTAGCAGACGCTTTTATCCAAAGCGACTTACAAGAGAGAGCTTTTACAAAGAGCATCAGTCATTGAGCATAGCAACGTGATAGACCCCAAACACAGCAGGCTAATAGATTATGAAACATATATCACGAGAACCAATAAGGTTTACGTGCAATACTCAAGTGTTATATTCAATATTCTGTATTAAGTGCAATATTTTTCAAGTGTTTGTTGTTCAATATTCCCCCATGGTGGTCTTGTTGCTCTTATGCACAACGTGCAATATTCCCCGTGGTGGTCTTGTTGTTCATACGTACATTACGTGCAATACTGTAATTCTGTAATTCTCCTCAAGTGCAATAACTGTCTATATGTCTACTTAACTTACTTATTTTGTATTTTTTATACTGGACTTTATCGTGACCCACTATTGTTATTATTGTTATATTACCATGCAACTCTGTGTGCTGTACTTTACCCTGCTGCTGTTGGGAACTGCAATTTCCACCTGTGGAGGACAAATTAAGGTTTATCTAATCTAATCTAAGTGCCATGGGATGAGCTATAAGTGCATACAGGCAAACGTTAAAAAAATGTAAATCATTCAGTTGTGAGTAAAAACGAAACCCTGGTCCAGGCTAGTAGACAGTGCTCTCAAGCCCAGTTCCCCCCTTCCCTCCCTCCCACCTTGATTGGCCCGCCCCTGGGGTCGGGAATATATGAGCCGTTATCCTCACTCTGTTCACCTCCACTCTTCTGAAGGTTTAGGATTTTCATAACGGTCCTCTCTCCTCCTTCTCTCATCTGCTGACTCGGCCCCTGACGACATGTATTTAAATAGCCGCAGCCCCATCAAAAAAGTTTTTGGCTACCCCAAGGCCCACAGCGACAGCGGTCGAAGCTTTCGCAGATACTCCTCTTATGAATGGAGTCATGTGTCCATGGACAGTGGCCACGTTGAGGGTAGACACAGCTTGAACCTGTTGAAGAACGGGCCCCTTGACCAGACCACCGTCTTCTCAGGCTTTGGCGATGGCTACAAAGGCGGCTATGTTGGCGGCAGTGACGGCTTTGACCTGTGGAGCGCCTCTGACCAGAACAGCTTCTTCCTGAGTGAGAAGGCCACCATGCAGAACCTGAACGACCGCCTGGCCTCCTACCTGGAGAAGGTCCACTCCCTGGCGGGCACTAACAACAAGCTGGAGGTCCAGATCAGAGAGTACTATGAGAAGAAGGGACCAGCTGCTGAGAGGGACTACAGCCGCTACTGGGCCATCATCAACGGCCTGAAGGACAAGGTACGGTCGACCAGTCTAGCTTTAACCTCTGTAAATCAGGTTTCCTAATTTGTTGTGTCCTTTGGACCGTTTAAGATTGCCCCAACTGTTTGATTCTAAAAAGGGCAAAAAAAACCCCAAAAAACTTCAAATACAAGACAGAAAAAAGTTTGTCCATGAAAATTCATTCATTTTCTTCGGCTTATTCCCTTTAGGGGTCACGGGTGACTGGAGCCTATCCCAGTTTCTTCCGGGCCGTAGGCAGGGTACACCCTGGACTGGGGCCAGCTAGTCGCAGGGCTATCACACAAACATTGACAGACAACATACGGACAACCATTCACTCACACAGTCATACACTAATGATAATTTCTTCCACAATGTCCAATTAACCTACCTGAACGAAAATGAAAATATAAGACTCCTACAGCCACATTAGATAAGAAATATGATGATATTGCAGTCCACAACAGCAGCAGGGTAAAGTTTGGCACAAAGAGTGGCAAGGTAAAATACATACAATAAAAAAGAATAATAAAAAAGTCAAGTATGAGGTTAAATGAGATGGGTCCTGTCTCGATTGAGAAGTTAGAGATATATAGACAAGGGGCAGGTCGGTGTCTGCGGAAAACCACCAACATCTCCTTGGGCTTGCCTGCGTTGATGAGGAGGTGGTTTGGCTGACACCAGTCCAAGAAGACCTGCATCAGTCTTCTGTACTCCATGTCATCATCTTCGCTGATCAGTGAAGACTTTATTGAAGCTTATTGAAATAGTTTCAGCTTTCAACACAAATAAACATGCGATCATTGTATAACTCTACGCCTCTTCTAGCAAAGCCTCTTCCAATAGTGTTTTTTGACCAATAATCAGTCTTGTACTTTCAGATCAATGGTGTCACCGTCAACAATGCCAACATCCTGGTCAGGATTGATAACGCCAAAATGGCAGCTGATGACTTCAAGACCAAGTGAGTAACTGCTACCTCACTGTGACTATTTTCTGTTACCATTGAAATTGGTTGTAAACAACAATCAACTTGTAAGCAATAATCAACCCTTACACTGACATATTTAAAATCATCACTCTATCAAGCTTAGATTAACAACACTAAAGGAGATGGGTTGAAAACAGTTAGCTTTATGTCTTTTAAAGCTTGAACACGCTGCGAAAAACCTCTTGCACTGTCAAACATGTCAGTCCTCCTCCAGGGAGAAAAACACGTTAACCTCCCTCTGTTTCGCCGTCACCAATCAGGTCCAAGCTTGAGCAGACGATGCGCCAGGCCGTGGAGGCTGACATGGCCATGTTACGCCGCATGTTTGACCAGCACACCCTGACCAAGGCCGACCTGGAGATGCAGATCGAATACCTGCAGAACGATTTGGTTCTCCGCAAGAAGGAACATGCAGAGGTGGGACTGTTAACACAGCGGAGGGTCTCTGTCGGAATCAAGGGGGGTGGGGGGAGGGTGGGGGGGGCGTGTGGGGTGGGGGATAAATAAAGGAGACAAAACCTGGGGGGGGTCAGGTGGCTCAGCAGTTAAGACTTTGGGTTCAGAAGGAAGGCTGCGAGTTCAATACCGGCTGTGGCTACATGAAGTTGTGTCCTTGGTTAAGGCACTTCACCCTACTTGCCTCAGGGGGAATGTCCCTGTACTTACTGTAAATCGATCTGGATAAGAGCGTCTGCTAAAAATGGCTAAATGTAAATGTCAAACCTTGCAATCCTTGAGGACTCAAAATGTAGACGATCGATCCCCTTAACGCCGGACTGTTCCACCTGTTGTGTCTCTTAGGAGCTGGCAGCCATGCAGTCTAAGGTTACAGGGACCATCAACGTGGAGGTGGACGCCGCGCCCCAGCAGGACCTCAACAGAGTCCTGGACGAGATCCGTGCCCAGTACGAGGGCATCACGGACAAGCACCGTCGCGATCAGGAGGCCTGGTTTAATGAAAAGGTAACCAGAAACAATCAAATCATCTTTTAAGCTCGTTTCTACTTACCTACATCCCCACACTCCCACACTGTCAAATCCCAGCACTGTCTTCAAAGACTTCCTTGCTTTGAAAACTGGGATGTACAATTACAATTGGCCAGATGGTGGTAAGTGAGTTTTATGTTTTTTGTGCTTGTTCCTACTAGTCCTCAGTGTTGTCCAAGGAGGTGGCCGTCAGCACAGAGATCATCCAGACCACCAAGACAGAGATCAGCGACCTCAGACGTACCATGCAGGGCTTGGAGATCGAGCTGCAGTCGCAGCTCAGCATGGTGGGTCAAGAATGTCGACAGAATCTGACAACAGAGCTTGATTAGTTACCCATAATTTGTCTGCCCTTGGATGAGTGCCTGGATTGTTTATTGTTGTTAGAGGGGGAGGTGAAGAAAGATGAAGATGGTGAAAAGGCATTTTTTAATCAGTCTGGCTGAAAAATATAGTTCTGGTCTGTAGACACTTCTAATGCTAATGGTTTCCAGTTTTGACAGACAGCATGTATCAGCATCGATGTCGGTGTCATATACTTATCTCACGGATATTAGATTGAGGTTTAGCATGTGTCTTAAGCGTTGGGGTCAGGTCTTGGGTGACTGATTCCTGCTGTTCCTTCTCCCCGTCACAGAAAGCAGCTTTTAAGAACACCTTGAGAGACACCGAGGCTCGTTACAGCGCCATGCTGACCGGCTACCAGAACCACATCAACATGCTGGAACAGGAGCTGGGCAATGTGCGCTCCAGCATCGAGCAACAGGGCCAGGAATACAGGATGCTGCTGGATATCAAGACCAAGCTGGAACAGGAGCTGGATACTATGCGCTCCAGCATCGACCAAATGAACCAAGACTACAGCAGACTGGAGCCGGAGATCGCCACCTACAGGAGCCTCCTGGAGACAGAGGAATCCAGGTGATTTTTCAAATAGCTCCTGTGTTTTAGAACACGAGTCAAATGCCGTGATCTATAATCAGCCTGAATCCAAGTGTAAAAGGTTCACACTTAATGGAATATTTAGGTTAAAGGATTTAAAGGAGAGGTTTGCATGGAAGATTATAACATTTTGAACACTTTTCTCTTTTTTTCCGTTCCTCCTTCACCATTGCAGGCCCGTTGCCTCAGGTAAATGCCTTATTACGTAAACTACATAGTCACTGTGTGCAGTTCAGTGTGAATAACAGTGTACACACGTAATGTAGTAAATCTTGTTCTTGACTCGACGACTCTTGTCTTCTCCACAGTTGCAACCAAGACCACAGTCACACACACCAAAGTTCACTCATCCAGCTAGATGTTCCTCTCTACTGGCAGAGCAGGACATTTCCAGAAAGACGCACTCACTCACAAACATCCACGTTGTAACGAAGAGAAGGGCTGTCAATCCAAAGAACATTAGTGGGGTATTGGACTTGTTAGCACTGTAATTTTCTTTCTTTATAATGTCAATCACAAGAAGCTTGAACTGGAGTATCAAAAATATCAAAAGTAGGTTAACATTTATGGGAAAATTGCACTGAGGAACAATTGCTGACCCTGTTGTGAAAGAATGTGTTGTTTCTGACAATAAATCTGCTGGTGAATATGAATTCTCACTGTGTGACTTCACTGACATGGGGAACATCACACACAAAGCAGCCAGATCATTTTTTCCATCACATTCATGCATTTAGCCTGTTAGCATGACAACCCCCAACTACAGACGGCTTCATGTTAGATTAGAGCTGGGGTTGTCAGGATGTTGGTAGACAATGGATGCAAACTCAGATTTGAGGGGAAACAAAACTCGCTGTGGGGGGAAGTTGAAGGCTAGGCCCCTGGAGATCATGTTGACCTGGAAGTTAATTTCTCCAAACACAACTGAATGAGGGGCTAGTATGAATAGTTGAAACCTAGCAAATGACCCTGGGTGTGTCTAAACTGTGAGGGGCCACACCCCACTGGACAACTCATTTCAACACAGTGCTGGAACATACACAGGCTGTTACTCACCAAGGGCCTTTGTTGCCAAGGGACACAGATATAAACATTGACGGGGAGGCAAATACCAACCGGCTGTATAAAGAGAGCCTTTTGTAGGTTGGGGCGGTTATCTGGTGCACTTTGCTCCTCGCACTAACTCTGATTGAGAGCAGTGAACTTGGGCATGGGTGTCGGACGTGTGTGTGGGTGTGGGTGTGTGCAGGCATGTTATTGTATAGCTTTGTTTTTTAGTGTAGTGTAACACACTTTGTAGCGTATCTATGTGTCTGTTTGCGGAAACCTGTTAGAATAGCTAAAATAGCTTTTTTTGTGTTAAAAATGCTATTAACAGGAACAGTTCCACAATCACACACAAGCACCCACCTACCAGAACACTCAAGGACTTCACGCGATTGAGCAAGAACATAATCAAGAGGGAATGATAACGATAAGGCTTTTGAAAATGGAAGATACTTTCAGGCGTTTCTTGTTATACCTGAATGTAATTGCAGTCTTCATTGATGAGACACCAGTGTTTCCGTGGTGACATCAGCGTTAGGTAACGTAGGTGTTTGGATGCAGACTTCAACGTTCTCGTCACGTATTGAAATCTGACACAATACATCAATTATTAAACGGACAAACGATCAAGCTGAACGTTTGTCTTGGTTTGAAGCAGGTTAGAAGATAAATGCCTCATAGGGAAGCAATGTCGTCGACAGCCTATTCTTGTCCTGTGTTAAGTTTGACACGAAGGCCAAGAAAAATTCCTAACCTTGGCCCCAGGTCACAGACAGCGCCTAGCATCAGAGCTATCTGTGAAAGGCTAAACATCTGCGGACGCAGCAACCCACCAATGGCGAGAGAGCGTGGAATACCTGCGAACTTCCTTCTGCTTCTTTGAGGCTTGGCCAAATACTAGCAACGTGTGAATTTTCAACCCTTTGCGCTGCTCTCTGTTGTTTCTCCAGGGCCACTTGATCAAACACCATCATCGTTAGGGTGGTTTTTGGTGTTCCTGTCCTGCATCGCATCACGCACCTTACCCCCATCCTGCCACGCACGTTCAAATGTTGAATTGGACCACAACAACACAACACTGCAACAATCCCTGGCTGTTGTACAGCACTGTACGTAGCATTGTTGCACAGCGATTGTAGTTGTGGAGACGTTACACATTAGAATGGGGTTGAACAGGTCAGACTTCCTCTATGTCAAAACCCCACCCAGTTCTTATCACTACCCATACACTATCTCCATGTAAAGAACTAAAGTTAGTCTCACCTTGTGGTATCTGTCGCCATGAGACACAGCACCAATAAGGAAACAATAAGGAAGAGTGTTTCAATTATACCAACAAATGTCTCTGAACATATAAATGTAGGCTACAGTAAGTCTCCCTTGCTTGTGATTAAGATACATTTGACCTCTAACAGCTGTGGTTCAAACGCTGCTTATAGTTTTTTTCCTCAAAAAAAAAACATTACCGTTCTCTAACACAAGATACCTGCTGCTGTAGTCTAGTTATGTGGTTTTAAACCTGGTGTGCCAACTGGTCAGATTGCTAACCACCAAGGGAGAAAGTGAACAACAAGCAGGAAAGTGATCCACATTTTCCAAACCAAGTTGGTGTTGGATCTGCGAGTATGACTCAGCTTCTCCAAGCTTCTGCATGTTTGTGTAAAACTTTTCATGGACATGTCCCAATTCCAGAGTGTTGACAAAATGTCTACTGCTAGCTTGTTTTGTTGGCAGTTCTTCATGACATATCATGGGGCCATTCACGTAGCTAGGATGATTTAGCTGTGGTGAAACCACACTGACCTCCAGTGGCCTAGACTCTCCACACACACACACGGTTCATGGAGGGCTACTGCTATTGTGCAGTGGCTGAAATGAGTCACTGTCACTGGAGGATCTAAGGCGTGGCAGGGGTGGTGGTTACCACAGCAAGAAAAAAAGACCTGCCACCCCAAGCACCCTCAAAATACTGTCAATATATTGACACTATAGTACTTTTCATTCAATCACATTCGTTTATTTATCAGCATTATTCAAACTATTATGTTATATTTATTTCTGGTGGCATCAGGTCCTAGCCTCCTGTCAACCCCTTTTCCAACCCAGGTGAATATATCCAGATCTACCCCCTGTTCAAGTCTTAAAAGGGGGTCTCTTGCTCCCTCTGCTGTTGACTCTGTGTTCACAGTTCTTGTTTGGTTCCCCTGGTTCTCCTGGTTCTCTTGATTCTCCTGGGTCTCTTGGTTCTCCTGGTTCTCCTGTTTCCCTTGGTTCTTTTGCTGTAGCCTGTCCTCCCTAATGCAATGGATGGATATTGAATAATGCTATATAAGGGGTCCATTTTCATTCTTGTGGTACGATTCCTTGACTGACAAATGACTGGATGCCTTTAGACTTTTGACAATTAGTGCAATGCTGCTGCCATCCAGTGGAACCTTTCACATTTACATTTACATTTATTCATTTAGCAGACGCTTTTATCCAAAGCGACTTACAGTCAGTACAGGGACATTCTCCCTGAGGCAAGTAGGGTGAAGTGCCTTGCCCAAGGACACAACGTCACATAGCCACAGCGGGGGCTCGATCTCACAACCTTTCAGTAAAAACAGTCCTTTTATTTCCTTACCTTGTAGACGCCTATCTCACATGAACACGTCATCGTTCGACTGTAAGGCCTCTTGAGAGAGGATTACAAATATGGTGTTTGGAGGCCAGCGTCATGCTCTTTTCTCCTAATACTACCTCATGTTAAAAAACATTCACATCCGGACATGGAACTACACCGTAACCCAGCTCTTGATCTTGTTAACGTTGTGTGTTTGGGACGTGCCAAGTTGACTCATCATTTCTCATCATTCTCCTTGATGACGATGCAGATCTGAGTCACCAGATAGTGACCAAATCCTACGTTTACCTTCGTGTGAATGATTCCAAAGGTGCAGAGTTCAAATGGATCTAATCCTCAACCATCTTCACCCAAGATTAATTATGTATTACTTATTGTATCCTTATGTATAGTTATTCTCAGATGGTTTATTCTTAAAAAAAGTTACTTTTTGCTTTAAGTCCCGTACTTGTTCATTGTTTGCTCCATCCTGCCACAGTAAATGTCGTGTTTGTGCAACTTAAAAGGCGAATCAAACAGATTCTGATTCTGATTAAGCCATTCGCGAAACGATTCTTCATTCCTCTTTGACCTTAGATAACCTCTGCTTTATCTTTAACATATGTTGACACAATCTACTACAACTCCACGTAAAACTCATTCCCCTCGTAAGAGATCAGGTAAAAAAAAATGACACATATCCATAACATGTAAACATATTCAGCACTGCATCTTTATTCTGTTTTTTTTGTGGGCTGAACAGATTAGTAGGGTAACTTATCTGAGATAAGTAAGCGTGAGTAGCAGGGCTGTATTCCATGTCAGGCATTATCACAGCTGTTTAGGAATGGGGTTGGTTTCAAATATAATAGGCTTAAATTAAATATTCTTGATCCAATCGTTATCCTTCTCCTGGGTTCCCCTTTGATAGACAGTTGAGTGCATCTCTGGGTGCTCACTTAGGAATGGGGGTGTGGGTCAGATGGGGGGGGGGGGGGGGGGGGGGTCAGTAGTTGTGGTTGGTGGTGGTAGTGTTGATCTCTACTTGCTGACAACAGCCACATCCACATCTTCTGTGCGGGAGACCACCTTTCCATCAACCACCTCCTCGACGACTGTCCTGACCCTCTTGGTGACCACGGGAGCCTCTGCAGAGCAGGAAAAAGCACAACAAGCCATCAGCACACTTTGAAATCTTCTACTTCCGTGATAATGCGAGATAGAAAGAAATATAATTCTCCTGCAACTTACGTTTGACAACCTCGACCTTCTTCACTACCACGTGGCTAGAGAAGAGAGAGGACAGAGTGAGCGCTGACATCTTGACAACTTCAAACTTGAAATCTCTCAAAAGTGCTGTGTGGCCCAGACCCATATCCAGTAGATACTGTATCTAGAGGATAAGGGCTTCCAGTAGAATGGGGTGAGGCCTGCACTGGGTGTGGACAGATCTGGTCTTACCTATCCTCTCCGTCCAACAGCCTTCTGTACTCAGCGATCTCCATCTCCAGCCTGGTCTTGATGTCCAGCAGCAGCTTGTACTCGCTGGCCTGCCTCTGAATGTCCATCTTCATCTTCCCCAGCTCAGACTCCAGGCTGTTGACCATGATCTGGAGCTGGCTCAGTTGCCTGCTGTACCTGTTCTCTGTTTCGCACAGCTGGCCTTCCATGGCGGATCTCTGGAAACGGAGGCCACAGAGGGGGAGGAGAAAGAGGGGAGAAAGTGTGGGTGGGGGGGGGGGAGTGAAAATCAACTAGTGCGAGTGTGATTTGACAGGCATTGCTATCTTGGGTTTCAAGATTCGACATGATCTGTACATTTTATTGCACTAGACATGATTGACTCATTGCTGCTTTAGTATATTCATCATCATCAACACACAACCAGAGGTTACACTAAAAATCCCTTAAGATAGGAATGTGCAAGATCCTCACTTCCTAGAAGTAATAAGTTAACTGTGAATGTGATGTTGTAAAAGAACAAATTACTTGATCAGTGAAACATGATTTAAGTGAGCTGTAACATGTCATTAAAGTCACGTGTGTGTGTGTGTGTGTGTGTGTGTGTGTGTGTGTGTGTGTGTGTGTGTGAAGTCTATACCAGGCTAATCTGGGACTGAAGCTCGATCTCCAGGCTCTGTAAGGTCCTCTTCAGCTCACTGATCTCTTGTTGGGACATCTGGAGGTCCACTGTGCTGGTTTTCACTGTCTTGTTCAGCTCATCAAACTGCAGGAGAAGTGAAAAAAAATTGGATTACAATACAAGTTTTAAAAAAAACAGTGCCGACATAACTACTTGGTTGTTAGTTTGTTATTCAAAAGATGGTTCATTGTGTTTGAAAGAGCGCTTCTTTTAAATGGTTTCAGATTTTTTGGGGAGGAAAATCCTGAGGTAAATTCTCCCAGTGTGGCAGTCTCTTTCTCCTCACCTTGACCTTGTACCAGCCTTCCATGTCACGACGGTTCTTGTCCACGATGCCCTCGTACTGAGTCCTGATCTCATCCAACACGCGGGCCATGTCCTCCTGGGGCGCAGCGTCCACCTCCACGTTGACCGTGCTGGAGTTCATGACGGCGCGCATGGAGGCCATCTCCTATAGGCGGAGACGAGAAAATGGAATGGTCAGAAAAACAGGCGAGCGGTCGTCGTAGAAACGGAACTGGTTAATCTTGGGTGAAGGGTTATGTGGTTCACCTGTCATCAATGAGACCCTAATGATGTATGGTTACAGTATAGATGTTGCATGATTTATTCCCATGCTTTGGAACTGGGCTAAAAGTAAATAGTTACTGTGACGAGAGTCTTCTGAAGGTTATGTCTTCTTATTTGTGGTGAAACTGCCTTTTGTAGTGACAGCACCAGTATGACCAGTTTATAAGGTACACAAAGTGTGTGGGTACATCAAACACAACCTTTTATGTCTGTGTACAGTCAACTGCACATTCAAAGACAATACCGCTCAGCAAACCATGAGAAATATCCAAATATGGAATAAGTGCCGCTATTTGGTCAAGGCCTCCAGCGAACACTCACCTCGGCATGGTTCTTCTTCAGGTAGATGAGCTCCTCCTTCAGCCCCTCGATCTGCATCTCCAGGTCGGACCGGGACATGGTGAGCTCATCCAGGACCTTCCTCAGTCCTGAAATATCAGCCTCCACTGACATGCGCATTGCCAGTTCGTTCTCATACCTTGCCAAGGGAAATGCAAACAAAATATTTAAAATGAATGCTGATGCACATCAAAGACAAGCAGTCAACAGACACTTTAAAAGTTAAAGGGAAACTTGACTGAACCAGTTATACCAGTATGTTTTGCTGACCCCTGTATTCACAACAGTGGTGTAATTTTGACTTTGGATAAGAGAGTCTGCTAAATGTTTGCCAGACTAGTTCATCAGAGTGACATACATGTACATCCTACGTAAAAACTAGCATCTTGCTTTTTTATTGTTATTTCATAGACCTAGTTGATTTGATTTTGTAAAGACTTTCTGTTTGTACTCACTTGAGTTTGAAATCTTCAGCAGCCAGTTTAGCATTATCGATCATAAGAAGGATCCTGGCATTATCCAAAGAAGCAACGCTTATCTGAAAGAGAAGAAGAAAAAAACGTTAACATGATTTAACAACGTTAATCATTTGCTTTCCAGAAGCTTTTACAACACTTCAATCGTTTATGGATGAGTCCAATGTAACCCAAGCCAAGCCATAAAAAAATAATCTAGCATAATTACAATTGAACTATTTGGCTGTTGGAAAATGTACAGTGTAGAATATAAAGACAAACATGTCTATTCCACACAGTTTTATCGCGTAATCCCATAGTATTGTAGCGACCCGCATGTTGGGCTGTTGGGTTTGTCTGGGTTCATCTGCCAATCACAGGCATGCACTGTGGGACATTTACGCACTGATGTTAATGGTTTTTGAAATCCACAACCTAAGGGCATGTTCGTCTAATGACCTCATATCGCCTTCATTGGCGTCATTTTCAACCAATAACCTACTGTGACTTAATTGCTTACATATGGAATATGCAAATTGGAAAATTACACGTTAAATTGGGCTCACCTTTTTGCGCAGGTCAGCAACAATAGCCTCGTATTTGCTGTAGTCGTTGGACACGCATGGTGCTTTCTTGTCATACCACTCCCGGATCTGCTGCTCCAGTTTAGCATTGGCCGCCTCCAGAGAGCGCACCTTGGTCAGGTAGGTGGACAGACGGTCGTTCAGGTTCTGCATGGTGGTCTTCTCGTTGAGGGTGACCCCAAAGCCATCGCTGTGACCTCCAGCCAAGCCATGGGACAAGTCGAAGCCGCTCCTGGTGCCCGACGAATAGGACACCCGGACACTCTGCCCTCCTGCACCTCCATAGACACTTGGTGCTCTTGACATGCCAACCCGGGATGAGTATCCATAGAGAGAGGAGGAGGAGGAGGGACGGCTGGAGGAGTAACTACGCTGGGAGATGGCACTCATGGCTGGTTGAGATGGGTGAGCACTTCGAAATCCTGGAGTGGTAGGTTAAGAGTGTGGTACTGAATTAAGCTCAAAGGAGCAGAATATATAGGCTGCCCATAGCAGGTGGGAGCGGCTTCAGGGCGTCGTGCATGGATAATTATATTACAGCAGACAGATATGCATCATCACACATCTTCCACAGGTGTGTCAGGCCATGATTAAGAAAAGTGCGCTAGGTGTGGCGCCAGTAAAAGCCTCCCACCTATTGTGTTTCTTCCCAGTGTAAGAATGCTGTTACGGTCTGTTTGAAGTCGAGTCAGTTGTAAATATGTGGCTTTTATTCCTATGAAGTGTGATTTTTGTTAATGACTTAATGTCAGATGAGTTGTGCATTGACTTTATAATGGACAAATAACCGAATGAATATTCAATATACTTCCCCTAGAAATTTTACTTTAGTTTGCCCAAAACTATAGTTCTAGTTTGTAATAGTTTGATTGATAAAAATGTGTCCCTACAAGAGTGTTACATGGATTCTAAAAGTGGGTTGAGTGTTGGAGTAGATAGAGAGGAATTTATGACCTGGTACTATGATCCAAGTGCAAACATCAAGGACACTACCAATGTTTCCTCGGCAACCTAACATGATCTGTCATTTCTTAGTGTTTCAGAGGGGCTCCTGTGTGCTTTGGGGGGGGGGGGGGGGGTGAAGAAAGACCCTCATGATCAAATTGGTGTAATATTTCATTCTGAGCTCAGGCGCCTTGAAGTACTTTAAGGTTCACAGGAAAGCATTCTTAACAGACTACCTGTTGCTCAGCATTCACACAAGTACTGTAGGATTGCATGCAGAAAACAAAGCCATATATCTACTTGGTCTTGACAGTTTCTGTGTTTGTCTCTCTGTGTGCGTGTGTAACTCATTCTGATGGCATCCCCTGGTTAAACAGGTTGACAGTAGGACTATACTTCGACATGTTATGTAGTTGTACATCAGATTGTAGGACTTACATTTACATTTATTCATTCAGCAGACACTTTTATCCAGAGCACAGGGAGTACATAGTACTCAAGGGACTAGGGACATTGTATTTTTTCAGGGCACCCATTGCAACCATTGCCTTGTGTGCAGACAGATGCGACTGATCAAACAGTTTTTTTCTGGTATGTAGGTTTAGCTGTGTTGATGGACAAACACAAACTGAATACCTAAATGTATATTTAGAAATAATGTACTGGAAGTAATTTCAGTCAGTTGTAATAAACATTAGGATTTCACTTCAAGATCGCTTTCAATGACTTGCTATTTAATCCCTGTTGTCATCGTCTTGTAATTAGCCTGTGTGTATGCTTTTGCTAAGGTGTTGAGTTATGTCTGGTCTGATACACACCAAACAATGTTCCCTAGGTCAACACTGAAACATAAGTACACAACAAAACTTGCCTATGAAACTGTACTACATACAGAAATAGAATGAAACCGCAAATTACTGCTCAAAATGAATATATAATGGCTCCGACTATATATATATGATACATATCATTTAGCAGACACTCTTATCCCAGAGTCTTTGAGATATTTTAATCCCCAGAAAGGACTAAATGTCAATAATATCTGTAATGAAAGGCCAGAGAACCATTCAGTGTGATACACTGTCAGATCTTAAAAACATGAAAATGAATGTCTTCTAAGGGCCTGGGCATGGAGAGACCGCTCCACACCCTCTATAATGATAGCTTAGCATCACTTAACAGATGTAACCCCATCTTAAAAACAAACCCGTTGTATTTATCTCCCTATTAATCTTTTGGTCTAAATGTCATGTAATTATGTGACTGGATTGTGAAGGGAATACATCCAGTAGAAATCTGGAAATATTGCATGTACACCAACATGTGCACACGCACACGCACACACACACACACACACACACAAACACACACACACACACACACACACACACACAACCCTAAGGCAAGCAGGGGGAAGTGTCTTGCCCAAGGACGCAACGTCATGTTGGCACAACCGTGAATTGAACCAGGGACCTTCTGATTACTAGCCTGACTCCCTTACTGCTCAGCCACCTGACTACTGATGTAACCAATTATGCATAAATCCAGAATATTGTCAAGAGAATCCAAAAAGATGCCAGGTGTGGGTCTAAGTGCTTGTTTAGAGATAATGGGCTTCAAAGGCTGCTAGAAGTGTCAACTGTAATTGCAGTCGAAGATCTTTTTTTGGATTGTGGTCTTGTGACAGACCCTCAGGGTCTGCTGTTAAACTTGTAGGGAGTCTTTAAGACAGAGGAATAGTCAAGAATCCACCCCGGCAACAGGCCAGGAGAAAAAAAAAATAGAAATGAAAGACTTCACACTGTCGGCGGTAATCTGAACGCTGCTGTTTTCCGTCGATTCAACACATTTTGGAATTAATTTTGTTGTGTTAGAAAACAGATGCTTGTGAAATAAAAGCTTGATGAACAGCTAACTTGTTGGTTAGGATAAACCTTGTGATCTGTGTTACCAGTGTCACTGCTCTTGATGGGCAGAGTGGTCTCACCCACCCCCACCCCCACCCACCCTCCCCTCACACACCTCACAAACACACACACACACATGCACACACACACACACACACTCACACACCTCAACTGTCTTGTGGTTGGGGATGCCTCAACCTGTCTGGCTGGGTGTCATGTAAGAGCCCATCCCTGTTCTTCAGACGAGGGAATGAAAGTGTGCCACTCCTTGGTATAATTGTTTTTCAGGTCATCTGACACTCCCATGTCCCGAGGCTCTTAGTAACCTGCCAGAACACATCATGAACAGGCCTAATAATCCACATTTATAGCCTAGTAATGAGATTCTGTGTGTCCTTAAGTTCATGTATTAAACAATACTTTTTCATATGAAAAATGTGGCACTGCTTGAACATAATTAATGTTTTTAATTAATGAAACTGTGAAATTTATAATTAAAAATGATTATGTTTCCAAAGTTTTTAACCCTGAACCAAGTCCACTACATTGGATAACTAAAAGTAAATGAAATAATAATAGTAACTAATAGTTATTATCTTTAAGATGTATTAAAGTCCATTTAAATTACTTTACTTTTCAGTTCAATTGATTCATCACTTCACAGCCCTATACAACTGTAATCATTTGTCAGACAGATGTCAAGAGACAGATTAAAATATACAAAACAATATAATACGCAATATGATATGATAAGCACCATCAATTAGGTTACAAAGAAAGAAACACAAAAAAAGTATGTAGGACAATAAGAACACATTGCTCACAATTTATACACTGTGGTGTGTTCCATGAAAGCAAATTTGTACAACAAAATGAAACCTCATGAAAGCTAGAAACTTCATCTTAGATTTTTCCCAGCCAATTAGCTAAACCACCTGTTGTTTCTGACGGACTTGCCTGAGGGAATGATGTGCACACCTTCACATCAAAGCTCCCAATAAAACTATCTGCGCACCCCATGAATATCTCCCAGACATTTAACAGTATGTCTTTCTCATTGTAGCACCAACTAGTTATCAGTGCAGTAATGTTAGGAATGGCTAGTAGTCTATGAGCATTGAGGACAGAGCCCTAACACAATAGTTGAGGTACCTTTGCTCCGAATGCTTGGAATGATTAAGATATACATAGAGGGTGTGGAAGGGTGGGGTAGATTTCTGTGTATTGACTGGTAGTCACCTCCGCACCTGATCAAAGTTTGCTGATATGGGATTGGAGTTGGTTATGTATGGTAGGGGCTTTAACAATCGGTGCCATCTTGGGTTAGAAATGCATTCAGCCAGGATTTGAGTGATAGGCGTGCATAGTGCAGGTGGTCCAAAAGATAACATACCTCTATACACGCCCATCTTCACATGAAAGAAACGGAAACAAGAAGGCCTTTGGAACCCTTTTTTTACTGAGTCGATGGCTGAGTATTTACTGTCTCATAATCACACAATGCTGACAATGCGGTTTAATCATTGTCCCACGTTTCATTATGACTGTGTGTGAGAGAGTCAATGGGTTTTGTGTGAACATCCAATCGTGTGTGCGTGCAATTGTGCTTTGCGTGTTCACACGCAGACGTGAGTGTGTGTGTCACTGTGGCATGCTTGGTATTTCAGAAGCCAGCCATGTACCAACATGGTACCGAGACGTTTAAAGGCTTCATATGAAAGTTAATCCCTTGAGCAGCTTTGGGATCATACTACAACAACCTTTACAGAACAAATCAGGAGCTCAGTTGTTAAATGA
The DNA here is from genome assembly GCA_030340665.1 of Neosalanx taihuensis. NCBI lineage: Eukaryota > Metazoa > Chordata > Actinopteri > Osmeriformes > Salangidae > Neosalanx > Neosalanx taihuensis. Next base: position 3,574,699 of record CM059314.1, read on the forward strand.
TATGATGAATGGACAAAACAAGGGACAGGGACACTAGGGATACTATCAGCTGAGTTACACCTTCACACCATGACTTTCAATAGCTTGAGGCCTTAAGGAGAGGCGAAGCTAATGTTTTTGTGGTGCCAAGCCTCTGTCTGAGTTGAACCTGCTTGTCACTGGGACGCACCACAGTAACGCCAGTCACAAAGCATGAAACCTTCTGGAACTTCTGGAACTTTTGAAACTTTCAAAAGTCTCGGTGTTTTGAGGGTTCCGTCACCTCTTACATTTATTCATTTTTCACCTCTTCCTGTTATCACCCAAGCTTCATGTCAACAAGCCACTGCATGATTTAATCCTCTGCACCCCCCAACCCCAGAACACCCCCCCCCCCCCCCCACCTCTGCCTCCACCCCCTCCCTCCTGTTTAATATATCCTGGTTTGACGTTTCTGCGAATTATGTGCGTTAGCTGTTCTGCCCGAGGTTTGTTTTAAGAGCGACTTTGCAGCTTTTTGAAAACAGGCTGGGTCACATTCCCCGCAAGCAGTCAGAGAACCTGATAAGTCTGAGGATATCAGAACGACTCGCTGCCACGCACGGGTGGGCTTTGTTATCCGAGAGGACTTCTAACTGAAATCATCGATACCCATCAGCGCTCCTGAATCCTCACCGCCCTATTGCAAAGGCCAGGTTGGGCTCCCGGGTATACGGTGTGGGCGTGTGTTTGACGGTAAGAGCTCCAATGGCCTTGCACGGCCCTCACCAACTGCTGCTATTGTGTGTATGCGAATGAGGGTGTGTGTGTGTAATCATGAGCATCTGTGTGTGCGTGTGTTGTTGTTTCATCAGATACCATTTTATTATCAGAAGGCGGGTCTCTTGTCTTGATCCAGCCCAGCTAGACTCTCGTGGGCACACAGGGTTGTAGCCTGTCTCCTGTCTAGATTCCTCATAGTGTACATTCTTGGACAACAGAGACAGCTTTTTGGATGTGCACTGTAATCTTCTCAGTTGGAAGCCTCATGTAATGGTCTCATTAGTATGATGGATTCCGTTGGTTGTAGGCTTTAGTAGCCATTTCATTGATAATCCTATTATCCTGTTTTCACAGGGATACTAGGTGTGGCTGTTGACATTGTCAGGAAGTAGAAACTCCATTGATCCATCTAACTTCAGTGTAAGAAAGTCTTCATGTAAAGTCAAGTACAGACAATTCAGTCTATCTTGGCACGGTTAGTTAGTCCAATATAAATGGAAGGCTGGGGATATGAATGGGGATACGTCATATGAATTTGTGGTGATTATTCTGTCAGTATGACGTTTTCAAAGCCATTCTTCTGTCCTGTGTATTCTGTCTTTGAAGGCCACACACGCCCCAGTTTCAGCCCAGTCCCTCTATCACTGTATTCTTGCCTTCTGTGCATACGCAAAACCATCTTATAAATTAGGTAGATTCATTGGACATGGAAGTGCCTTGTTCTCATGCTTAAGCCGAAATTGTTTGCACAGACTTGGAAGATGGTGAAGTCATAAGATAAATGATGTTGAGATCAACAGTATGTAATCATGTTGGCAAATCAACAAAGACCACACGGTATCATTGTTGTGAACTACAGGAAGTGGGGGGGGGGGGGGAGGATTAATACCCTTGTCCTACACATTTCGATGTTTTCAGTCATAGAAAACACGCAGTCACACACACAGCGGTACAAAACAAAAGACACAGAGACGCACACACAAAACGCATATAAAACCCCATGCACGCACAAAACAATCGGCATGGAGTCAAAAGAAGATTTCTAATGAAGGGAGTCGTTATGAGGCCTCCACAGAGCTTGATAACGACCCATTCATTAGAATCAGGTGTGCTGGAGCAGGGAATCATCTAAAACCTCCAGGAAAGCGGACCAGGATAGGACAGCCCTGGATCCCAGAGTTCACCACGTTTCCCAGCAGAGTGGGTGTGTTATTGGTCACTTCATCACCAGAAACAGGCGTGTGTGAAGTTTGAGGGGGGACACAGAACAGACAAACACACTTGATCTGTGCGTCCCTGCGTTTCCCCCTCCACAGCTGGTGTTGCGTCCTCTGCTTGAAAGCGGCTCCGTAATCCCGGATCACGGAGCACAAAAGGCTTCAGAGCGCTGGTGATGTAAGCAGTGTGGCCAGGGCTTAGCTCGGAACTCACCCCTCTCTATGTCCCCAGAGCCTGTTGTTACTAGTGATGGTGTGTGTGTGTGTGTGTGTGTGTGGTGGGGGGGAGAGGGGGGAGAGAGAGAGAGGTTGCTGCTGACACACAGCTGTCCCAGAGCGCTAGCTCGGTTAGCTTAGCTATAACGCTGTTGACACTCCCATCTCGTTTGTGACAGGGACGACCCTTGACCTACCTGAACCCAGTGAGGATAGTGAATGTCCACCGATGAACATGTGAAGAATGTGGCTAAGCTCGGTGTGGCTAGAGTGGAACGGATCCCTGTGACTGTGGGGCTGGGACAGAAACACACCCACACACACACACACACACACACAGTGTGTTGTAACCAGGAGAAAGGGCCACGTTGCCTGAGAGGTGAGTATATGGCTGTGTAAACATTTACCAGGTACACATTTATGGGGTGGTAATCTTTGCTACATGGGTGGCACTGCTCTGCCCAACTGTGTTGTTATGGTAGTAGACTGGACTGCAAGCAGCGAACATAAGAACTTTCGTTAGGCAGTGTGTGTGTGTTTCCCGTTGGTGGTCTTCTTGATTCAACCATAGCTTGTGTTTGTGCGTCTGTGAACCAGTACGTATACCTGTGTGTACTGAGTCTTTGTGGGTGTGTACCCTGTGTGTGTGCGCGCGTGTGGACGTCCCCAAACCAGGGTTGCCATGGAACAGTTTGAGGACTCCCGCACGACCATGCATGGCTTGAACGCCCGGCTGAAGGGCTTCCTGAAGCAGGTCAACCGCCTGGAGGTGTCCAACCAGCGCCTGGAGAGTCAGATAGTAGACTGGACCAACAAGAACATCCCCCAGCCCAGAGACCTGTCCAAGCAGCAGGAGACCATTAACGAGCTTCGCACCCAGGTGAGAAGAGAACAGTTTGAATGTTGCGTAACGCCAACATGGTATGACATCATCCGATGACCCTGCAGATGTCTGAGGAGTTATCTTTGGTGAAGGGGGGCGGGGGGGTGGGTAGTGATAACCATACGACCAGCTCGCTCATGTGCACCCTTATAGTTTAGTGGGTTTGTGGTAGACATTTGGCAGAGCCATTTGAAATGACCGAATTAATAAAGCATGTCTGTGCTGAGTAAATCCTATTTTTTTTTAATGCTGGATCAGAGACCTGTGGGTCGTTCTCAAGCCTTGCACGAAAAGTACATGGTACTACGCCCCTGACAGATGTTCAAAAGTGCGTATTTGTGCGAAGGAAAGTCGAACTCACTGGAGAGTTTTAAGACCCAACATGTTTCGTGGCTTGTTCTTGTGTAACAGCTTTAGGGTTTCATAACCACACCTTCAATGTCAATATTCTTCACTTTGGGGAAAACCAGGCAAGGCATACTGCAACCTGATCGAATGTGTGGCTGCACATACTGAACGCTCTTGTCAAGTTTCGATTGTACTGTTGCTTTTGGGTCCTGTTTGGGCTCATGTTTACACCGTTTGCTGGTTTTGAACCCGATTCTGTGATGATGCTGCAATAGGAATTCACTTTAACATTCAGTTGGAAAGCAGTTACAGCAAGTACTGGGACATTCCCGCCAGAGGCAAGTAAGGTGAAGTGCCTTGACCAAGGAACTCAACAGCTGGGAATCGAACTGACAACCTTCTGATCACTACTCCAATGCCCTAACCACTCTGTCACCTGACACCATTACTGCCTGACTCTCACTGCCTCTGTTGACTTTCTCGTGCCCTATAAAACTCCTCCGACCTTCAGAGAAGAGACAGGATTGAGACGTAAGCCTGGTGTTGTGGTGTCATTTAGGGTCAGAGGTCTGGTATTCTGCAGGTGGATGATTCCTTTTCAAATCCTGAACAAAACAGAATTTAGTCACTCCGTCAATGGAGAGACAGACAAAACAGTTTCTTCGTGACAGTCTCCAACTGTCTCTGACACTGTAAACAAACCCACATTGATCTTAATCTTTCCAGGTAAAAAAACATCATAAAATGTTATCGAACCATCCAAGTTGTTGGCATTCTGTCAACTATCCGTTTAGCTAAGCATTTGATAAGCCGAAAAACTCTTAAGAAAACATTGAGGGTAAACGCCTTGTCAGAAGGGTGTGAACGTGTGTGAGGAACATGTTGAGGACAGGGTCATCCCTGAAGCTACGTCCCCACACGGAGGGACACGGGATTGGTCGGTGGGTCGGTGTGAATCATGATATAGTTCTTGTAAAGATGAAAAGTCATTCAAAGGCTTTAGAACATGTGTTGTCTGATGTTAAAATGTTGGAAAGTTATGAGTTTGATTCCTGGCTGTGTCAAGATGATGTTGTGTCCTTGGGTAAGGCCCTTCACCCTACTTGCCTCAGGGGGAATGTCCCTGTACTTAATAAGTCGCTCTGGATAAGAGCGTCTGTTAAATGTAGATTCCAAACAACAAATTTGAAGGATTGCAGCATTCATAGGACCCACAGTATCTTTAGGGTTATCTTTAGGTTTAAACATAAATCAAGGAATTAATAAAACGATAAACTGATAGAAGTAAGCAGGCAGGCAGGTAAACACAAGTCTAGACTAGTAATGAAAGCCAGGTGGTTGAGTGGTTAGGAAATCCAGCTAGTAATCAGAATGTTACCAGTTAGATTCCTGGTGGGGCAAAATGACGTTGTGTCCTTGGGCAAGGCACTTCACCCTACTTGCCTCAGGGAGGAATGTCCCTGTACTTGCTGTAAGTAGCTCTGGATAAGAGAGTCTGCTATACTTCACCTTTATCACAAACATTCATATGAGCGAGAGAGAGCGACTCTAAATAATAGAGTAATAGGCTTAAGAGACATTTGTGGGCCTTTGCATCATTCAAATTATATTATTATTATTTTTATTATTAACAATTACAGTAAATACAACTGAAAAGTGAAAGCTTCATTAATAATGTGTGTGTTTGGATACTGTAGGTTGCTAATCTGCTGATGGAGAATTCACAGCTGGTCCGTCAGTCTGACAGCATGAGATGCAGAGCTGCTGCGATCCAAGCCAGGTTAGACACACACACACACACACACACACACACACACACACACACACACACTAGGGACACACACTAGACACGCACAGATACCTACTGTAATACACGTACACAAAGCATCACGAACACATTTCATCTGAATACCCCAGACTTCCAAACCAAAAGCTCTCTTCTCCTTTCATTTATCCCCACATTATCAGGTAGGATAGAAACAGTTTCCAAAAGCACTCCTCTTAGCCCCCCTCTCCCCTCCCGCCCGCCCTCCCTCCCTCCCCCCTTCTTCTCTCTCCCCCCTCCCCTGCTGTACTCTGCTAGCCCCTGCAGCTCCCCAGCCAGAACACAAACCCAGCTCGCTGCGTCCACACTTTCCCTCCTGTATCGATACAGAGTGACGCGCGCCCCACACCCCCCCCCCACCCCCACCCCCCTTCCCCATTTCACCCCGCCCCCTTTCAGCTCCGCCCCTGGGGGCAGACTGGTCCATTAACCCCTGAAGGGCACAGTGACACAGACATCACTCTGTCTGGGAGGAGAACATTCCAGATTCTATTTATATCTCTGGACCTGTATCTATCTGTCACCTGCCTGTCTACAGCCCAGAGCCACAGTGTTCTGGAGGTCCTGTGTGTCTGATACCAGGAGCTTACTGCTTCCACCTGACAGAACATACACAACAATTGTATAGAAGTGTACCAAACAGTGTGTTTTGTGTGTGTTCCGCGTATCTATTCCTGCATGTGTGTGTGTGTGTGTGCATTTTTCCATCCATCGCTGTGTGGGCGTGTGTGTGTGTGTTTAGGTGTGAGATGGAGGAGAGACAGACCAAGCGTCTGGAGAAGCAGGTGGTGAAGCTGAGGGAGACCAAGTGGAAGACAGAGCGGGACAACATGCTGCTGGACGCAGACCTGCGCAGCTCCCTGGCCGAGCTTCAGCAGGCGAAGAAGGAGTTCCGGGAGGCTGAGGTGGGTTTGAGGAGGGGCCGTGTGTTTCTGTGGGAGAGGGAGAGAGAGAGGGGGGTGGGGGTGTTCGTGTGTTAAGGGGTATGTAAGTCCTGGGTACCTCATCAGAATCAATATCCAATCCTAAAACAAAACAAAAGTGTGTGTTTGTACGGATGGAAATGTGTGTGCTAGCGTGCAAGCATGTTTGTATGGATGTCTTTGTGCTGCGTGCGAGTGTTTGTGTGTGTGTGCATGTGCTTGGCTGTGTTTGTAGGCACGGTTGTCAGCTTGTATGTGTGTGTATGTGTGTGTGAGAGACTAGTGGCCCAGAAGTCCGGCTCCTTATTAGCCCATTAGCGGGAAGAATGCCATGTTGTCATCTCCAGCCTCCCCCTGCTGCCCTTCTGCTGGCAGACCTTGTTACATTTTACAGAATCCACTCATCACCTCCCCTCCCCTCCCTAGCATCCTCTCTTCCTTTTCCCATTCCTGCTGACTAATACCTCCCTCACTCCCCTCCCTCCCTTCAGTCAGTACGTGACCCAGCGTCTCTCTCTCACACACACACACACACACGCACACAAACCCATGGACCCCCTCCTTCCTCTTCTTCCCCTTCTGCTCTTGTTTTCTTCTACCTTTTCTTTTCGTTCCTCGTGCGTATTCTCTCTCTCTTTCTCTCTCTCTCTCTCTCTCTCGCTCTCTCTCTGGCTGATGAACCTCTACATGTCTCCTTCTTTCTCATACTCACACTCTCACGCATTCCCTCTCTTTCTCTCTCGGTCCCCCCCCCCCCCCTCTCTCTCTCTCTCTCTGGTTGGTTGCTTGCAGACAGCCCGGATTCTGCAGCAGCGGCAGAAGGCCGAATCCTTGGATATTCCGCTAGTGACGGACACAGCGGGAGGGGAGGAGGAGGATGGCACAGAGATGGAGCTCTCCCAGCTCCACGACCGAATCAGCACGCAGTCCGACCGCCTCAGCCCGGGCGACGTACACCCAAGCCCGGACTCTCTGTCGAATCCGGGCCGGGCCAGAGCATCGGAATCAACGTCTGCATCAGCAGCACTTACAAATGGAGGAATTCTTGCACAGGTACCCATACCTCCCTCCCTCCCTCCCTCCTTTTTTCTCTTCTTTTGTTTTCATTCTTTCTTTCTCTCTGTTTTGATCATCTCCTGGCTCTCTGCCATCAAGACACACCCTCACAGCCCACCCTGCCTTTTCCCAGCAGACAGACAACGCAGATTGATTTGATAGTGGGATTGGAATTCATGGGAGTTTAATTGAGTTGCTCCAGTATCGCCCCAGCTGTTGTTTCAGAAAACAAGAGTTCTGCAATTTGTGTATTTCTGCTTTGACCGCTTGTTTTTCTGTCCCTCTGTTTCTTTCTTTCTGGCTGGCTGTTTTTCCACCTACCTCTTCAGTTACTTTGACTCTACCTCTCTTTTTCCATCTCGCTTTCCTTTCATCGATCGTCCCATCACTCCAAGTACTTCCAGGTATGCCAAAGGCAATTCATTACATCTGGAAAGACATAAACCTTTACTACTTTACTGGTTTACAGCTCTACCTTATATGTCCCCATCAAATATTTATACACTGTAAGCATAAACTTCATATCAGGACAGTATATCACAGGGAATATGTTTTTTTTTTATCTTGTGGTCTACCCACAACATATTCTCTCCTTACAATATTTCCCACTAATCACCATATCAACCATTTTGCTGGCGCAATGCAAGGAGAACAAGTCTATAACTTAAAAAGTCACCTTACATCGAGGAAGAGCTATTGCTTCTGATAAATGTGACCTATATTGATGTATTGTAGAATTAACAGCAGCTTCCATTCTATTTTAAGTCCATGTTGTTTCCTGTGAATACAACCTTTTTACGATAGTAATTAAATTCCTTTGTTTTAGTATTGTCAGATATTTTTGTGTACACGTATGTGTGTAAGTGTGTGTGTGTGTGTGTGTGTGTGTATGCATGTGAAGATTTATGTGTGTGTGTATGTGTTCATATATTTGTGTGTGTACGTATGCATGTGTACATGTATGTGTGTGTATGTGTGTTTGTATATGTTTATTTTCTGACCCTGCTGTCCATCTCCAGGAGGAGGCCGCATGGGCCCAGGTGAACCAGGGTGTAGCTGCCCTGAAGGAGGCTCGGGCTGAGCTGGCAGAAGCCAGGAAGCAGTGGCACAGCCTCCAGGTGGAGATCGAGACTCTGCACGCCCTAGTGAGTGCTTCTCAAACGAGCACGACACGTGCGCACGGACCGTTTGTCGTGTTACCGTGTACAATTCACGGTTCAAATATATGGACGAACATCTCCTATAACATCACCTTCCTCTCTCTCATGAGTGTCCTTCCACTCACAGTTCCACCAAACACAAGTTGATTTTTCCATCTTCACCCTCCCCCCCCTCCCCCCCTCTCCTCCTCCCCTCTCCTCCTCCCCTACACCCTTTTTCACTCACCCCCTTAACTTTCTATCTCTTCCCCTCCAAACTCCTCCTCACTCCCCCCCACCCCCCCCCGCTCCTGCTCTCCTCTGCTTGATCACCCCCCCCCCCCTCCAGGAGAGAGGTCTGGAGAGCTCCCTCCACCACACCAAGGTCCAGTACTCCAGCCAGCTGAAGGACCTGTCCCGCACCATCGCCGCGCTGGAGGGGGAGCTCGGCGAGGTGCGTGACGGCCTGGTGACCCAGCGCGAGCGCCACAGCCAGCTGCTGAACACCAAGATGAGGCTGGAACGGGAGATCGCCACCTACAGGCGCCTGCTGGAGTGTGAGGAGGGCAGGTGAGGGTGTGTGTGTGTTGGGGGGGGTGGGGGGGGGTGCATTTGAATACATTTAGCCATTCAGCAGATGCGCTTATCCAGAGCGACTTACTGGAAGTACAGGGACATTCCTCCCCTGAGGCAGGTAGGGTGAAGTGCCTTGCCCAAGGACACAACGTTATGTTGCCTTAGCCAGGGATCTAACTCACAACCTTCCAATGACTAGTCCGACGCCCTAACGCTGACTCCCAGAATAGAAGCGTGAAGAGAGCCTGTGATGGAGACAACCTGGAGGGACCTTGTTGTTTTCCGGGCGTCTGCATGTGTCCGTCAGTGCATGTCGAAGGGAGAGACAGACAACGCTAATATAATGCGAGGTGCTGCTTGAACACATGGTTCACATGGGGTTCCCACGGCACGCCTTCAATCCACAGTCTTCATCTCTCATCCGACAGCTGTTTCCTTTGCCAAACATGAAGAAGACACACATCGTGTTCCCAAACAATGAGCAGAAAAGTACACAGCTCAAATCCAGAAGGAGCTTAGCAGACAAAAACACGATGTACCAACAGCGATACTTCATGTTTGTTCGCTTTATTTTGCTGTCACAACAAAGTCTTTTCATGTTCTGAAGACTTTCTTTGTGGCGTAAAAGTATGACGAATGGCCGTCTTTCACAGGTACAGACAGACAGTCTGGCAAACCCATCATAACAAAACTAATATCTAAAACTAAATCTCAATGTGCATACACAGTCACATACGCAAACCGTAGCATGCCAGAACTAATGTAAGTCAACACACCCTTCTTAAACTACCATAAATGTTTTTTTTTATTTGTATTTTCTTTCAACCTGAGCTATAATAACTTTACCCAACCCAGTGAACACATAAGCCATCCTACAGTCTACATCAGGGGTGTTCAATCCTGCCCCTCGATAGCTCCTGTCCTGACAGTTTTAGATGTTTCCCTGCTCCAGCACACCTGATTCTAATGACTGGTCATTATGAGGCTTCCACAGAGCTTAAACATGACACATTCATTAGAATCAGGTGTGTTAGAGCAGGCCTCGAGGACCAGGATTGGACACCCCTGTTCTACATGGTTGTGTTTGTGAGGAGAATGTGAGGGAAACTGCAGTAGCTTTTTAACACCTGGGGTGTCATTCGATTCATATTTTCATGTCTGTGACAAAATTCAATCCAGAAAACGTTTTGAACCAGTTCATCAGAAGAATTTTGTCCCCCCCCCCCTGTTCTGTGGGTGTTCTATTCCAGAATAGTTCACGTTCTCGCTGATCCACAGTCATTTCCTCTCAACCTTCAGAGAGACGTTAGAAAAATTCCATTTGACTGACACATACAATAATAGTCAATCACCGTCGAGGAGACGACAGAACTCAGCCTGGAGCCCTGAACCGTTTTTACTCACCGCAAATTTGAATTTGAACCCCTTGTTGTGTTCTACATGTTTTTACTCCGTAGAGGGAATTATTTTATTTTTTTCGATGACGCAGGTGAAATTTTACGGATAATGTCGAGTAAGGTTTATGTTCAGTGACGCATGCCACTGTCTCTTTGAATTTGGAAGAGAACATACGTTAACAGAGCGTCCGGGTCTTGATAAATATTTCTTGCCACTAAAATGGATCTCTGCCCTGTGAAATGAAGTAACCTGAGCTTCATCAATCTTTGGGAGCCAAGGCTTCAAACTTCTAAAGACAGCAAGTTTAATCGTTAAGAACAGCGTTCCGAGGGGTATATATGACCATTGTCAAAAATAGGCTAAATGAGGCAATTCTTCAAGCTACTTCAATGATAATCTAATGAGGTGTGACGCTTCACCGACCCTCCATGTTTCAGAGGCAACCATTTGGTTTTCATCCACAGTAACCGCTCTCCACCATTTCCTGCTCAGGTACTTGGGCCGTAACGGCAAGGTGATGACTCTCCAGCCCTGGAAGGGCTCCTCGGGGCCTTTGGAGGAACCCAAGGAGAACGGGGTGGAGAATGGTTTCAGTGACCTGGCAGTGAGCCCTGATGAGCCCAAGTCTGAGCCCCTGCCTGACATCCCTCCACTGCTGACTGAGAACATGAAGAGTCATGCTGTCCTGAGACGGCAGCAGAGCCTGGTCATCTTCACAGGTGAGGGGTGCCATGCACCACACACACACACACACACACACACACACACACACACACACACACACACACACACACACACACACAGCCATACACACAGGTATACACAAACACACACACACACACACACACACACAGGCATACCCACACACACAAATACACACACAGACACGCACACAAACACACACACACAGGCATACACACACAGACAGACACACACACACACACACACACACAGGCATACACACACAGGCACACTTATACACTAAATATCCAAATAATTAATTTGAACAATTTCCTTCCAGAACCTGAGACGGACAACAAGCTGACGATCGCCACGGTGAGGACCCAGGAGATCCTGCAGGGCCAAGTGCTTCAGGAAAGTGCAGAATGCCACGGAAAGGTGGAGTAAGTACTGACCGCTCGCTCAATATCGATCTGATATCAACGCCCCTCCTAAATGCTGGGACTGAATTATTGGACAAGGTTCAGGAAGTGTCATCCGTCGCCACAAGTACCATTCGATTAGATTGAGTCAACGATGGTGGGTTGAGACCCTGTGTCAGCAGAGGGCCCGGGTTTCAGTTGAGGCATCTCTGAAAAAGACACATTGAAAAGACACATTGTTGGCAGTTGAGAAATAAGGACGGCTCCACATTCATGACCTATACTATATTCACTCATTAAACATGTAACGTGCGGCGTTTTGTGAGATTTCAAATGCAGCCACTCCCTGGTGACATTCAGTCCCGGGCACAAGATGTGCAGACACTTACGTGCAGATGTGCACACGCACAACCGCACGTCTAACAAGATCAATGTAATTACAAGTGTATTTAGCTGTATCATTGGGCAGGAGACACTTTTGTTCCATAGCTCTTGGCAAATACCTTCCATTTGATCAGCCCTCCCTAATGAGCTCCATCTGATCTGGAGACGGCTGTGCTTCTCTAAAAGAAGTGAGGTTTTTTTCCCGTCCGAGACCAGACGGGAGTAAGTCTTCCCCACATCGCATCAGGTGTTGGAAAACTCCACCCTGGCTGTCGTCCAAATATTTTCGGTTTGATGTCACCAGCTCCTCCTCCATGTGTATCACCTGGCGTGTGTGCAGTGGTGTTAGTGAAGCTGCTGTGTTCTGGGAAAGATGAGGCAGGTATGCGTGCTGTCTGTATGGGAGAGGTGTGGCGTCGACATTGGCATCGAAAGACTGGGGTAGTTACATACACACGCGTGCACGCACAGCTCAATGCAATAAAATCCACTTCTCACGCTATGCTAATGTTTATACTACTTCCTCTGCCTACACCAATCGCTGAACAGGACGGAGAAGATTGACAAGGTGATCAAGCAATGGGAGGGCTCCTTCTTCCAGGGAAACCCTAAACTGAGGAAGAAGTCGGTGTCGCTACGCTTCGACCTGCACATGGCGGCGGCCGATGAAGGCTGCGCCCAAACCAAGCAGGACAGCCTGCCCGATGTGGAGGTGCGTCTGGTCATGAAGCGATCTCGCAGCATCCCCACCATCACCCAGTGACCCCCCAGCATCATCCAGGGACCCCCCAGCATCATCCAGGGACCCCCAGCATCATCCAGTGACCCCCCAGCATCATCCAGGGACCCCCAGCATCACCCAGTGACCCCCCCAACATCATCCAGGGACGCCCAGCATCACCCAGGGACCCCCAGCATCATCCAGGGACCCCCAGCATCATCCAGGGACCCCCAGCATCAGCCAGGGACCCCCAGCAAACCCCAGAGACCCCCAGCATCAGCCAGGGACCCCCACCATCACCCAGGGACCCCCAGCATCAGCCAGGGACCCCCAGCATCACCCAGGGACTCTCCAGAATCACCCAGGGGCCCCCAGCATCACCCAGGGACCCCCAGCAAACCCCAGAGACCCCCAGCATAACCCAGGGACCCCCAGCATCACCCAGGGACCCCCAGCATACCCCAGAGACCCCCAGCATCACCCAGGGACCCCCAACATCACCCAGGGACCCCCAGCATCACCCTTGTTCAGTCTTGTCTGACTGTTTAGCAAACGCATCCCTTAGCTACCTCCTTTCGATGGTAGTATCATCATAACCAGCTCAGTAAATGATGAAGGACCATGCTAATCAGAGTTTACATGGGACCATCCCTTCATCCCACTTATGGTCAGACGGATTACTAAAATATTCCAAGTTAAATATCATGGTTTCAAAACTGCAGAGTGCTATAGGGCATAGTTATGATGATGATTTATACAAGCAATATCTGTCCTTCATACGAAGTCACGGCGTAAAATTCAGTATCACTCAATATAACAGTTCGCTGATATAGGTAGAAATATTTAATAATGATATATCACAAGAAAGAAGGAACTGGGTGGGTGGGTGGATATATCACAAACCTGTACATGACACTATTGTGTGGACTGTCTATATTTAATGCTGGATATTTTCTTGTATGTGAGAATTGGTTGATGGTTTTGCTATACAGGGACTTCTGAAGAAAACTGAGCAATTTGGTGATAAAAATGTGTGCTTTCTTTAAACATTGCTTTGAATCTTTTTGCTAAATCTGCTAACATGGACACAGTCAACCCATAGCTACTAAAACAGAACATGTACAGTGCATAATACAATTTATATCCTTTGAATTGCTCACTGTGACTCAGATTGCAGTGAGACTTCTAAACCTCACTTGTTTAGAGAATGATTCCCAGATTCAGCCAGAAGGGGGCAGTATTTGTAAATAGTTAAACAACAGTATCAAGAATGCTTAACTTTGGGGTTGTGATGTATTAAAGTATATAACTATATGACTGGTAACATGAGTAAAAAATGTAAAGAATTTTTTGCTACCTTTTTTGATTTGGCACCAAAGATATTAAGTGAAAGAAACCATTGTGCATTGCAATTGAGTGCCACTGATGTAAAAAATAATGTAAGAAAAAAAGAAAAGAAAAAAATAGTTTCAAATATAAATAATCTATGCAGTTCTTCATAATGCTTGATTTGATCTGCTTGGTGGAGTACCTGATCTACGATCTCATTTTTGTTTCTGGGATCCTCTTTCATTTTAGAATGAAGCATTGTGCTTTTATCTGACAAATTAATCCTTTAAATAAAAACTACACAAACGCTGTTGTATGTATCCTCTGTCCATGTAGTGTGTGTTTAAATCATCAACGTTGCATCCTAAAGGGGTGATCTGAATGTTTTCTGTGTTTTAGGATGAGGTTGTGCTAGTAAAATATGGATCAGTCATCACTCATGGGTGTTTATCATGGTCCACACCAATAACAGAACAGAAAATATGCAACAACTACAAAAAAGATTAATAGTTCATAAGATTAATAAATAACCTATATACACATTTTGAAAAAGAAAACATCTTACAGAAGGAAAATCAAATCTTCTTGAATCAACATGTCGCCAATGTATAATCGTATACCCCATCCAAAAAGTATTTATCTATCTCATGTCTTATATTCTGTTATTATTTGTATTTATTAATTAGAAAGCTCACCAATCATCCAGCAAATTCATTTTGACATTGATGTCAGCTGCCATCATTTTGTTCTAACCTCATTTCCTGGGAGTAGTTACATCTTTTCTATGATGCCCTGAATGAGCTGATTGGTCTGATTGCAAGGTTGAAGGGCTTCATGTTCTGCAAAAACGTGGCAAATGTTCTCCTTTCCAGACTCTGGATCTTTTACTACCATACCAAAAATCCTGTGGGGAAAAGATAATATATACACATTAGGTTTTCATTCACGTAACTTGCAAACAATTAGGTTTTAATTTACAAGCTGTTGATAAAAATACACTGTACCTTGCCGGTTTGGAGCCTTTCAGCCATCTGAGAGGAGAAAATGTAATTTAATAACCTATTTAAATACATTAAGTGCTGTGATTAGTCTAATTCAAAGCACGCATTTCCTAATTATTTTCACAAAGCAACTCACAGTCTCTTGTCTGGATCTACACCACTGTAACTCAACAGATGGGCAGGGTAGTGACGTCTGAAGAAGAGTCTACAGAGAGAGAATACATCTTAGGCCATGGTCAAATCATTTGAATAATAATAAAAAATAAAAATAAACAGTAATAGGCCTATCATAATTGCACCAGCCATTTCTAATAGGCTACAGATATCCATTCTTCCACATTTTCTCATAATAATTATTGGCTTTAAGTGGGATTTTTCCTTACTTTCTCTGGATGTCTGTCAATGTGACACCTTTAGATGACACTTTCAGGTTGACAATGGTTGGTGTGGTTGTGCTGTCCTTCTGCAGGAGGAAGGTGACTGCCCTCTGGACAGCACATGGGCCTGTCAGCCTCTCAGTGGGGGCAGCACACAGGTAGAGGAAATTGCAGGCTAGATAATGAGAGAGATGCTTTGTAAGTGAATACAAATGGTTGAAAGAAGACAACTTTATTATCAGATGTCGCCTCAGTTCGATTCAAAGGGGAGCATACGCCACTTCTGGGGCTTTTAAGTGAAAATATGTGAACATGTTTGAGAAATTAATGTTTTTCGGTTGGTACGAATCACGTGACGTGTGTCAATTAGCCCACCGGTAACTTGGTGTTTGGCAGAATGCTTTCTAATCAGCTGACGTTAAATTTACGGTGAAAATGTGAACGTTAAAATAAAAGTAACGAAAATGGTTCCTGTTTAATGGAAGAGCTGTTTCTTCAACCGTTTGACAAGGTAAGATCGCAATGCACAAGGTAAGAAGCAGAAGGTAAGAAGCACACGGTAAGAAGCAGAAGGTAAGAAGCAGAAGGTAAGAAGCAGAAGGTAATGTTCCACTGTTCCACATTTTTTGGGGGCTGTCCATCCTACTATTGTAACCAGGGCCTTTAAAGCCTAATCTTGATTCTTGGTAGAGTCCCCAGCTAAGTTAGTGTTGCTGGTTGTAACCAAGTAACTAAGTTAGCTGGTTACAATAAAAATCCACTGGAGCTAGTATGATTCATTGTAGAAAATCCACCTACCAGTTTTTGTCATATCCTCTGTTAACTTGTCATTTGCTGCCTCCTTTGCTTGGACTTGATCTGTGGACAGTGTTTACATTTACATGTATTCATTTAGCAGACGCTTTTATCCAAAGTGTTGCTTGTTGAATGTGTGGACATAGGCTGGAGTACACATATCCAATTTGGATATGCAATAATACTAACACAAAATGTGTACATAACCGATTCTTATGACAGACATGTAAAAGCTCAGATTCAATAACAACAATCTCCTCAAAAAAAGTAATATTTTGTCTATGCATTCTGCACCTGAACTGCTAACTGCCGAAGTGTCATAACTACAGCTCATAAACAAACACATGATGTGTACGCACAAACTTGCAGCACAGAAATACCTTCAGACTGGAGACGTAGTTTGCAAGGTAAGGCATACGGGGTGATGGTGTGCTGATAAACAAGAGCAGACAGACTTCCTGCAAAAGTGCCAAAGACAAAGATTGGAAGGTAGCTGAGGATGAAATGAATGACTATAAATAATCATTCAGAAGAGTTAACAGACATGATGATGTCGAATGTGGCCATTCATAATTCTCTCCACAAGTGGGCAGAAGTGCTCCAAGAATACACCTTCAGCCACACTGCATTCAGACACTAAGTTTCAGTAAATCCATGTGTGGACCTGTGCCACATAAGTGAGAACACACTTGCAAGAACAAATACAAACGGTTGTGGACTTCTGTTTTTGGATGTTCTTTACCATAAGAGATAATCCTTTGTTGACATGAATACAACATTATAGAATTTGTCTGTGCTTGTTACGTACATCGCCTGAGACATGAAATTGAATCACTCATTTGACAACATTTTGTGATGTGGAACTTGAATAATAACGTGCTAAGATGTTAGCTCTAAATAATCTTGCGTCGACCAGATAAATGTTTCAATGTGTCCTGAGGACTTTTCTGGGAGTCTGATGTGAATGGGGAGTATGGAGTCAGAGGGATTAAGTAGATGGATTATAGAGTCATTAGATTTGAGTTATGGCTGTCAGATTACTGGTGCTCACACCTACCATGTGAGTCTGCTCCTTTTAGGTGAGATCAAAAACACGTTTTCATCTCCCACGTAAACTCAAGACATGACTAGCATTTGGTCATACTCTTGACAGGATGTCCTGGGTGTGGGTGTGTTTCTTTTTACGTCCAGACATGTCCGATAGACGGCCTCTGAATTTGGCTAGATAGACTGGTGACGTCATCGCTTGTGTGGCTTGCTTACCAAAGTATGGTTCCTGAGAGGCACCCTTGATGCGGACCCCTTTGGCTGAAGACTCGATGAGAAAGTGCCTGATCAGCTCTGAACTACCAGGGCCTGTAATAAAGAAATGGAAAAGGTTTAGGAAAAAGACTCCATTGGGAACACCTTCTCATGTGGGTGAACTGTTTGTCTCCTACTCATATTTTCTATTCATGTTTCCTGTGAGGTGTTAACTTAAATCTGTAATATGAGTCTTGTAAATTGGACAAGGTGCTGATTCCTTTCCAAGGCAGATATCAGACAAGTCGTCTCGTGTCAGCTCAGAGTTAGGCAAGTTCTGTGGGTGTACAGAGGGTAGGTATGTAGGAGGGTTTCAGGATGTGAGGTATTCCATGGAAATTCGGATCTGCGAGGGCTGCTGTCCTTAAGGTTTTAGATGTTTCCCTGATTCAAATGAACGCGTTGTTAACAAGCTCCGTGGAAGCCTGATAATGAGCATTCATACATACATTCATTCATTCATTCATTCATTCAGGGACTCTTAACTCATTTCTAGGCAAACCCATGAAGACCTGTTACGTAACACCCATTATCTAATTACAATGAGCCACATTTAGTCATTTATCAGACGCTCTTATCCAGAGTGACTTACAGCAAGTACAGGGACGTTCCCCCTGAGGCAAGTAGGGTGAAGTGCCTTGCGCAAAGACACAACTTCATGTTGCCATAGCAGGGAATCAAACTTGCAACCTTCTGATCAGTAGCCAGACACCTTAAACGCTCAGCCACCTGACTCCCAATCTCCCCCCCTCAGACATTTTGAACCCACAGACATTTTGAATCATAGTGAAGTCTGGGAAATTTACCAAGTTGGCTGGTTGGAGACATGTTAGCTGGCACCTTGTCCACCTTCATAGCCAGTCCGAAGGAGCCTTGGTATGATGTGCTGTCCCTTACCACAAAGGATCCTGGTGCTTTGTCTCTCAGGAGGGTTTCAGCTGTGATTACACACCACAGAAACATAAATCTATTCAGTCAATTGCAGGGGAAGAGGCCTTAGTCCGACACAGCAAGGCACACAGCATCTACTACTCAACCCCAGTGGAAGTTGCTGTTTCAGACCCAGATCATAAAACCTTCAACCTCACAGTCATACACATGGAGTCATACTCCACAATGATGCTTAGGAAGATGTTAGAACCATCAAATGTAAGTTTTGAATGAGATTCTCACCCTCTGTTCTGTTGATATGTGGACAGAACCAGAATTTGGATGTGTCCATGACAAATCTCATTGATGATTGGCTGTCGTTGGACATGCTTTTAACACCTGAGCGATGAGGATTAGAATGGAAATCAACAACTGAAAATAAGGTGGAAGCACATTGCTGAAGCATTCAAAAAAACAGATTCCTTTTTTTTAACGGACCAGGAATACTTCTAACAGTGGGATCTCATGTCTTGTGGATAAAGGGGCGATGCATTTTTACTCACTGTGAGGAGATGATGGCCTGGAGTGTGTTCTCTGGATGGGTTGTGTGGGGTGCATTTCTGGAGAGGACTGGAAAATGTGTTCAGGCTCCGGGGCTCCATTGACCAACACCACAGGGATGTCTGTTAGAGAGCCTGCCAGTGAAGCTGGACTGCTGTGGAAGCCCTGGCTGTGGATCCCAGGGCAATGGTCAATCGGTGAAGGCCCAGTCGGTAAAGGTTTTTCTGGGCTGCTTTGACTGGACCTGGAGGGCTTGGTTGACCAAGACACATCGCTTAAGGAGCCCGATGTGCAGAACATGAGCCCCTCTGGGCTGTCACCATCTTCACTTAGCAACGACTGGCAACTGAGAAGGAAGGAAAGGATATTAGGTCTTTATTGCAAAGAAGCGATGTAAAAAAAAAACATTTTTGTACAATGGAAAGGAGGAAGTTTCACACTGGAAAAATCGATTTCTGCATGACTGCTCTGAAGACTTCTTATGTGGCAAAATACATTGCGACTTAAGCTGCATCTACACACAGACCCTACCTGCCAAGCATGTAGCTGGTGTCTGAACCAGGAGATGTGGAGAGCAGGGACACTGCACTGTTCCTCTGGGAGTGTGATGTTTGCAAGACAGCTGGGGAGCAGGGTAACTCTCCCTGGTGGGACCGGGCCCGGCGGTGGACACTCCCGCAGGGCAGCGGAGGCCGAGAGGACCAGGGGGAATCTGAGAAGACCAGGGAGCCCTGAGGGCTGCAGCTGGGGGTAGTGTGCATTGGGATGGGCATGCTACGAGGCATGGATGAGGCACGCCCTGGAGAACAACCTCTGGAGACCAACACACATTTGGAGACATTCTCCTCTGGAGAAGAGTCATCTGGAGAGAGAGCGGGAAAGATTTTGTACACATTTTTTGTACGTGAGCAGAAAAGAGGATGTGTAAGGAAGAGGATGTGAAACGTTCTTATTGCAGGAAATGCTGCAAATGAAATTGTGTTTTTTTAAGATGGCGAAGGTTGTTGAGGTTGTGAATCACGATTCAAAGAATAAGAAATTCTTATGAGCTACCAAGTTTTATTACTTTGTACTTTTTGCTTGCTTTAGCTTTAGTAAGCAGGGCTTGGCCTGTTGTTTAAACAAACAGCTCCTGAAAAGACTTCAGTGGAGAGCTATGAAATACCTGTGTGTCAAGCAAGCAGTAACTCGCTCTTGAGTTCCAACTCTGATTTCTCGGTTTCCATCAACTGCATACAAATACACCAAGGAACTGTTGTGTTGTTGCTGTTGTGAAGCTGTTTAGGCCAACTTGTTTTAACCCATCCTGGTTGTTGTAGTGGCCTGGTTTTGTGTTCTGCTACCAGCACCAATGGAGTTTGTGCCTTGGAGTTAGTCAGCTGTCCTGTGGTCAGGGTTAGCCAGACAGTTGGCATAGAGACAAGTGACGTGATGACTCATGCTGACGTGGCCATGAGAGGGGGGGGGGGGGGGGGGGTCTTCATGAGTCAGCAGTTACAACCTATCCTGATGTGCATTCACACAATAACACCACCACGTTGCCATGACGATAGCTGTAGTTCACAGTTGATCATTATGTCTCCTGGTAAAGCACAGGGTGTAACGCACCCTTTTTGTCTGGGCAGTCACCCAGGGCTACCAAAGCAGAGTCATTATGTGATTATGTAACATTAAATTGTTGTGAAAATAATGGTTGTACATTTACAGCTCCAGGCTACGATAAATGCCTTGGTTCTTTTCAGCACCTGTAGATATTTTCTGGATGTTGGTGGGAAAACTACAAAACTAGCCCTTTGTTCAATTTACAATTAATCTGAACGAGGGACATTGTCAAGACAGTCAAACATTTGAATTAAAGTATTTTGATTCTATTAATTCCATTCCTAGTGGACTTTTCATGTTACCTGTGTGGTGGTGGCTGCTGGACATGTGGCGCTTGTTGACATGGATGGGCTCAAAGGTGGGATCCAGCTCCAGGATGAGCTGGTTCAGGTTATCCAGGGAAATGTCCAACTCCGAGTCCTCACGGTCATCTTGAGGTTCTGGGGGACATGGACCTCTCCCTGAAGCCTCATGGGTGGGGTCCAGACGGACACTTTGACCCACCCTTAGGATGTGATTGGTTACGGTGTGGGACATGTTGTTGGTTATAGGCATCACAGTGTCCCTGCTTCTGCAAGGATACAGATACACCAGGGAGATTAACATTGGAGATATCGCTTGCATTAGAAGTAAAAGGGTGGATATCCTTTTGTTGGTTGCCATGAATGGCACCTTAACTCAGTGGTTCTCAATTCCGGTCCTTAGGGCCCACTGTTCTGCATGTTTTAGATGTTTCCCTGCTCCAACACACCTTATTGTAATGAATGGGTCCTTAAGAAGCTCAGCAGAAGCCTGATAATGACAGTGTATTTGAATCAGGTGTGTTGGAAGTCTTTTGTCTTTGAATATTAAATAATACGGTACCCTTGTGTCCCACCTTGCCCGAATAAATAATATTGGTGACTGTTACATCCTGTCTGAATTAATACCACAAAAGAATCGGATGTTGTTGAGTGATATATGAGCATTTGTTTTATGACTCTTGAAAATATCTTTTCATTGGTACACAATGTTATCTTGAGTATAGCTCGATTTTTATGTTTCATTCACACACATTGTTGCATGAACTCCACCCAGCCCAGCCCACTCGTCAAACTGAACTCAATCCTTTAAGCTACATGGGCTCTCTAGTTCAGGGGTGGGCAATCCTGGTCCTCGAGGGCCGCTGTCCTGAAGATTTTAGATGTTTTCCTGCTCCAGCACACCTGATTCTAATGACTGGTCATTATTAGGCTCCATGACAACCCGATCATTAGAATCAGGTGTGCTGGAGCAGAAAAACATCAAAAACCTTCAGGACAGCGGCCCTCGAGGACCAGGGTTGACCACCCCTGCTCTAGAGCTTTGTCTGTTATGTGATCCACCAAGGCCACCCTTTGTGAAGGAAGCTTCCTGTCTAAACTGACTGTATGTGGCCCTTTGTCATAAATTCATAGTGTTTTATCGGGATTATTACTCATTGATACTTCAACATTAGAGACATTTGATATAGGTTTCAAGTACAAGTCAGATGGTTGACACGTAACTCGACAACATTGCTGCGTGACCCCGATACACACATCAAAATAGCAACAACAACAAAACGTTTCAGTTCAAATCCATTTGGATTTTATTTATTGGTATTAGGAGTAGGCTACTATGTATTGCTAAGATTATGATTCCAAATTATTGTGAAACATTTTCCTCTCGTGTATAGTTGGAGGGCATAAAGGTGTAATGTGTCTGACCTTTGTAACCTATGTTACGTTTCTATGACAACCTCAACATTGTTATCGCTAACACCAGTCCCAAGCCTAAATTTGAGACTAGGAATGGTTGCATTGGAATTCCCACTCCCCAGTTTGACTGTTGATTAAATCTAAATACAAACTATGACCTTAGGGGTTTCAATAAGTTAGTATTTATTTTAACTTAAAACTTAAGTTAAACTTAAAAACCCCTTAAGATCACAGTTTGTATACAGTTAGGTCACAGTTAATCTTGGATATATACTATAGTGTAACTCATACAGAATGCGTTGAAATGTTTACGTTAATCAGGCTTTGTTCATTGAACTTTATCTTTTTAACGCAGATGGAACACAATAACAATTATTTGCTTTGCTGTGATAAAAAAAATGTGAAAATGATAAATACCTTTGGGTGTAGCCTTATTCTTCTGGAGTTGTGTATCTTTGTATCCTGAGCCTCAGTGTTCAGTGAATCCATGTGGATGCTTTTATTGACGCATGCCAGCCCCTCCTACTGTAACCAAGCTGATCCAACAAGCCCTTGCAGTTCAAACTCACTGGGATAGGCCTGATGATGTCATCAGAGTTTAAAGTGTGTATCTTGAGGCAATCCTTTCATAGAAGTTAAACGTAATGTTTTTTTTTCCCCGTTAAACTTCCTTTCCTCTGGGATATAATTCTAAAAAAATATATTGTAGTTCTTTCAAAATGGGGTATTAAAGGACAAAAGCGTGCTAGGAAACTAAATACTTTAATGTCGACATCTGACCTTTTTGAGCCTTTAGGATAATTCTGTATTCTGGCACTTCACCCTACTTGCCTCAGGGAGAATGTCCCTGTACTTACTGTAAGTCGCTTTGGATAAAAGCGTCTGCTAAATGAATAAATGTATAACCATGCATGTATGTATAACCATTCTTATTCTCTTTATTCCTCTTTTAGACCCTGTCTTATCAACCTTAGTTTTGCCTAAATAAACCACATACCGTCATCTGTATTTTTATTTACAAAGCAAACACAAAGTATTTAACAACTGAAGAAGAAATAAGCAAAACTAAAATATTCATAAATGTATTTGCAGTTATCATGTTACCATGTAGTCTGTTACAAAAATATAGCAAGTACAAACGATAAACAGACCAAATCTTCTGACTGGAAAAAGAATTCAAATTATTTTCTTCTTTTTCCCTGTACTTGCTGTAAGTTGCTCTGGATAAGAGTGTCTGCTAAAGGACTAAATGGAAAAAAAATTATAATAATTTGCCGTGCGCCAGCTTCAGGGTGAGAAGGTGGTGGTGGTGTCTGTATCTGTTGCCGCTGAGCTCCTTCTTCGATCGCTGGTGTACTTGTAGAAGCTCTCGTGGCTGATGCAGCCCAAATCCTTGAGCAGCTTCATAAGATCGTGGCGGAACTTGACCCCGATGAAGGCGTACACAAAGGGGTTCAGGGAACACCTCAGGAAAGCCATGCACTGGGTGACGTCAGAGGCAAAGATCAGGCTGTTGAAGTAACGGCAGTCCTTTGTGCCCCCGTTGACCGTGTCAATGGTGGTCAGCACAAGGACCAAGTTGTACGGCAGCTGACAGAGCAAGAACACGACCACCACCGCAAAGATGACCTTGATCGCCTTGTTCTTCTCGAAACTCCGAGCCTGCCACAGGGTCTGAACAATGGAGTAGTAGCAGAAACCCATGACCAGGAAGGGAACGCCGAAACCCAGGACCATCTGGCTCACCTGGATGCCCACGCGGAGCTCGTCAGAGTTCACAGCGTACGGGGTGCAGGTGTTGTCGTTGATGTGGGTGTAATTCATCTCAGGCACGGAGCAAAACAGAGCCAGGAGCCAGATGCCCACGGAAGATGCCTTGCTACAAAAGACGGCCTGGGAACGGCGCCGGTGGGCGGAAACCGCTTTGGCGATTGCGAAGTACCTGTCCATGCTGATGCAGGTGAGAAGGAACATGCCACTGTAGAAGCTCACCTTGTAGACGGTGTACATCATTTTGCATGCAACCAGCCCTAGCACCCATTTCGTCATGGCGTTGGAAGCCCAGAGAGGCAACGACAAGGCTACGAGCAGATCAGCGAAGGACAGGTTCAGCAGGAACACGTCAGTCATGGTCTTCAGCCGCTTGAAGTAGTAGAAGGTGAGGATTACCAGGAGGTTTCCCACAAGCCCGAAGAAGCAGATTACGGAGTAGAAAATGGGCATGAACCAGGAACGGAAGTTACGGTTGGACTCCAGTTGGCACTGCTGGGTATAGTCTTGGTAGTCAAAGTAATCAGACTCCGTTGTCATGGTTTCCATTTGTTCCAAAGGTAAGCTCTGAAATAAAGTGACACGTAGGTTATGGGAACACACTGATATATGTTGCTGTCCTTTGAAAGCAAATGCTTGTATTCATAGTACAATTGGAGTATTTGGAGTATTTGGTTAAGGTTATTTGTCAAATTCAAGTCAAGGTTATCTAATACTGTATTTTGCTCATGACTTTACTACTTCCTGAGAAGTTGTACTACAGCAAGTCAACTTTGTGGTCAGTCGATTGTTTTGTCGATTGTTTATGAATAGTAAATCCAATTAGTGCTTACCTTATTGCCAATCATGAAATTCAGCTCTCCATATACGGTATCTTTCAAAAAGATGATAAAATGTTAACAACTTGGTTTACCCCTATAAGGATTGTGAAAGGTAGAAACTGAAAACTTGTGACAGTGATTTACAGTTTGCTGTTCTCTGGTCTGCTGTATTGTTGACGTATATACTGAAGGCCTATGTTCAAAAGAAAGCCATTTTTATTCATAAAAGACTGATGGCTGAATGGATCGGCTACATTGGTGGTAAGTTAAAAGGTGTACACTTAAAAAAATTACAATACAAAATAACTGACTTTATTAACAGTACGGCATTTTTCTGGGGTTATCATTTGACCTCTGCACCATATTAGAATAATCAATTTATTATTATTTTTTTTTTACGTAGAATCATAAACTCACCATTGACAGGAGACATTTAGCGATGGGGACTCTGCTCTCACTGTTAGTAGTCAAGCTTAGAGGAACCAAGACAAGAATCATGTATGCGTGGTTTCAAATTTGAAGCTGAGCTTTGAATGGGAAAAAACCCCAGAGATCACTTCTGCCTCACCTCATTAAAACCACAAACTGAGAGAGCTGTGCAGCGCTGTGTGCAGACAACCAGCATGTAAACACATGGGTATTGTTATTGTACTTACAAAAGGACAACAAAAACTGCAGCACCCCTTGTTAACAGTGTCAAACTAGTCAAACTACCTACAGGGAATGTGTAGATTTGCTTTTGGAGTTTCCCATCCTCCATGTGCTCCAGCTCATCAAGAGCATCTTCCTCAATGTGTCACCATGTTGAAGGTATACAGGATTTCAGCATAGACTTGGAACATGGAATGTTTTATGTATATTATACACAAATTATATTGATATTGAATACAACAGTAGTAATGGGATGACAATAAACTAATAGGACTATTGCAAACATAACTCTGGCACGATGGCCTGGTCATACAGCTGTGTTGTAGAACTTCCTTCAAGAGGTTTTTTGAGTTAAATACAACCATGCACCTGTCTGTGGTTGATGGGTTTGTAGCTTTCACTGCACACCGGAAAGTGCACCTAACCACACTACCCTGCTCTACTCTCACACTACCAGACCTGTGCACTGCAGGGCACAGGATGAACCTTTCTCAAATTTGATTATGCAAACGGTTTGCTGGTGCAGTACCTTACATTTGGAACCACAAAGCTGAAGAGATAAGATTAGATTAGATAAACCTTTATTTGTCCTCCAGGGGTGGAAATTGCAGTTCACCCCTGCAATTTCCACCCCTGGAGGACAAATAAAGAACCTGCCAAAGCAGGTGACAGGTTTGTGGACAACTTTAACCAGCGCTTTAATTTGATGTTTTGTTTTGTCATCCACTGTGTATCTCGATGTCCATTCACATTACTGACAATATGGCAAAATTAGGATTTAAGTTATCCAAGTTGAGAAGTAGTGATTGAAAACAGGAAACAAGTCACTCAGTTCTTTTACCTGTACCTGCAGATCAAAGGGTATTACTTTCAGGCAGTGCTTCTGAAACTGAACATAAAAAAACAACAAAAAAACGTATTTTCCACCTTGTACACCAACAAGCTGAAAAGCCACTTTACGAGATTAAACACAGTACCATCTAAACTTCAGGGTAGAAAAGTTTATTGGTATAAATATGTAAAAGGAAATCTGATTTTAAGACTGCGTGTTTGTAGCTCAGCTCATCGACTTGCTTTGCAATGAGATGAAAAATCCACTTGTGTTCAAGCAAACCATTTAGCACTGCTCACGACGAAACACTTGGAAGCTAGTTCTGGGTTCAAATGTCGTCATACAACATAAACACGGCAAGGTTGTTCTAAGCGTACTGCTTTGATTTGATTGAGAGCTAGCAAACTTCAGAACACTGCAAGAGCCTTAAAGCGTGGCATACAGTACACGTTTATGGTGACTGATGATATGCAATAAGTAGAAGAATAAATATTTAAAAAACTACTACTGGTGACTACTAACTCCTGAGACAATACTGTCACTTAATACTGATACTGAGTAAACAAGGAAAATTGAACACATCACCTTTTATAATCCTTTTCTTTTTTTGCTACAAAGGGCAACTCCTCCATTCGAAGAATTACAACACCATGCAAAAATAACACTGAAAGCAACAGACAATACACTACAAAATACAAAAGGTAATCATAACATTGAACATTTAACACATGTCCGTTTTTGTAACAGGATTTTACAGCCAGTCTTTATTCATGATTATCTGGAGTATGCCAGACATATAGTGCCAGAGAATAAGACAAGGGATATGTATTGTTTTTATAATGAATAGAACAGCGTTGCATTCGCATGGGCTTTGTGGCACATTATGTCAAAAGTCGTACATATTTGATGGCCTCATTGCTTTGCATTTTAGGCAAGTGTCAAGCAACAACATACAATGGCCTTTAATGGAAAATCACGAACACTTGACTGGGTGTTTAGCTGCACAATGTAAAGCCTGTGCTAACACGGTTGTGATATCTGGATACTCGTATGACGTGTCGTCTAGAGGGAGGCCTTGCGTACGGACGGAGAAGCAGGTTGTGGCTACATGGACCCTCGGATCAGTGGACGATGCTGCGGCCTCGATTGGTTCCCTCTGAAGCCGGCTCGCTGGGCGGGGCGTCTTCTGTCAGGGCTGATGTGGTCTCAGAGCCTGTATTACTGTCACTGGTGCCCTCCTCCATCGCCCCCTCCAGGACGCTCTCTTTGTCCTCCGACGCCCCTTCGGTGCTACCGGAACAAACCTCTGGCTCCTCCAAGGCCTTCGACTTCTCTGTTTCTGGCAAAAAAAGGAGGTATTGTGTAAGAAGATGTCATGGAAGGTAAGGAGCATTTGAGCTGAGGTGAACGAAGGGACAACCAGCTAGTTGCCACTAAGATGACACATGGAAGGGAAACGAAAGAGAGAGAAATGACGACAGGAATTCAATGCGGCTGACTTCCACAACAGCTAAAAGGCCGGCCTCACCGCCCGCGTCGACGGGATTGTTTTCCGTCTCCTCTCCTTCCTTGTTGCTGCCTTCGCTCGGGGAGTCCTGCTGGGCCTTGCCGCCGTGTGCCAAGCCCATGTTCTCATCCAGAGCGGACGAGGCACCATCATGCTCCCCCTGGTCCATCGCCTCCTTCTCCCTCTCCATCATCCGTCGGCGGGAAGCCTCTTCTGCTGCCGCGATCTCCGCTGATATCTTCTCCATGTCCACCTCCACTTTCATACAGCACAGCTGGACAGACAAGATGGCAGTTGGGAATAGACGGCCTGACATGAAGCCTTGTTGACTCGGTTGACTAACACATTTGACAACAGGCATGTTTTTGTCTACCACAGGATCTCCAGAGGCTATCATCTTGCTGCAAAAGGTTTCATCACTGCACTGCTCTGCCAATCGTGAAGCACAAGGAGATAAACCTGAACGGTACGGATGGGGAAAGCTGCCCTCTGCTGTTAGGAACACGTAACGCAGCCATAACCAGTGCTGCATGTTGACTTGGATCAACTGTATTAGGTCTACAAATCTAAAGTGATGACAGTTGTGTGCTGGCCAAGACATATGGACATAGTTAGCAGCTGGTGCGCTCTATAAGGCAACACAGCCCCACCACCCCCACACCGCCCCACCACCCCCACACCGCCCCCCCCCCCCTCTGGACATTGTACTGGGTCAGTTTTGTGCAACGTGCTCTGCTATGATTGCACGCACATCACGGGATGGAAAAAACACACAAAACAAAACACAGGATATTGTACCCTTTTGAGCTCGTTGGTGAAAGACTCTGTGGCCTCGATGAATTTCCTCTTCTTGTCTTGGTGACGATCTTCTATCTGGAGCAGCTCAGCCTCCAGCTTCCTCTGTGGGCCAGATGCACAGGAACAACTATCTGAGCACGAGAGATACGGATGGACGGGATATGTTGATGGAATCTTCAGCTTTGTATGTCTAAATGGGAGACACTCAGAATATGGCTATTGAAATGGCTACCGTGTCCACAGTGCTCAATGCAACTTCATGAGTAATGGTTTAAGGTTGAGCTTTAATCCTTAGGGTCATGATTGATGATGATGGATTTGGAGAGTTGGGCTGCGTCTTGACGCCCGAGTTCAAACTTTGGCTGATATCCACAGGGGCGTTTGGCGAATTCACGTCTGCACCCACTTTGGCTGTGGCGTCTGACCTCAAAATGTACAAGCGTCCAACTAGACGCGAATGTGGCTGCGGATTTGCGTCCGATGTGAATGCAGCATTATGGTTGACCCTTAACCCTAAGGATTAAAGGTCAACCCCAAGCCTACACCAGAGAGACAAAGGCCCCATACTATACCTGGTGCACCATCAGAGACTGAACCTGGCGTTTGAGGACCTGCATGCGGGCGGTGGTGACCACAGAGCGGACGTCCGGCACCACGCTCTCACTCAGGATCTCGCTGATGAGTCTGTGGTTGCGTTGGAAGCGAGCCGCGGCGGTGTGCTTCATGGAGAACCCATCATCGTAATCTGAAGGGAACGCAACAGAACCTGCGGCGGTTGGTCACGGATTATGGAACGATGGAGGTTCATCGAATCTGAAAATAATCTCACGCTATGTTTATAAAACCAAGGTTTCTATATACGGTGAGGATTCTATGGTGGCAATTACGGATTTTAGTCAAGATCATTTCATCTTTAGATGAATCCAGGGAAGATGTCCAAACGATTGAAACACTGGGTGTATGATTTAAGAGGAAATGTGGTTGAAATGTTCCATCTTGAAATTTTGAAAGATGTTCCTCTCCAAACCATCTGGAACTCGATATCATATCTGTAAACCAAATTGTGGCAGTCTCTCTCAAAGTCAACACACGTACATGCATCTTGCCGAGAACATAACGCTTGGCTGCAGACTGAGGTTTTTATGGACATAGTGTTTCAAATTAATACGCTAGACGTTGGTGAAACTCAACTATGCGCCCAGGGTTTTGATTTGTGAACCATTGTGGCTGGAGCGTTAGCCATTTTGTTTACGACAGCCAAAAATAAAATAAATAGCCTCGGAACCATGTCTTTAGGTTTAAATGTTAGAAGTAGACCAAACATGTAGAATAGAGTTGTAGCTTTTTTGGGGTCATAAGTGTTCTTAAATCAGAGTATATTTGGACCATTCTACAGACTAGAGGATGGAAGAGGAGGGAATTACAATTCAACTGAAACGGGGGAAGAATCATGGATGGGGTTTTTGTCCAGAGGCTGAAGCGCGGGTGTGGCGACCACACAGGTTTGTGGTTGTACTACTGTAATTGCAGTTATTGTTACCAAGGGGCTGAAGTGGGAAACAGCACGCGTCGCAACATGGTGTTAAGCCTGAAAACGCCCTCAGAACATGGTTTTCCTACGCAACAAGGTCGCCAATTTGCGTAACCTTAATTGCTTAAATGCTTACATTTTCGGGAAGTAATTACCTTGTGTAAGTATAGAGTACAAAAATACATTGTGGTTATTAAGACACTTCCGTCCTTGGTATTCATTTGCTCTATTTCTGATTTCAATGTTATGACTAGGACCTTCCTAGTTCGTCACGTGAACAGGACTGTGCGTGCCAGACTAAAGCATGTCTGTGACACTTAGCAGGTGTTGGCGTCTTACCGTCAGGATCCTCGGCTGGCTGGATACTCATGTACGGCTCGCCCTTGTCCAGACGTGACTGTCTCTGCCGGCTCTCCTCCTCCAGGGCGGCTTCGGCACGGTTCTTGGCGTTGACGTAGGCCAGGTAGGCAGGGGAGTTGTGGTAGGCCTTCATGCTCTCATTGTACTCGATCTACAGAGGGGGGGGGAGACAAGGTGATGAAGTGGGGGGTGGGGGTGGAGGTGGGGGCCACAAACCAAAGCCCACCAGTGCATTGTCCCTCAATGCTTTTCCTCTATTCAAAATGAGAGAGAGGATTACTCAGGTGTTTCATAGAGGAAGGAATGATGATTGGAGGGACCCACAACTGTCGGAGACACCATCTACTGGTCACCCATGAAGACTCCCTCCCCGCCCCCAGTAAATACCCCCTCCCCCCCTTGAATATAACCAACCTTCTCTGCTTCGTATTCATTCAAGTAATCCTGTTTCTCCTCATCAGTGAGGTCCCTCCACATGCCACCGATTATCTTCCCAATTTCCCATAGCTTCAGATCGGGATTGGAGGCTTTTACTTGATCCCAAACCTGGTGATGAAAACCAGACAGGGCGTGGGGTTGGGCTGGGTTGGATTGGAGGGGCTACGAGCGATTATCTCTTAGCAGAGAAGTCACAAACCAGAGGAGGCCGTGTGGTTAAAGCTCCATCTCCATTACTAATAAATAAATAAACCCAAAATGCAACCGAACGACCCACAGTAACATTTAACGTTAACCGATTAGCCCGCTAGCTAGCTAGTTTGACACCTGCCTCAACCCTACACCTTGGGACATATTGTTATGAGCTGAATATTTTACAGGGCAAAATAAAAAATGAAAAAGTCATTAAAACCTTTGTTTTTCTTCCTATTGTTGTAATCTGCCTTGCAATGATGGAACATGCAGGGGCAAATTATGGGAGGTGTGGCTTAAACACTTACCTTCCTACTATAGCGCATATATGGCATCAGAGGCTTGTCTGGGGGCTTGGGTGGCTTGGGAATGTTGATTCCAGATGAATTCTGTGAAGTGTAAAAGCACATCGGACATGACAGTAATTTGAGTCAACAGCCAGCCAGCAATGAACAGGTTATACAATGTCATAGCAAAACCAGGCAATTGGGAAAAACCAATTGGTTGAAGAAAATGCTAAAAATCTAACAAAAATATATGATAAATCAACATGTTAAAATAATTAACATAAACATAAATAAACTTAAATCCCCCCCTTCCCCCCTGCCCCTTAAACTAAGATAAGCGTCACTGCGTGACTTAATGCCATTATCAGAACCGGAGTGCCGACCAAAGCTTGCATGCAGCGATTGAATAGGCCTCACTCGAGTAGCAGCCTTAAGCCATGCCAAGCAGTGGGTCTCTGATGCCATGGCAACGCTGATGGCATGGGTTACTATGCATGCCAGTGTGCTTCTGCTAATTGTGCCGAAGGGCAGGTTGAATCTGAATACACAGATGGAGGCTTGCCCAGTCTGCACTGTGATGGAAACAGCAGAGAGGGTGGGTGGGGGTGTGTGTGTGTGTGTGTGTGTGTGTGTGTGTGTGTGTGTGTGGAGGGTGGAGGGTGGAGGGTGGAGGGTGGGATGGCACCGCTTTGTTATGTTGCTAACTTTGCTGGTTTTAAGACCATTCATACTGTCTATTTCTAAACGCCTAAAAGAAGTAAGGCCTAACTTGCCTAACTGTCAATGTTTTTTTGGGAGAAATACTAGTTATAACGTTGTTTGCACATGCCTTCTAAAAGGGCAACGAAGACCTATCTTAAGTTTACATTTACCAGGCTCTGAAATCTCTTTTAACTTTTTTAGTACATTCGACTAGATATTTCAGCTGTGTGATGTTTCCTACCGTGACTCGACTGTTGCTGCCTGAGTTCCCTCCCAGTCTGTAGTTGTTGTAGGCCAGATGGCTGTATGGGTTGTATCCCACAAACCCAGGGGTGTTGGGCATTTGCTGATGGAAACAAATGAGACAGAAACACGAATGAGAAATGGCCGAAAATAAGGAAGGGTATAGAAAGAAAAAAACTGGCAAACTAAAACACTTGGGGGGGGGGGGGGGGGAAGTGAACTGAGTGCTACTCAAAGGAGACTGGATTTCATTTGATTAATTTGATCTTAGCTACACATGAGCATTTCATATAATTTGTTCAAATGAAACTGATCTGACCCCCATTGTATAACCATGAATAACATGGTTATACAATGGTTATACAATCCCTGTGTGGCTTCATCTACGTTTTACTTATTGTTATTGCCCCAACCCCTCTATCCCTGTGTACACTTTTCTAATCTTTTACCTCACACCCTTACCCTTGTGTGCTTTTGAGAGACTGTGTGCCGTTGCTGCGAAGGAGTTTCCCCCGGGATAAATAAAGTAATCTGAATCTGAATCTGAACATGGTTTAAAAAGAAAGCGTCAATAATCATTGACACCAGTTATACAAAATATGAATTATCATAAATGATTTGACTATGAGGGGGTTGTCCCTATTCGTCATCCCTAATCCTTATTCACATTTAAATGACTAAGCAGGTGCTATGATACTTACTGTGGTAGGGGCAGGGGGTGGGGGAGGGGCATATGATGGCCTTTCTGTTATGAAAGAGAATGTGAAGACATTAACTGTAAAGCAAAATTATGTTGGCCTTTTAAATAAACTTAATTCAGTACAGTAGTGTTAAATAATCCCCTTCAAAACAATGTCAGGATCAGTTTAATTTATTTGCCTAATGTTTTTAAGCCATCCCCCTTAAATGATTTGGAAGAAAGTGTTTTATGAAATACTTTGTCATTTGAGGAAGGTCAATGCAACACATTGGGTTTAGCTTGGGACCTGGTATAAATCATAGTATCATTTCTTACTTGACATCTTGGCTGAAGGAGTAAACTCTCAGTCTATTGCAGTCATTGGGTCTGTAATAAACATATTGAAAATTTGGAATGATGATTGTCCAACATAACTTGATGCATACTACAAAAGCAATGTGATTCATAATAGCCCCCTTGATGCAAGTAATATATTTATGTGTATATATTTATTAAAAGAGATGCGTATGATGCAAATGATGGTCAGGGTGTTGAGCAACATCCCAGAATACTGGATCACAGAACTGGCAGGGTGACAGTCGTGCCAGCTAGCAGCCAGCTGATGGCGCAGCTAACGTTAGCATAACAAGTTGGACATATTTCAACCTATAAAACTGCTTTATTAGATTACAATTATCAAAAAATATGCATTTTGCCTGTCAGAGCCATTGGTAGTTGAAGCCTGAAAACGGATAGTTTGCTGGGAAATAGATAGCCACCTACGACCTACTGGATAACTAGTTAGCTTAGCTTTAGCTGTGTTAGTTTGCTAGGAAAATCGTCCCATATTACATCGCATATTACATGATTGTTTCCCAATAATTCAGCATATTGTTAAACGCGAAGTATCTGTTAATTTAACAAGAAAAAACGGGACCGTTTTTGACAAATAAGAGGCAATACTGTAGCAACTGCAGATAATAGGCTAGGCTAGCCGTCTTTGTGTAGCTTAGCCAAGAAAAATTGCATCTTTTTGTCTCAAACTGATGACAAGCAGCGTGATGGTAAATCAACAAAAATGAGTTATTTAATGTCTTGCCACATATTTGTTGTTATGGTTGTCGTAAACTTAAAAAAAACGAAAACATGTAAAACGGTTTATCAACTCACCCCTAAAATCCTTTGTCCCCCAGCACTGTGTGAGTATGTGTAGCTTAGCAACAGTGTAAGAAGACTGAGTCCCCAGAATAAGAAGATGAAATGGGGGGTCCACTTAAGATGGGGGGTCCACTTAAGATTGCAGGAGAATCTTCCAGAATTACTGTTCAATGCAGACATATACGCACACACTGAATGGCTTCTCAGATTGAAGGTATTCTTCCTCTGGTTCACTTAATGCATTGACATTCCCAGAATAAGAGGATGAAATTGGGGGTCCCATTAAAGATTGCAGGAGAATCTTCCAGAATTACTCCTCATTGCAGACATACACACACACTGAATGCTACTCAGATTGAAAGTATTCTTTCTCTGGTTCACATAATGTATTGACATCCATGGCACAGCAATCGTACTCATGATCAACATTACATTTATTGACTTTTAAAAGAGTTTAAAGACATATGTTATAAAACTTGTTCCATCTTTGTTCCATCCGTTATTTTAAACATGTAGTCATGAGAACAATTTGATTACAATGAATTGATCCAGCAAAATTCAAATAGTATAATTCACTGTAGTGATACTTGCAACATCTTAATTAGTTTATATTGATTTGAAACCATATGAACACAAGTGTCAAACCCGCTGTCAGAATGTAGTAGCCTACATTTGAAGGACCTGTTATGTATCCGGCATTTCCCCACATTACACAAGCAGGTTTTCCATTATTTTTATGGCTTGTTGGGGACAATAAAATGTTCCCAAACTAAAGTCAAATCGCATCCAAGCATGAAACTTAGTTGACTTGATAATACTTCTCTGAAACAGCCTTTTGAGAAAATCCACTGCTGTTCTATTCACAGCTTCTATGTTGTTATAGGATCAAATACTTGGCATTCCGGCTCACATTCTTTAAAAGCTGTACATGTCAACTGTTATAATGATGTGCGCTGCTTTTGGACTTACAAAAACATTCAGAATCCTCTTGGATTTCTGCGTCCATTCAACTTGAACAGCACTTGCTTTGGATTACGTATAGGTCATGGCTTCTTGTGAACCTTTCACCTCACTGCCTCCTAAATTTACCCCTGAACACATTTCTCTCAACTTCCATTGACCTCGAACACTCACTGATGCACAATGACTCAGTTTGACACCTGTTATGTTTTACATTTGGAATTCATTGTCTGAGTAAACTAGGATTATACAGTGATTAACACAGGTAAACTGAGTAGGTGAGGTAGGGGTTGGCACACATGCCTGCTGTACAGGTTCAGCACAAAGGCATCCTTCTGTCAAGGGGTCAACGATATAATTGTAAAACATATATATATATATATATATTTTAATTATTATTATTATTTTTTTAATGGCTTAAGCCTGGAAATAGTCCAACTCATTTACAACTGAGCAAAAGAATCACACTGGCATTCTGTGGATTTCCTTTTTTAGATTAATACACTGGGATTTTCTGACAGGACCAGCATCTTCTAATTCTAATACAGGCGCAGTTCTTCCTAAGATGGTACCGCTTACTGAAATAGACTCAGGCAGTGGAACTAAGCAGACTTGATAGTTTACTCTGGTGGTGGACCCTGCAGGTATTTTTAGAAGCAGCGGTAGTCATATTATTATGATGTATCATTCATGAGGTATTTATTGGACTACTGCCTTGAGTGTCATCAATAACTTGAGACATTTATCCAGTGTTGGAAATATATAGTTTAGTCACTAACTTAAAACCGCTGTAAGGTTTTATGTCCCGTAAATATATATACACTATATTACCAAAAGTATTTGGTCACCCATCCAAATGATCAGAATCAGGTGTCCTAATCAATTGGCCCGGCCACAGGTGTATAAAATCAAGCACTTAGGCATGCAGACTGTTTTTACAAACATTTGTGAAAGAATGGGCTGCTCTCAGGAGCTCAGTGATTTCCAGCGTGGAACTGTCATAGGGTGCCACCTGTGCAACAAATCCATTTGTGAAATTTCCTCGCTCTTAAATATTCCACAGTCAACTGTCAGCTTTATTGTAAGAAAATGGAAGAGTTTGGGAACAACTGCAACTCAGCCACGAAGTGGTAGGCCAAGTAAACTGACAGAGAGGAGTCAGCGGATGCTGAAGCACATAGTGCAAAGAGGTCGCCGACTTTCTGCACGATAAATTGCTACAGAGCTCCAAACTTCATGTGACTTTAAAATTAGCCCAAGTACAGTACGCAGAGAGCTTCATGGAATGGTTTTCCATGGCCGAGCAGCTGCATCTAAGCCATACATTAATAAGTGCAATGCAAAGCGTTGGATGCAGTGGTGTAAAGCACGCTGCCACTGGACTCTAGAGCAGTGGAGACGCGTTCTTTGGAGTGATGAATCACACTTTTCCATCTGGCAATCTGATGGACGAGTCTGGGTTTGGAGGTTGCCAGGAGAACGGTACATTTCGGACTGCATTGTGCCGAGTGTAAAATTTGGTGGAGGAGGAGGTATGGTGTGTGGTTGTTTTTCAGGAGTTGGGCTTGCTCCCTTAGTTCCAGTGAATGGAACTTTGAATGCTCTTAAATACCAAAACATTTTGGACAATTCCATGTTCCCAACCTTGTGGGAACAGTTTAGAGCGGGCCCCTTCCTCTTCTAACATGACTGTGCACCAGTGCATAAAGCAAGGTCCATAAAGACATGGATGGAGTCTGGTGTGGATGAACTTGACTGGCCTGCACAGAGTCCTGACCTGAACACCTTTGGGATGAATTAGAGCGGAGACTGAGAGCCAGGCCTTCTAGACCAACATCAGTGTGTGACCTCACCAATGCACTTGTGGAAGAATGGTCGAAAATCCCTATGAACACACTCCTGAACCTTGTGGACAGCCTTTCCAGGAGAATTGAAGCTGTAATAGCTGCAAAAGGTGGACCCAGGGCCTGCTCTACCTAATGTAGTGCCCTAGGCGAGATTAACTCGCCCCCCGTTTTTGTAAATCGCTTGCAGCACCCCCCGAGCGGGGGGGTCTCGTTTGCAGACTTAACCGGATTTAACCAAGAGCATCCGGTAATTTTTTGAAAAAAAAAAAAAAAAGACTTATTAATTATCGATTAAGGGTGCAGCGCCCCTCCAGGCGATGGCGCTCTAGGCGACCGCCTATGTTGCCTATGCCTAGAGCCGGCCCTGGGTGGACCAACATCATATGGAACCCTATGGGTTAGGAATGGGATGGCACTGAAGTTCATATGTGAGTCAAGGCAGGTGGGCAAATACTTTTGGTAATATAGTGTATTTCTCATATCTGCACACACATATAGATTTCCAAACTATGCAACTGTTCGTTTGACACTGAACAGCTCATGTTTATCAACGTCTTAACAGCATGCACACATTTAAAAAAGAGACGCAGCCAGTGTTGAATGTTTACATTTTATTTAGATGTAATATATTGTATACATTGTTCCATCAAGTCAACATTTACAATATAACCAGGTCATTATTTTGAATACACACTCTCATTGAGTAAACTTCACCCCTTATTTTTATAAAACATACATGGTATGGTCCTGTTCAGGATCACACATACATGGTATGGTCCTGTTCAGGATCAAACATACGCAGTCTAGACATTCTAGTCCCAGATCACCATTACACATGCAAATGCTACTTAGAATAAGAATAAAGTCTGAGGCAAACGTGAATACAAACAGGATTTTTTCTGAAATTCAAATACACTATGACGAATGTTAGAGATCAGATAAGATAGCTTAAGCATACACAGTTTAATATAAGTAGAACACTAAAGGCCTTTACTCTAATGACATAGCCATGATCATTCATTGTCTTTTTGAGCACCTCTCAACCACCTACAGTACATGTCGAACCCAACCTGAAAACCTTTTTAAAAGAGTGACGAAAAAAATGAAATACACATAGATTTTTGGATTTTCATTCCCGCCAAAATATGGGGAATTTTGTCTGTCGAGACAAAAAAAAACGTGAGCACCAAAGGTCCGTAGACAAAGACAACCTTTTTGTTATTTTGTTTTTAGCACTTTGGGTTTGACATGATACGATGATGATGAGGTTAAAGTGCAAAGGGTCTGCTCTGTCAGCCTGTCTGGAATTTGCCAGAAATGTTCAATAAGCCAATATCAGTGAGACAAGTCTGGTAAGAATGTCTAATTGAAATTTCAAATTAGAGTGAAAGCACACCCACTCTGTTTACAGTCAACAAGAATAAAGACTTCAGAGAAAATATCATCTTTCTTAAAGAGGTGCAGTTATGTTTTGTGGTTGCTTTGCTGCCAGTGTAGCCAAGTGT
Organism: Neosalanx taihuensis; assembly: GCA_030340665.1. NCBI lineage: Eukaryota > Metazoa > Chordata > Actinopteri > Osmeriformes > Salangidae > Neosalanx > Neosalanx taihuensis. The sequence continues at coordinate 3,613,065 of CM059314.1, forward strand.
TCATGGCCTCATTAAATCTGGAGTCAGTGGGACATGTTCTCAAACTCAAAGATGCTTAATAAATCAACCAGGAATAGATTAAACAAAACATTGAACTGTTTAAAAGTGTCAGTATACAACCAATGAGTTCTTACATGCACCAAAAGGAAGACAAGGCAAGGTAACAAGAAGTAATAGAACATGGCTGCAGTACAGGCAGATAAGATGTCCTAGTGGCTGGTGATGGATATTGTTTGCAGATGTCAGGCAGTCATGCATGCTAATGATGTACAGGCAATTATAAACCTCCTAAAATATGGGACTTTTAGGGCCACAACACAGGGGATATTTGAAAATACCTCTTAAATTGTAGCTGAGAGTCACACATTAACCTAGTCATCATTGTATACCAGCAAAACCAACATCATAGGTTGTAGTACCCCCCACCCCCCTCCCCCAAAGGCATGGATTTAGCTTATAGAAGATGGTTGAATGTAGGATGTCCATATTATAAAATAAGTCGATTAAACAAGCTAAAGAAACATTTAATGTTTTTATTTGGGTCATCATGAGTAGGAAAGGTTGTATTCAAAAGCTTGTTAAATGTGTTAGTTACAAGGTGTTTCTCCTAACTACTGTTAATTAATTGGGTTCTCAAACTATTTTGGGGAAAACTTCAGAAACGGTCCCGCATGCAAGCTCTTTCTTCATAGTTCATCGAATTAGCTTTAAGTGCTGTTTTTCCACCCAAACACACCAAGATGGTGTTTATGCTATGGAAAATGGACTTCCACACAGCAGACTATTACTTGTGAATAAGCGAATGTTTTGTGCAACGTCCTTCCCAATTATCGAGTGACAACGTACTGAGAAACAGTTTTGGTTCTCAGAGAACTCAGTGTGACATGTTGTACGTCTACATTTCACTCTCTGTCTCCCTGTCACACCTCCTCTATCAAACGCTGTCTCTTCCCAAAGACCTGCCTGACAGGTGTACAGAGGAATTGGAATTGAACTCACACTGTCACAGGTATTGAAATAAAACGCAGGATAACTGCTCCTTGCGTCTAACTCACAATCCCCCCCCCCCCCCCCATCTCATCTCCTCGCACCATTAACACCGATAATAACGGTACAGGCACAGTGATTCCATTCTGGGGTTCAATTAGTAACCCAACCCTCTCGGAGAGTGTGGGAGGGAGGATTACATGTTCTATCCATTTCTGGAGACGACCCCACTGAACTGTCCGATCCGTGCTGCATCCAAGAGGTTGTTCTTTCATCTTTTGCATGGCTATGAGTCTGATTTAAAAAGCCTTAGAACAGATTCAGAAGTGTTGCTCTTTCGACGTTACACGATACAATCAAGTTGCTGTAATATATTAACAGTCAAGTCTGTGTAAATATAGAAAGTAGACTAAGCTAATAATTTTTTTAAGGGGAAAATTTCTAATGTGTTGAACATAATGTAAATTAGAACATTGATAGTGGTATCATAACCCTAACCCCAACAGTGGTAAAAATTCTGTGTACAGGGTTTCATGAAAGGAAAAAGGGCAGTGTGGCTACTATCTGAAAAGGATGACATTTCTTTCAATTGCAGATACTAGTTAATTGTGCGTTTTATAAAACTTTGACTATCATTTATACGTGTCTACTACTCAAATACTGTTTAGTATGTTGCATGCAAATTCCCTATTCAAGTTTAATGAAACAGTAAGGTAGTTAACTTCAGTATCACTAAGGATGAGCAGTTGTACCTATTTGATTTTAATCATCGTAGTAACAAAAGAAAATAGAAATTTGGAAAGTTTTTGCCTTAACCAGTAAGATGTTCACTCATTTAGGTCATCCAAAGATTTGCTGTGTGCCTCTTGCTGTGGAACACTTTCTGTCTTCCATCTAACAATGCCCATAAAAGTGCAGAAGCTTGTCTTTTTTGGCACAATCAGTGTATAGCACCACTAAACTACACAACACTGCCAAGCAGTCTGTTGGAAAAGAAATCCTGGATATAGAAGCATATTCATACAAACATGGAGAACAGCACAGGCTTCTCACCACAGGCCTCAGCTGGAGAAACAAGATTATCCTATCAGCAGTGTACATAATTCTGAGCCCAGCTACGCTGCTGGTCCCCCTGGACAAATAAGCCGGAGAGCTCCCAGTCAATAGAGAGGAGGATGCACAGAGCTCCAGCGATACAGCATATCTCGTCTTGGACTTTTTGGCTCTCTCTAGGGTACAGTTTTCCTCTTTCAAAGTAATTTCTGTTGTGAAGAAAAACAAGAGGCTTATCAGTAATTGCTAATTCGAAGCAGGGAAATGCTTTTTTCTTCTTTTTTTTTCTGCCTCCCTTTTTCATTTGTCTCTCTCCAAACCTCTCTCATTCTTGTCTTTCTGTTCTCTCTTTTTAACAGTCTTATACTTTCAAAAAAGATTCTACTGTATTGTCTATGGCAAGCCCTGCAAGAGGCAAGGGATATCCGTTTATTTACCCTAAACAAAATCTACTTAATATATTTTCAAGATAATGTTTATACACTTAATTTTGTGGACTGTTTTCACCACTTGCCATTTAAAACAAGAGTGTGGGAAGCCACTCACAAGTGCTCAATAGACACAGAAGGACACAGAAGCTCACACACGCACACAAAAAACACAATATGTGAAGGAACAGAATTCCATGGTTTTCCTTTTTTGTTGTTGTTGAACTTTAGAACCGTTAAAAAGTACCGTTAGCCTCATGTGAAGAGAGGCTTTAAAAGGTGAAGTCCTTTCTTTTTCATAGTTACTCTAATCAGCACCAGTAGACTTCAGCTGGCCCTGTCACCTCCCCACGGTCGACCATGCTGGTCCCCCTCCTCACTCTCTCTGGGTGGAAGTCATTAACATGTGGCAGTCCAGTTCCCCTCTCAGTTCGAGGGGTCCTGCCTGCCTCATGCCCGTCTTCTGATCCACGCACCAGCACTTTCCCCGCTGCCCATCACGGGCCGGGTGGCACTGTGGGCGGGAAAGTATGATCAAAACATGCAGAGGTGACTCAAAAGGAGCAGGCTGCACACCATAGGGGCACGGCACAAAAAAAAGTGGTAGAATGGTTAGAATTGGTACACAATTGTCGTGTACATCTTTGCCATTTAGATCGAGGTAAGAGTATTGAAATGACTTCATTCTTTGAGTCACATTCTCTTGATTTTTAAGATTAATTAAAAATCAAGAGAATAAAAAAATTAAAATTCTCTGTAGGTAACTAGAACCTGAAGGCTGTTCAACAGCTTTGAGTTTCTAAATGATTCCTTGTATGCAATGGGATGGAACAGACCTCCTAAGAGCTTAGTTGGTAAACGCAAAGGGCACTACAGAGTTCTACCATGGTGCAATTATAGTTAAACAGTAAACAGATGACTTTGCTTCGACCCCAGACACACTAAAACTAGACCAGACGAGTACTTTGAACCCGGTTACACAATGAACCCTAACCCAGACTTTTGAGGTCCACGCCCTTGGCAAGCGTAGTCTTTTATCACTGATACTGCGTCTATAGCTGAGGTTGTATATTCCGGTCACAAGCAAATCTTATCTGCTTCTGTGTAAACAACTTTCTGATTCCCTTTTTATCTTCAAAGTTAGCCATTGAGGGGAAAATCAAGAAGAGCCAAAGAAATGTTTTAGACCAAAAGCTAACAGCATCTATCACTGCAATGAGGCGATTTATTTCAGAGCTTTTTTTGTTGTATAAGTGAGCACTTATGCTTCAGGACAACTAGTCTTTGCTAAATCTTTTTTTTCTGCTTTTACGAATATGTGCACTCTTGCCCAGAGTAATTCCCAACCCACATGAAACAATGTGTCTCCAGTTCATATTTCAGGTCCTGTACGTTCTTTGTTTTGGCTGAGTGAGGAGTGGTGTAGTTTGTGGGGATCGTATGAGACTAAAGTAAACATGCAGGGCCTCACATCGAAAAAATAGAACAGTCACATAACAAGTATACAGGTGACAACACCCCCCCTTTAAAAACAAACAAAATAGAAGAAAACAATCTTGACATGACTTGGATATAATCATAATAAAAACCAATTGAAAGAATACAGTTGACTTTATCACATACCATTGCAACCGATAGGCAACGTAAAAACAAAAACAAAAAAAAAACGTCCATATAAGTCTCAAACCTGCTTAGCATGGAAGTCTCCATTCCTGTCACAGTTGGGTATCGGGATGTTGTAAAGGTCGTCGTGGGTGCGAGTGTTGGTTGCCAGCCTATCCAAGGCTCTCTGCAGCTCAGCACGACAGGGAGCCTGAGAAACAATTAGAGCATGACCAAATGACTTCATCGTAAAATCTACACATGGATGTTACTCGGTTAGCCAGTTTCATGGTTCTTACGCTGTTCCAAACGTGCGTGTTCATTTCTAAGGCTTGGGAACCCTTTTTACAACGCACAGAGGTTGTCCATATTGCCTGTAAACTAACCTTAACTGATCTGTAAACTGTAAACCCCAATGCTTCTGACTTTCAAAGTCATTACCTCTTGATGTGAAACACCTGTGGAGGCTCTTTGTGCTGTGTGTGGTTGAAAAGGCAACGATCGTGAATGTGTTCGTTAGGGGTATTAAGAGGTGAGAGGGTTAACGGTGGTTATCTCACCAGTGCAGCCTTTGGGTCCTCCCTGGCGGTGTTGCTTCTCTGATTGGTGGATTTGGGAGGGAGGCGGGCCAATGTCTTCTGGATGCAGCGTTTGTCTTGGGGACTGCAGCGAATGTTGCTGTTGTTGGGGTGATCAGGGATGATCTCCTCCTGTCGCTCCATGGCTGCGGGGAAACGGGAAAAGAAAATAACTCATCTGCAAGAGCCGAGGCTATTATACAAGGGCATCCAAATATTGACAAGTCACAAAAACCAAACAAACTACGCAAGACATGAGATGTGACAACGTTTTGGGAATGTTCTCCAAAAACCTCCTATTAGATCAGCATGATTAGATCAATCTGTATGATTAGTATGATTTCTTTATAAGTCATCCCTTGTGTATGTTCGTCTTTAGTGTTTATACCCCCCGCAGAGAGAGCTTAGTAAACAGATGGACACAGTGGTCCAACGTGGGCCGGAAAGCAGGTTTAGCTCAAGGACGCAGCAGTGTTTTCACAACGGGGGGTGCAGCAAGGGTTGGGGGTAGTCTGGACACAGGCTCTCTTCAGCCACCACTCTGTGTGTCAAGAGCAAAGGCATTTCAAGACGAGACCACCCCAAGACCCCCCCCCTACTGTCCTGTACCCTTCGCCTCCTCCCTCTACCCCCCTCTAGTCTGAGCCAGAGTCACCTCGCATCTCTCTAAACCTGCAGATCTGTGGTCCTGTAAGCAGCCAGATGCTTCCTCAGGAAACAACCCCGCTGACCCCCACCCCCCCCACCCCACCCCACCCCCTACCACCACCACCCACCCACTGTTGAAGAGCACCCTATTTTTGCCAGATGGAAGTTATCAGCCTTTTTTGGAGCATCACACGGTGAACAGATGAGGAGGGTTGTGTGAGCGCAGTCATTTACGATCGTTGGTCTTGTCTCGTTTCACCTGTGGCTCGCCAAGATTTTCCAGCCCTTCTTCGAAACTCTCTAGCAGCTCTCTTGTGTTTTTACAGACTCCTCTTGCGTCTGTGAACTTTGTGGTGGTTCAGGGCTTGGCATCATCATCAAAGCACCAAATATCTTGGCCTCTTTGTTTTTTCCTGGGTCTGCTTTCTCAGATTGCAGATTTCTCAAAAGGCCGACCCGAGTACTGGATAGCGTTCTGGGCTTGGTTCCAGGTGGAACACAGGTTGCCATTGGCAAAAACACACCCCTCACAGACCTCTCTGAAATCTAGTAGGAGGGCCTTCCTAATAACTTTTGTTTTCATGGAGAACTGCTAGAAGGCTATATTGAAGTTCTTGATGAGATTTCAATAAGCTTTTAATGGGCTTAACCATGAACATTCACACACTAGTTCAAATTTAGGTCTCTTGTCATTTGGCTCAATCCAGTTCAGCTTCTTTTTTTTTCTTTTTTTTTTTTTTTTTACTGACTTGTCACATGCTTTATTTTACCACAGGTACAAAACGTTTGCTTCGAAACGTTTCTTCGTGGTAGTTGAGGTGAGGAGGCTTGTCCACTGCTTGAAGCTCACTGGCAGCCTTTGCTTGGCTCGGGGGGGGGGGGGGGGGGAGTTGTCCTGTCCTGTTTTGTATTTTCAAACCTTTCATGTTTCAGTGTCCTCGTAGACCCCCCCCCCCCCCGCTCAGACTCAGCAGGGCTGAAGCTCAAATCCCCGGTCATAAGTTGTTCTTTTCCCTCTTCTGCCATTCCGCAGTTTTCCGATTCCACGCTCTGTTGTAGCGCCGTATGGCACGAACCAAAGTGATTTAGAAGTGGGTCAGGGGTACCACATCCTGTTTGCTGCCCTCACTGCTCTCTTGAGAGGAAGCGGAGGCTTCATTGTATAGTTCTAGAACCCCGGAGAAATAAGACAACTGCGCTTGACTTTAAAACACGCTTCGGATCTGCTGACATCAACAAGATAGGCTGAATGTTCGCTTCCACCCTAGAATTGCTTAAAAGTAAAATTGCATCATTATCTCGCACGCTAATGATTTCTTTTTGTGGTTTTTAGACCCTCTTAACGCCTTCAAGTGAAATGGTATTCATGAAATAGTAGAGTCCATGAACGCAGTCATTTCCTCAAGTTAGAGGCAGGCTACTGTACCTTTCCAGTCTTCAGATCTTTCAAAACCTCCAGGAAAAGTGTGACCATGGGAATTCCCAGACCACAGTAACTACGAGGATGGCCATGGAATTGGATCCTCGACGTTCCAGTTTTAGCTGTCGCCCAGCATCTGAACTGAACCAGTAACTTGGCAACCTTTTGCCCTGTCGGATCCAGGCGCAGAGGCGAGACACCTTGTCTAGCGTTATACTGTAGCACCTGGATGCTTATTAATCTAGTTTTTGGATTGGATTAGGTCTTAATTTTGTGCTGTGGATATCATTCATTAGCGTTCTAGCTGTACAAATGCACTGCATTACCCAGAGCAACTTATATAATTATTATTATATTAAGTTATTATAATTATGCAACATACATCTGAAAAAGGATTAACACATTGATTCCCATTTAGCATCAAGACACAATTAATTAATAAGTAATATGCCATATCAGTTGTTGGTTGGTAAAGTGTCAGTACGTGTGTGCTGTAGTGATACGTTCCTGTCACAACAGCTTCATTTGTTTTTAAATACTATTAGTTTCACAGTTATGGTGAAACGTCGGAATATGACACCAAGGGAAACTTGTCCGGAATGCTGCCAAGGATTCCAGTCTGCTTGATGATTTGTGTTTGGGATTGACAGCTTTTCTTAGAATGTGCTGTTAAGGAAAAGGAATCGGAGATATGCACGACGCACCTTTCTGCTCACAGTTGCTATGGGAATTGAGATCTGAGCTTGATTTCATTTTGAGAGTGGGAATGAAAGGCTGTCTTTCGTTAAGTAAGATTTGACATATAATGTGTGGTAGACATATAGCAGTGATAAGTAGAATACAATATTTGTTGATTTTATTCGTGCAGTTTCTTCAACCTTGCTGTCAGTTAAACTCATTAAATGATAGCTCTGCTATCTGTTACGATATTATGAAAAGAGATTCATCCTCACATCTGTCATCTTTTCCGTGGAACGGTCAGATACTGTTCCCACTCTTGAGGGATTTGTTTGGTCTTGGTTTAAATGCTCTCCTATTTTTATCTGGGTTGCGTTCACTGTTGCTAGGATCGGACCGGGCAGTACAAGATCTGTTTCCAGGAGATATGCCCCCATCCCCACCCCCACCCTGGTGGGTTTAATAATGGATAAGTACGGTCAACGTGCCACAAAGGAACTCCTGTACTTGTGGCTTGGGTTTCTCTCTGCACCTCTCTCATCTCCAGCCCCCCCACCCCCCCCTCGCCCCCCACCTCGCCCCCCACCCCACTCCATCTCTGCTCCCTTACTGTTTCTACACCCCTTCGTTCCCGTGTGTCCAGCGTAGAGGGGCTTAAGAACCCGGGTTCTCTGAGAGCTCCTGAGGCGCATGATGTAAGACTTATTGAGTAGGGCTACTTTGCTTTGTTATGACAGGACCCGTGGGTGGAAAAAGGGTGGTGTGGGGGGGGGAATGGCTTCAACACTCAGATTCCAGACCCGCTCTAAACAAGACTTCCAAAGTTTCAACAATGCTCCATCAATTGCCACACCACCCCTTGCGGCAGAGGAAGGGGGCAGGCGAGGGGGCGGGGGGTGGGGCTGGTGGGTGGCTGGGGGGGGGGGGTTGCAAACCCCCTAAGAGCTTTACCAAACACACACGATCCTATGTTGGAGCCTCAGATGGACAATGGCCCCAAAGCCATCTGGTCACTGCTGTCTAATTGAAAACCTGGAACGAGATTTAGCAATGCAGACTAACGAAGCCGTGTCAAGAAGAGACGTCGCTCCTCTTTTTTTTCGTTCTTTTTTTTTATCGTGCTCTAAACAGCTTTTCCCTCGTTCTTTCCCTGATTCTGTTTAGTCACGCTATGCGCCGGCCTAACCTAACCCGAGGCTACAGTCCTGGCGCTGAGGAGCAGAAGGCTCTCATTTCAGCTCTGGCAGCAAGTGTGCCGATGAGCTCATCTTCTTCGCCGAAGGAGCTGGACGCAGCGGCGTCTGATGTGCTCAAAAAACTTGGGTGGTGCGTATGGATGGAGGGGGAGTGGGGTGGGGGGTGCGGGGGGGGTGGGGGGTGGGGTCGCACATCGTGGGCGAACGGCACGAGACACGTGGAGCAGAAACGGACACAGGTTTGTTTTGTGTTTGCTTTTCTGGGAGAACTTTCAGGGATTTTATTTATTTTGTTAGCCTTTCGGGGACATGTTTTGTTTTGCACCGTTAAAAACTGGAGCCAGTGAACCTCCGCCTCATGCTGGCACCAGGAGATAGTTTGTTGCCATTACCAATAAGCTCTAGAAGGTCTGACTGGAGGAAGCCTAATTAGCTCTCAATCTGGAACAAATGAGAGAACGGGCTCTCGCGGGTGTACAGAAAACCCTCGTGGCATAATGGAAATCAGCGCTGTGATGACACTGCCTGCATGTTTCCCTATGCGTTGGTGGGAAGACAGGGGTGGTGGGGTTTGCGGCCGGTACGGATGGTGTCACAACACCACATCTCAGTGAGCAAGAGGGAATGCAGATAGAAAATATAGGGGGGGGGGGGGGGGTTGAAAGCGCAACCAGGCCTCTGCTGTGTGCAAAATGAGGGAGGGGGGGGGGGGCGGGGGAAGGGGTGGGATGGGGGAGAAAGAAATAGACTTGAATGAAGATGGTTGAATAAGGGGACATCTGGATGGGAGGATGAGCAATCAAATGGCGTCAATGGAGGGGAAGAGTGGATAAAGTGTACGACTGATTGCAAAGAGCTCTAATAGCTTGAGACTGGCCACTATCCATTACAGAGTCATTTCATACTGCAGACAGGCAGCTTTTATTTCCTCTTATTACACACACACACACAGACACACACAGAACACTCGCCATTCCTCCTCCTGCACCAAGATACACAATGCTCATGTGGGCTTCAAATGGACTTTCCGTAACAACAACCATGCGAACACACAATGTCAATAAACACCTACAACAGTCTCGCCTGGATACACAACCATACAGCACATTTGCTGCCCATACCACCCTGCTAACAGTCGAGAGTACACACACACACAAGTAGTCACACAAGGTAACGTTTACAAGCTGCATACAAACACAGATACCCAGTGTATACAAAAACGTCCAGACTCACTCACCAAAGCACAAAGCATTCAAGCTCGTACTCAGATCCCACACGCATATAAATATATACATGTATGTATATACACACACGCATGGATTTCATACAAACATACAACGCTCGCACCCTGTTCAGCCATGTTATGCTTCTCTGAGTCTGGTTCTGAGTCTGACCGATATTTTCAAAGTACACACTGGCCGTGAGACAGTGTGAGGATTGTGTGTGTTCCCTCACATCAGGCCATGCGTGAGGAGTGTGTGTGTGTGTGTGTGTGTGCTGGCTCACTGGCTCTGGGTCAGGGCTCAGCAGAGATTAGGATTAGCAAAAAGCGCAGTGTCATACCTCCCCCTGACCCTGCTCAGCCCAGGTAAGACCAGCAAGAGAGGAAGAAAACTAGGGTTCAGTTACTGTATGTACCTACCTAACAAAGAGATGGAGAGAGACAGGAGGGGAGGAAGGAGAGAGAGAGATATATATAGAGAGAGAGATAGAGAGAGAGAGATAGAGAGAGATAGAGAGATAGAGAGGGAGTCTCAAGAGAATCACATCAGGATATGCTGGTAGTCTTGATAGGTGTTTGACCCCGACCAAAACCCTGTCCCCCCCATTGCCCCTCCTCCTTCTTTCTCACCTGAGTTCTCATCCACCTCCCTCTCGTCCGTGCACACCCCCTGGCCGTGCATGAGCGAGTGCAGGGGTCTCTCCACCCCACGCGGCGGGTAGCAGCGCAGCCCCGTGGCGCAGCGAGGAGAGTAGACCCCGCAGTGTGCCCCCTTGGCCAGGGCGCAGGTGGGACAGCATCCGCAGCCCGTCTCGCGCACCGTCTCCTCGCAGGCGTCCGGCAGCGGGCAGTTGGCCAGCCGCTCCTCCGTGCAGATGGGGCAGCGGATGGCCTCGTCCGCGAGGCACAGCGTGGCCAGCGACAGGATGCTCAGCGCCCACAGGCTCCGGCAGGGTGGCGCCATCGTCGCCGCCGCTCCTGTTCCTCCACCGCGCACCATGACAACCTCTTGACAACACACAAGTGGCTCTCGGAGAACCCGCCCCCCCTCCCCCCACAAAGAAAAAAGAAAGAAAAATCCAAAACAAAGTTGAGTCACTTGGCTTCTGAGAGTCCAGGTGGCTGTCTGGTGGTGTGAGGAAGAGGGTTGAGGTGAGTGGGGAACGAGGGAGGGAGGGAGGGAGGGGGAGTGGCTCTTTGATGTTGCCAGCTGCTTGCTCTCTAGAGGGGCATGGGTCTGAATACAATGCCCCTGGTTTGCTGGCTTTCACCGTTCTCTCTGAAAGCTTAAAAAAAGACTACAAAGAGGTTGAGAACAAACCTAGAAAAACCGCGCAAGAGACCTACTCCTTCCTCCCTTATCCGGACGGAGAAATAACTCAGTTTCTTGGAAAGTGACGTACGTTTTGTTGGAAAGGACTGAATTCCCTAAAACGCATCCGTCGCTGTGAGCAAAGGAGCCGGTGTCCCTTTCAAGTCCGATTCACCCTGACAGCTGAAGAACAGGAGGCTGGTTAGTCAACGCCAAAGTGGAGTTGGTGAGATGGGGTCTGAGGGGGAGGTGGGTGGGTATCGCAGGGGGATGGGGGGGGGAGGCCTGACCCTTGCGCACACAAGTTGTTGATGTAGAGCAGCGATTTCCTCTCCTACCGGCGTGCAATGCAAGAAGCTGCTCCTGAGAATGGTTCTATGAGAGTGGCTCTCTGTGGACTTTATACTGGCCTGTGGACACGCCTCCTTCAGAGGGAGAGGAGCTGAAAGGCAGAGGGAAGAAATGCCAAGCTAAACCCCTCTCTCTCTCTCTCTCTGTCTCTCTCCCTCCCTCTCTCCCTCTCTCTCTCGCTCTCTCTCTCTGTCTCCCTCCCTCTCTCTCTCTCTCTCTCTCTCTCTCTCTTTCTCTCTCTCTCTGTCTCTCTCTCTCTCTTTCTCTCTCTCTCTCTCCTCCACCCTCCCAACCTCATTCTCACTCTCTCAGTCATACTCATACAGCTAACATAAAGTCTTCATTTCTCCTTAGTTCTCTGAATCTCACATGCACAACGCACATACAACACAACTGCAAAGACAATTGTCCCAAACTGCTCCCTCACCCTGCCTCTCACACACACACACACACACACACTTGCTTTCTCTTTATTTTATTTTTGTGCTCCCTGTTCACTCTCTATCTCCGCTCGCTCTCTTTCTCCTCCTGACTTTCTGTGTCCTCTGTCTCGCGCTCCTGCCGAAAATGGAAACGCAGAAGAGCATGGCCGACACCCTCCATGCAGGGAAACGAACGAGGGGGAAACCTTCTGCTCCCTCTCCGTCCTGCACAGAACACGGCAGGTCAAGCACCTCTGACTGCGACAGGATCAAACGCAGCCAACTGATTCGGAGAGCAAACCCTGTCTGTATCCCCCACCCCCCCCCCCCCACCCCCGCGCACGTCGAGGGCTGTTTCGACACCCACCCACGAGGAACTGAAATGATTAAAGGGGCTGTGATTGGTCCCCCTCACACGGTGCGAGGCGTTTATGCACTCCAATGGGGGATCTGAGAAGATCGCCTCAGGCTGCTCTCACTGGCCAACTTTTTCAACCCTCCAACCCGTCCACACACCTACAGAAGGCAGCCAAGCATTTTTCAGCAAACAAAGCCCTAGCAGCCTGTGTGTGTGCGCGGCACCTGGAGTTTCTCCCTGTTCACCTCTGCTTCTCCTTTCTCGCTCCCCCTCTGTTTCCCTCTCTTCCTTCCTACCTCCCCCCCCCCCCATCATTCTCTCTATCTCTCATGGGGTGGCTCTATAAAAAGAACCCCCCCCCCCCCCCCCCCCCCGAACAACAACAAAAATCCCATGCATGCTGCTGCCTTAGCACTGTGGGCACAAGCTGGCACCATGCCCCTCACTAACAGATGACCCTCGTGATGCTCTTAGCTACACAGGTGTCCCTGCTGGATTGTTTGACGATCACTGTAATAAACGGTCACATAATGCCAGCGTGCACAAGAAACAACTGGCGCTTTGAGCATCTGCTCCCAGTCTGTAGATTTGATTAAAAACATCGCTCCATACCAGTCGCTCAATTTATATATTTTCCTGTAAAAGCAGCATAGAAATTCATGCGGGGTTAGTAGGGTCATTAGAAGAGGTGTTTATTGGTCTCCCAAAGCCTGCAGCATAAAAGCCAACTGAAGGGGAGGCCAGGCAGGATAGGTGGCAGGTCATTTATGAGGTGTTTGCGTGCGTGTGCGTGCGTGTGATACAGTGATACAATGCGTGTGTGTAAGAGAGAACTGGAGCGAGTGAGAGTTTGTATGTGAGAATGCGAGTGGTTCTCTGTAAGATCGAATGCAAGGTCACAGTGGTTTGAGACTGAATTTAGAAGGTGTTTCATTGTTAATAAGGTGTGTGTGTGTGTGTGTGTGTGTGTGTGTGTGTGTGTGTGTGTGTGTGTGTGTGTGTGTGTGTGTGTGTGTGTGTGTGTGTGTGTGTGTGTGTGTGTGTGTGTGTGTGTGTGTGTGTGTGCTAGTTGTGTTTCGAGACGTGTGTGCATGTGTGTGGCAAAGTAGTGTGTGGTTTGCCTCTACAAGCATGTTTTACTTCACACACACACACACCTCACCTCTTAAATACCTTTTTTAACACGCACAGTATACTCCTTATCCAACAATAACAAATTTGCTGTTACAGTATACTTTTTAGTCACTACAGCACCGACCATACTACCAGACACACAGAACTTATTGTGGAACGAACAAATGTGGCAATGTGGTACAGCGGTTAATCACCTTTACAAAATAAAATATATTCAAGGTAAACAGCACTATATTGCGAACGTTGTATTAGACTCAACTAGATGATGGTGCTCAGACAATTTAGTTGGTAAGATGATAATAGTAAGATGGAAACGAATGCAATGTAGGAACCTCTTAATCATGTTCTGTAAATGTAGTAATAAAACTTTTATAAGTGGAAATTTATTGACCTATGACATCTGAAGGCAGTAGCATTATTTGGCCAGGTGATGGCAGAGTTGCACAGTCAATCACACCCTCTAACATTACGCTGCCCGAAAATAGCTTTGCAATTAAATGTAACTCTACACTAATCGATAAAAATGTAAAGAATACACAGTGAATAAGAAATAAAAAACATTTCATTCAATTGTATACCTTTTCGGAACTAATCTATATGTAACCCTGTCATGAAGAAAGCAATACTTCCATCTTGCAGAATTGAGGGCCTGCGCCTTTAAGACTCTTTAACATGAGGCTCATCTCCATAGAGAAGCGTTCCAGCCCATAGACATCCTAGGAGAAGGGAATCCAACAACAGCGGGACAGAAGGGCCACTTCAGACTGACCCCTGACCTTGAGCTGTTATCCCAGGTGCGAGGTACAAGAGCAGGTACGTTTCTTTGAGGGAATACTTTGTATCATGTGTTATCTTCCTTGTAAATAACAGTTATTTTTTTTCCTCACTTGAAGTCCAAGGAATGAGTCTTATCGAATATTCGTCTGATTAAGTCATTTAATTTTGTACAATAAAGATGTTAAAAAAATATCAAACTTTTAATTAATAAACGTTAATGGAAAGCTCGAACTAAACGTGTAGGCTATGCAAAATGTATACAATTAAATTGATCTTGTTTTTCAATAATCCTCATTAGCCTAAGTGTAAAGTAATTTTGCTCGCAAGATGACCATAATTTTATATATAAAATATAAAAAGTGTGAATATATGAGAGAATATTCACTCTTTGAGTAGTTCAATGTCTTTTTCACACTTCGCTTTTGCATTGACTTTACAGGAAATGCATCTTGAGTGAACGTCATAGTTTTGGAGGGGGGTATTTGAATGAACTGATAGGGTTGAGCAATGAACCTTCAAATCTGTTTACGGTACAGGTCTTCAATTTCAATGCAATTCTTATCAAACGCGACTTCTGTGTGAGCCTAAATGCATGATTGTCCACAGAGCAACCCAGACAGACATGTCAAAGGTCAGCTGGGGAGAGCCTGTGTACTCTCCTGAAATGAGAGTTCCTGAGGGAGGTCCCAACATGTGCCACAGCCTCTTCTGTCCTCCTCAGACAACTTCTCCATTCTGTACTTTTCCGCTCCAGAGAACAAGGTTCCACGATGAGCAGAAACGAGCCCCAAGAGTTAAAACTGGCAGACAGTGAAATGATGGGTGGGTTCAACACGTCTTCCCCCCCCCCCCCCCCCCCCCCCCCCCCCCCCACACTGTCTAAGTCCTATTTCAAACTCTTTCACGCCTATCTTGGTAATGTGTTCCATGCACTGTATATATATATACATCACATTTCATTTATTATCTGGGTTTCTGCCCTTATAGAAAATGTGCCCTACATTTAGATACATTAGAAAGGTGATGTATCCACAGACATCAGCGGTGGGACAGCAGACCAGACACCACAGGAAGAGAGAGAGGTGGAGAAGAAGGAAAAGGAGGAGGAGGAGGAGGATGAAGGGATGGGTCATGGAATCCCAGAGAATCCCTCAGTCAATGAAAATGAAATGGAGACTTCATCTGAATCTGCAGATAAGGAACCAATAGCAGGTCTCTCTCTCTCTCTCTCTCTCTCTCTCTCTCTCTCTCTCTCTCTCTCTCTCTCTCTCTCACACACATACACACACATTTGTAGCCACCAAACTGCTCTCATCTACTATAACTGCTTATTTAAGAGATAGAAGATACACTCTATTTTTTAAACCATGTCTATGTTATTTTCAACAAACAGCATTCAACAAAGCCCTTTCGATGAGCCTGGCCTCTATTATTGGGTCTCTCAAACCTGTGTGTGTGTGTGTGTGTGTGTGTGCGTGTGCAGTTGTCGTATCTGAGTCTGACTCAGATAAGTGGGTGAGATGTGTTGTATGTGTGTGCGTACGCGCACGTCTGAAAGTGTGTTTAAAAGTTTCCATAGCACCTCGCAAATTGTCTAACGTGACACACAAAAAAAACACTGCTGTTCGTCTCTTCATCCACCGCCGTGACCACAACCTGGTCTCTGGAGGGAGTCTGGGTCGCTGGAGCCGAGTTAACGCTTCTGCAGCGTGGCTTGGGGGACAGGCCGAGTAGAACTTTTGGAGACGTGTTCTAACTGTGACAGGGAACTAGAAGCGCGTACAAGCACCCCCCCCCCCCTGCACCCCACCACAAGGGGTTGAGCTGCTTCTAGTTGAATGTAACACACCCTGCACTTCCCTGAGTTGCTGTGTAAACCGTGGCTTTGCAACTCGCCCTGGAGGTTTTGTTGGGCACATGCAGCCTCAGGATGAGAGAGGAGGGTGTTGCTGAATGTGCAACATGAACACGCAGGGGTTTGGGTTTGGGTTCAGGCAGGAAATGGCCTCTGGGGGCCGGAATGGAACCAGGGGCCCCTGAGGTGACAGTGCACAGTCTGTGCCGTTTTCTTGTATGCATGTTCTTCTTTAGAAGCAACGAGGCTCAAAGACAACGTTGAATCGTTTTCTTAAAAAAAAACTAAAAAGCACTCAAGTTCCCTGAGTCTCAAGTCTTCGAACACTCGACCATCCCCCATCCGGGGACAGAATATACTCACACAAATACAATTCTACAAATGAGGTCACACGCAAGTTTTGTTTTTGTGGTAAAACGTGATATACATATCTCAGCCCAGTGACACTGCTTTGGCTCAGGTACCAATTGAAGGAACTGAGTTGAACGGAGGATCAAGATGATATGGGTCAGGTGCTGGCTGATACTGTTAGATGCAGTTTGCATGGGCAGCACAGGTGGTTTAGTGGAAGGATTCTTGCCTCTGTGGGACTAATGAGGGATCATCTTTATTTCTTGTGAGCTTCAGTCTTCTCTTGAACTCCTCCTCCTCTCTTGCTCCCCCCCCCCCCCCCTTTTCTCTCCAGATGGGATCAAAGTGAAAACGGAGAAAGAGGAGATGTTTGTCCGGAAGAGCGAAAGCGGCGGTGAGGACGATCTGAGGGATGAACGAGGGGACTTTGATACGCCGGAGGAGGATGAAGAGGAGGAGGAGGAAGAGCGAGAAGGGGAAGAGGGCGAGGAGGAGGAGGACGAGGAGAGGGACGGTGAGGAGGAGGGAGATCCTCTGGATGAGCCGCAGGACCTGTCCCTGACCGACTACAGCAAGGACGAGGCGGAGCCGGCAGACGGACGTCACTTCGGTACCGCCGTCCCCTACGGTGTGACGGCAGCCGGTGCCTCTCCCCGCGGCTACGCGGGTGGCAAGCTGAACTGCGACCTCTGCGGTCTGTCGTGCGTCAGCATCAACGTGCTGCTTGTGCACAAGCGCAGCCACACCGGTGAGACTAGTGTGTCAGAGTTGCGCAATAACAAAGACATTCAGCGATATTTGAGGTTGATAAGGTGTTTTTTTCTGCCATTAGCAAAACAGACAAGCATCTGAATGAATGGATATGAAGTGTAGTGATTTGCTTTAGTTGACTAAAAGCGATTTTGATACACCCGGATGCATCCAAAGTTCTAATAAAAAGATGAACCATTGTTTCAATAGTTAACCACTATTGAAAACCCCTCTTAGTCTCAATCTGCGTTGAAGTAGTCCTAACCTAAATATGAACCCGAGTTCTAAATATGAGTAAAATCAAGAGAAATCTTTGTGATAATACT
The DNA here is from genome assembly GCA_030340665.1 of Neosalanx taihuensis. Lineage (NCBI taxonomy): Eukaryota > Metazoa > Chordata > Actinopteri > Osmeriformes > Salangidae > Neosalanx > Neosalanx taihuensis. The sequence goes on from CM059314.1 coordinate 3,630,513, forward strand.
CTTAAAGCAAACCTTTCTTCAAAACAAGTTGATTTACAGTGTCTCCATGTAGTATAAGTGCCTCTGTGCTGTGTGTGTCTGTCTGTCGACCCAGGCGAGCGACCGTTCCACTGCACGCAGTGCGGCGCCTCCTTCACTCAGAAGGGAAACCTGCTCCGCCACATCAAACTACATTCTGGGGAGAAGCCCTTCAAGTGCCCCATGTGCAGCTACGCCTGTCGCAGACGTGACGCCCTCAGTGGACACCTGCGAACGCACTCCGGTACAACACTGCACCTGCACGGGGTCGAGTCTTCAAACACACACACATATCACACACCTGCAAAAGAAGAGAGAAACAGATGCTTTTGGTAGTACATTCAAACACCTGATAATTCTCCCCGCCACACACACGCACACACACACTCCCATGTAGACCCCTCACATGCACACAGCCAGACACTCGGCTGTGTTTTCCAAACGTACACACTCTCGTAAACGCACGTAAGAATCTCAGACGACAACAACAAACTCTTCAGAGAGAGAGAGAGAGAGAGAGAGAGAGAGAGAGAGAAAGAGCAAGAGAGAGAGAGAGAGAGAGAAAGAGCAAGAGAGAGAGAGAGAGAGAGAGAAAGAGAGATAGAGCAAGAGAGAGAGAGAGAGAGAGAGAGCAAGAGAGATAGAGCAAGAGAGAGAGAGAGAAAGAGCAAGAGAGAGAGAGAGAGAGAGCGTCCTGTTGTGTTCATAGCACACCGTGTTTCATCAGCAGGGACGTGAGTTTCGAGTTTCTAACACCCGGGCCGCCTCTTGTTTGCAGTGGAGAAGCCCTACAAGTGTAACCACTGCGGTCGCAGTTATAAGCAGCGCAGCTCTCTGGAGGAGCATCGAGAGAGGTGTCACGTGTACATCCAGAGCAGAGGCCCCCAGGAACCAGGTGAGGAGTCACACTGCTGTAGCAGCACGGACAGACAAGAAGAAGGCATTAAATAGGTTACAGCCTCTGTGCATAAACGCTGTTGCCGTACTAATCATTTGGTTTCCTCTAATCGTGTCTTCATCAAAAGTGGTAAAAAATATAGAGCAAATATCTAGGGCCTCGTTTTTTTGGGGGACGCTGCACCCCACAACCGCCATGCACACATTCAAGCGCACACATATAACCACACACACACACACACACACACACACACACACACACACACACACACACACACCTCCAACCTCCAACTTTGTTTGTCTCACTGGTGGACATGGGGACACTTGCAACACAAACAATTCCTTCCTGTGTCGTCTTCGAGTGTTTGTTTAATTCTGTGGTCGCCGAATGTCGTAAATTATGGTCGATAGCGTCTCAGCGACAAGGAAGCGCATCCTGGACCTGCGGTCTCTCCTGCGCTCGGAGCTGGTTGAGGTACAGCATCAGGAAGTGAGGTCATGGGGCTTGAATCAGGCTTGTTTCCCTCCAGTGTTTTTTTTTTGTCCTTAATTTGTTTGTGTGTCTTTTTTTTTCTTCTTTTTTCTCAGAGGAGGCACTGCTTAAAACCCTGGAGGTGGTGGACTGTTCATTTGCTCGTGTGACACTGTCTCAGCACTTTGACTCTCACCATCTATATTTCTCTTTATCTCTCACACTATCTCTCTCCATTCCTCTGTCTCTCTATCTCTCTCAGCCTCTGAGGACGGTCACACATCCAGGAGCATGATGGGAAGTGAGCGAGCTCTGCTGCTGGACAGGCTGGCCAGCAACGTGGCCAAGCGCAAGAGCTCCATGCCGCAGAAGTTCACAGGTAAGGAACCCGCCGTCTCTCCGTGGCCCTTTGAGGACAGGCTGACCTCAAAAAGAAGGAGGTAAAAGTTCAAGGAGCTGGAGGGGGGGTTGCACGTTGAGCTGCACGTTGAGGCAACAGTCATTTCGAGGACAGAAGTGAACTGCACTTTTGATTTGAGTGTTGATTGTTCTTTGGTCTTTCGCTGGCCTGTGTTCAGGGCGGCCATTCGCCATCGCCTAAACTTTCAACTTCTGCTTGATATGTGACTGTGGTTTAGGATCGTGTCCATTTTTTTCTGGGTATCCTAATAGGTGCAATGCTGCAGTAAGCAATGGTGCAGGTTGCAGTTGTGTCATCGTGCTAAAGGCAGCCTTTGATGACGTTACACACGCGAGCCCATGTGAGCTTTTGTGATTCTACGTACACTTGGTATTGTGCAAAACTAAGCTGTCTGTCTGTCTGTCTATTATGTGTTTATCTTCCTGTCTGTCTGTCTGTCTGTCTGTTTGCCTATTATCTGTCTGTCTGCCTGTGTCTGTCTGTCTGCCTGTCTGTCTGTCTCTGTTTGCAGCTTGTCTCCCTCTCTACTGGTCCAGCAGTTTTTCGTGGACCTGGTCCCTCAGTACGGTGCCCTAACGTTGGTAGACTGCCAACCATGCATAGCAACACGATCAGACAAAAAACACCAAGCTACTGAAGGGTATTTAACCACACACACACACACAAGCTGACACTCACCAACGCTGTCACACAGACACATATAGACGTGTTTTATAACAGCAGACTTGAACACCATTTCAAAGAACCCCCAGACTTTAATACTATAGATGTTCCACTTTAACAACATCAAACTTGAATGCTTTATTTAAAACTATACCTAAGGTTTAGATATTGTAGCCTTGTTCAAATTCCGCACACTTCTAATACTGCTGCTTCTGAAACTACCAACTACAAAAGGGTTTGTGGAAAAGGTATTTCAGTAAATTACTGATTTGTCAAGCCTTCCCAAACCTCATGGGTGTGTGTGTGTGGAGATTTCCAGTCAAGCATCGCACCACCTTTGCACGGCACAGCTCTCGTTTCATGCCGCTGAGTGTTTCATGATTGGGCGCCCTGCCTCCACCAACCAAAGTGAAGGAATCCTTCGTCTGCCAGTCGCACACAACGAACTGAGCTGTTTCACTTTGACAACCGCAAAGAACCGAACAGAAGAGAAGGGAAGAAAGTGCTTCAGCGACCGCAAGACAGAAGAAGGAAAAAAACGTGAGCACACTCTACCCTCCAGCTGCACAGAGGACGCCTTGTCGGTTTCCTCCTCCCCTTCGACTGTCCTCTCACACACACACACACACACACACACACACACACACACACACACACACACACACACACACACACACACACACACCTAACACACACACACAAGTGCACGCATGTAGCGAACAGGAAGCTCATCTGCTGCTTGGGTCATGGACTTCCGCTGCTTTGCTGCTAGCTATCCAGTCTCCTTCAAGCTTTTTGTCTGCCCTGTCGGCAATGTGCAAATTCGGCCCCTGATTACAGGATAAGGTAGGTTTGTTTTTGCAACTTTTTATTCTTTTCGGGGGGAGGTCTAGGAGGGTATTTAGGCCAGGTCCTCTTAGCTGGAACAGTGTTTACATTTTGTTTTATAATTTATTTTCCCACACAATGCAAAAATAGTATTTGTAGAAAGGAAGACACAAAAAAAATGTATTTTTAGAAGGGGGAAGACTTTTACACCGACACAGGAAATGCAGACACTATATCAAGGTATTCCTCCCGCAGTCAGGTGTGTATGCCCCCTCACCCCTTTTTAAACGATGCTAACCTTGGTTCAGCTGGTGAGCTTGTGTTGAGCCTCCTCCCATAGTGCACCTGCTGAGGTGTCTCTCCCTGTGTGTGGTCGGCGCAGGTGACAACGGTGTGTGTCTGGACCTGAGCTTCAACCGGGAGCTGCTGCACCATCGCACCGATGCCAGGGAACCCCCTCCCCTCTCCTCCCCGGGTCCAGACGCCCCCTACCGCCCTGCCTCCCTCCACCCCAGCCAGGACGCTGGTGACCCCATCCACAGGTCCTACCCGGTGTCTCAGGCTCTGACCAACGGCCACAAGCTGGACCTCCCCCCTCCCGGGCTGTCCCATCTGACCCGGCCTGGGCAAGGCCATCACGGGCTGGATCCACTCCACACCGACAGCCTCTCCCAGTCTCTGTACAGCCTGGGCCGCCTGCTTGGGGTGGCAAATGCCTCAAACGGCCTCCCCCTCCCCCACGGCCTGTCCATGCCCCCCCTGGAAGCTCTTAGGGTGGTGAGGGGCGATGGGGAAGCCATGGCGGGGGCTGTGTACTCCTGCACCCACTGCAGGGTGATTTTCCTGGACTACGTCATGTTCACCATCCACATGGGTTGTCACGGCTTCCGTGACCCTCTGGAGTGTAACGTGTGTGGCCATCGCAGCCAGGACCGTTACGAATTCTCCTCCCACATTGTCCGTGGAGAGCACCGCTTAGAGTTGAAGTAGTGTGCTCACACACACACACACACACACACTTAACCACATACACACTCTCCACGAGCATACACACTTGCACACGCTCACTAGCATTCCTAGGTATAACCACATAGATGTTGACACACACACACACTCACACAGGCATTTTAAATGATCACACATAGTACAAACACCTTGGGTATTAGAATGATTTGTTTTAATCTGTACATTTATCCATACCTACAAACACAGCACATGACCAAACGTAGCATTTTAGTGTGCTGAGTAAGGACTTATGCAACAATGTGTATTTATGTAAAATACATTTAAAACCAGGTAAATGATTTCATGAAAATATATATATACTACATGTTTTATTCTGTTTTCAAGTATTTTTTTTCTTAATTATTTTTTTATGTCCTTTGAAGAACAGCAAATTCTGTGACTGTAAGCTGACTGTATGCTTTACATTTTTCATCAACTGTACCAAGTGTGGAAATAAACACATGATATTAAAACTATTTTAGCTTTTGTGTGGGCTGCCCGTCCCTCAGTAAGGCTCTAGTACTACAAAGAAAAAGAAACGAGATAAGAATGTGCAAGAGTGAGAAAATGATCCTGATGCTCTCAAAGGTCACGTGTCTCGTTTTAGTTTGTGGTTTGACTGCTGCTGTTTGAGCTTCAAAGTTTGCTCCGAGTTTTTCAGATTTTCTAACGCTCCTATTTAGGTAGAGAGACACGTTTGTTAAGGTTATGGGGGAAACGATGCAGTCTAGGAAACAGACATAGGCAGTGTCTACCATTATTAACATCTGGTGTTGAATATGTTGTCTTTAGGTGCAGAGGGGGTGGTGAAGACCCTCCTCCTGCTTCACACCTGCCCCCTGGTGGTTTAAAAGTATATTTTTCTGATTTTCTTTTTGGAAGGATGGGAAATAATGATGAGATGTGGCCCAAAAGATTACTCTCGCTGTTACAGTGAACCTTGCCTCACCAACCTCTGCACAGCTGGGTGGGGTGGGGGTGTGGGGGGTGGGGTGGGGTTGGGGGTTACAAATGCATCTCATCCACCTGCCACTTCTTTATCGACCGTCTCCATCAGCAACGCTTCCCCTTTTCTCTCTTTCTTCCTCTCTCTCTCTCTCTCTCTCTCTCTGTATCTGGGTATGAAAAAGTAACATTTAGTCATGCAAGACTTTCTGATACAAGGCTGTCACATTACATGTTTAGCTCATTACACAGAATGATGAAATTGACCACAAAAGTTGGTTCTGGTTCTGCATTCATTTTGATGTTTAGTTCAAGTTACCATGGGAACATCATCAAGAGGGATTTTGAGATTGTGTGTGTGTTTATACAATCATACTGCAAATGAGTTCACAAAAAGACACAGCAATTGTTGAACGCCAAGATCAGAAGGGAAAACCTTATGTTTAGCATCAAAGACAACCGGACATTAAGCATGAGTGATCATGGACTTCCTTCTCTCATACACACATTCAACCACAGGAGCTAGAATACAAGCTACTGTCTAGCGCCATTAACAGGTCAGAAGGATGTACTACAACAGTGTTCAGTGTCGTTCTGCTACTTTGCCAGAATAAAAAAAAAGTAATCTTAAAATTTACGTTTTTAAGCAATCAGTGGTAACAAATGTCATGTAAACCACATTCTAACGACCTAAGCATGTCACATGTCAAGTTTGTCAGACGAACATAACAGTTATTATCCCTACAATTACGAGGAAAAGCTTGATTAGTTATAAATGCTACAATATGTTATATTATATAAGTAGTGCATATTCTATGACACAAATACAATGTTTTTACCCGTGTCAGCTTTCGCAGTGTACCTGTGAACTCAATGTCCCATGAACACCTTTTTTGCGCGTATTAGTTTTACTTCACTCTAAAATCTGCATGGGCAAGGTTATCAGCCTGTCAGGCTGGAAAACAATACAAATATCGGTAACTCCGATCTAACGGCGGACCCTGTAAAGTAAATCGAAGGATAATTGTGATGACGTAGCAGAAACGACAGCCAATAGCGGACGTGCTTCATTCATAGTAACACGTCATTCTAGTAAAAGTCCAGGATCCTGCCGGGGATCCCCAGAGTCTCTTCAGTCTCTCATTCTGTTTGCCCGTCGGCATTTAACGCCAAATGCTGATGTAAAATCAATTAAAAACAGTCTCATATTTATTTGTCTTCTTCTGGACCTCCGAAAGCACGAACGAGGTGAGCAGCGCCGGTATCATTTCAATAAAGTAGGCCACTTCTGTCGCATTAGACAGGCGGATATAGGAGCGGCCAGACCGGGTTTATCCTCTTCATAGGCCTGTCTAACCTGCATCTATCTGCTATAAGATTAAATAAGTCTTTATACTAACAATAATTGTATTTTTGTTTTCAGTTTTGAGGGTCGGTCATGATATTTTGATGTCAAACTTCTGTATTTCATAAATAGGTGCGTCTTCGTGTGTCTTCCACTGGGGTCGAGGCTGTCTAACCTACTTTGTTAACCTATTATTTAATATGAATGAAATTCAGTTGTATTTATTTTACAACTGTTTCTGTTTAGCTACACTTTGAACTTTTTTAGTAATGATTTTCTAAGAAGCTCACAAGAAAATAGCTCAGGAAATCCAGTTAAAACGAATGAGGTTGTGTAATTCCTAAATCAATACTGTTTGTATTCAGAGCTCAAGTCAAGTTCTCTCACCCCAGACACTGTTTGCTGCCAAATGTTCTAATTTGGCTCTGAGGGAGAGGAAAGTGTGTGTGTGTGTGTGTGTTAGATATATAAGATAGATATAGAATATCTCACATCATAGCCCATGACATGGGACCACCCTATAGACTAGAATCATCATCCTTTTCTGTTACATACCGATGGCAATAATGTAACTGAAGAAATAGGGGATTGTCAACCTGTCACATTCCAGTTCGTTATGGTACAATCTGTAGGTGATATAGCAGTAGCTGTTGTCTCCAAGTCCATGTTGTAACACCCACTGCATACCTGAATATTTGGCCTGAAGTGGACACGGAAGGTGTGACTGATGTTTGTTGTTCCAGTGTGCAAAATAGTTCCCTGGTCTCCTAGTCACTCGCATGCATTCATGGAGAACATGCAGAGCAGGTTCTCTGGATGACACCCATCATCGTCACACTTGTTCCATCTACGCACACGGGGAGAACCTTATGAATAGAACGTTCCTCCATCTCTCCAGCCAGTGTCTGAAAACAGTTTAAGAAAGAAAGACGAATCAGGGAGAACTAATCAAGCCAGAGTTTTTGTAGACATTGATGAGTCCTACAGGGTAGGTCTTTTTGCTATGGTTGACAGAGGCTGGACAGGTACCACTAGTACTAGGGTTAGCCACTACTTTGTGCTAAGCCTATGTATGCTAGCCAATATATGCTAGCCACTGGACTAACCTCACACCTCTTACACATCTTCCCTCAGTCATGGCAACCTACCAAGAATTCATCCAACAGAACGAGGATCGGGATGGCGTCCGTTTCAGCTGGAACCTGTGGCCCTCCAGCCGGCTGGAAGCCACCAGGCTGGTGGTCCCTGTCTCCTGTCTCTTCACCCCCCTGAAGGAGAGGCCTGACCTGCCGCCCGTCCAGTACGAACCGGTCCTCTGCAGCAGGGCCAACTGCAAGGCTGTGCTGAACCCGCTATGGTGAGAGATGGAGAGTGTGTTTGTGTGTGTGTGTGTTTGTGTGTGTGTGTGGGGGGGGGGGGGGGGGGGTAGACGGGATCAACATTGGAAAATTAAACATCGGTCATTCTTATGGTCTTTATTCGTATGTAGTAGAATTTGCATAACCACGTTCAAAGGAATGTGCGTTATTGAAAGAATGTGTGGTGGACAATACCGGTTTGCTAGCATCCACCCCCGCTGAATAGTACCAAATGTACGATATTTCTGGCAAAAACTTCTAGCTATCGCCAAAAACATATTTTTTTCGTTGCTTTCGTTTGCAGCCAAGTCGACTTCAGAGCCAAGATATGGGCGTGCAATTTCTGCTTCCAAAGAAACCCAGTGAGTAGATTCAAATGACATTGTCAGTTACATTTTTCCCACATCAAAGAGAGATTCCTTTTACAAAAACCATATTGGAAAAGCTCAATTTTTCATCAGCTAAATTACTTGCTGCCTGTGCACCTTTACTGGTTTATTACTAGAGGCTAATTGACCTTTCACCTTTGCTTCTCAGTTCCCTCCGTCCTACGCAGGCATTTCAGATGTGAACCAACCAGCTGAGCTCATGCCTCAGTTCTCCACTATCGAGTACATAGTTCAGGTAGGTGCAGACATGGAGCCCTGGGCTGTACTCTGGACCTGACACAACGTACAGGGACAGCCTGTACAGTACACACACACACACACACACATATCTCAGACCTTTCGATAAACATTTCACATACATGTTACAAGTTTGCCTCATCAGAAGGAATTTCAAAATGAAAGCCTTTTTAGTTTGTTGGTGTGTTAGAGCTGTTTTAGAAAGGTGCTTGTTTTGTTGCTGCAGCTCTTGTTACGCACCAAGCTGAATTCCATGGTTAAATATGAATGAGGGTTTAGGCTCAGTGCTTTGAGCTGGAGAAGATATTAGAGTACGTGTCTAAAATATCACCAAGGCCTTGTTTAATATTACACAACGCACCAATAACACTGTCGGCTTTTCTTGAAAAGTCTAGTCATGTTGAAAGGCCACATACTCACTCACACACACACACACACACTCAAACCCCCTGTGGGCTGACCCCTCCTCCCCTCCCGTCCCTCTCCAGCGTGGCCCCCCCTCCCCGCTCATCTTCCTGTACGTGGTGGACACCTGCCTGGAGGAGGAGGACCTCCAGGCTCTGCGGGAGTCCCTCCAGATGTCCCTGTCCCTGCTGCCCCCCAACGCCCTGGTGGGCCTCATCACCTTCGGCCGCATGGTTCAGGTCCACGAGCTCAGCTGCGAGGGCATCGCCAAGAGCTACGTGTTCCGGGGCACCAAGGAGCTCTCCTCTAAGCAGATCCAGGTGAAGGGGGGATTCGAATAGTTTACCCCAGTGAAGAGATGACGTTTATGGATTGGGAACTGTGTAACCCACCCATTTATGGGTGTCAACAAGGCATGACTACTTAAAGGTGCCAATATACAAGATCAATATGGCTGACGAGATGTTCACATGGAAAAATATGTGTGTTCCAGGAGATGCTGGGACTGATGAAGCCAGCTGCCTCCAGCCAGCAGGGTCGTCCTGTGGCCCCCCACGATGCTGCCGCCTCCACCTGCAAGTAAGAGGCCAGACACCCTTCACAGCCATGTTAAAAACTACAGTGAAACACAAACATACTTGCAGAAGTACTAGCGTTCTCTCCCAGAGGCCACTGGAAAGGCCACTAGAGAAATAAGTCATGGGAACATGACCGATTTGTAACAAGCTAACAGAACCCAAACCTAGACTAGTTTGAAGCCCCACTGTCTTCCATTTGTTGAGTTACGAGTCCTAAAGACCAGCTGCTTGATCTGGGGCTGTTGTGTCTCATGCTGCCTGGCCTCCTGCCTCCAGGTTCCTCCAGCCGGTTCACAGGGTGGACATGAACCTGACTGATCTGCTGGGAGAGCTCCAGAGAGACCCCTGGCCTGTGCCCCAGGGCAAGAGACCCCTCCGCTCCACCGGCATAGCTCTCTCCATCGCTGTGGGGCTGTTGGAGGTAAACACACACACACACACAGCCTCCTAAACTGAACCTTGTCCTGTCTGATGTGCCACATGGCACCCCCCTCCACACACACACACACACACACACACACTCATGCACGCACACACTTGATAGCACACTTATCTCCAAAGTGTAATGTTTTGTACTAGTTGTCCTGGGTTCAAAGGTGAATCTCTTTCTCTTTGCCTTCTATTCTTCCTTGTCTCTCCTTGTTCTGTTTCCAACTTATCTGTCCTGTTATGTAACAGATAGGAAGGAGGGGGGGGGGGGATCTGTTGTTTTATCCAAAGCGTTCTTCTATTTGGGGGAGGGGCTATCCCCCTAATCATCACTCCAGTGCATCACCCATTCTGAATGATGGTCCTTGGTGCTGTGCGCTATCCCCCCCATACTGACCACAGCCCCCTCCTCTGTTCCCCTCCATAGGGCACGTTCCCCAACACAGGGGCCCGTGTGATGCTGTTCACCGGCGGCCCCCCCACCCAGGGCCCTGGCATGGTGGTGGGGGACGAGCTGAAGACCCCCATCCGTTCCTGGCATGACATCCAGAAGGACAACGCACGGCACCTGAAGAAAGCCACCAAGGTGAGGGCGCTGGCCAATTGTCATAACCTTGATAACGGGCTATTTGCAGTCAATGCTAATTAACTAAATTGTTAATTAAAACTACTGTGGATTTGAAATCAGGCTACTATTTGGTTGATCAAAGTCTTACAAATGTGTTTATTTACTTAACTCTTAAAAACTCAAAAGGTGCAAAAAAAGAGTTTGTACAGTGTTGCCAAGCTATGCTCATGGGTAACGTTCAAGAACACAACAACAATGTTCAATAGCATAAACTATACTAAGTCATTCTGCTGGTGTGCAGTACTATGAGGCACTGGCGAACCGGGCGGCGGTGAACGGTCACTGCATGGACATCTACGCCTGCGCACTGGACCAGACGGGTCTGCTGGAGATGAAGTGTTGTGCCAACCTGACCGGGTCAGTACATTACATTTACATTTATTCATTTAGCAGACGCTTTTATCCAAAGCGACTCACAGTAATTACAGGGACATTCCCAGTACCGACCAGAGATAACCACAGAAACACATAAAACACAGTTAATGCATGTCAATATTGGTATCTGCACAGTGCTGCTGTCTATTCATGATACAGTATCCCCACAACCTGTTACATATCTGGAATCCTACAACACAGGGTTCTAATACTGAGGTTTAGCAGTGTGGAAGTGTACTATTCAAAGGGTGGCTTCAAACTGCTTTCCAAAATATAGACATTTTCAAAATTTTTGAGGGTTTGTGTCCTGTATATTTACATAAGGCGAATTTCAAACGTCATCCTTTTGAAGTTGTTCTTCTGTTCCTTGTTCTCCCCCTCCAGGGGTCATGTGGTGATGGGGGACTCGTTCAACACCTCGCTCTTCAAGCAGACCTTCCAGAGGGTCTTCAGCAAGGACTACAACGGAGAGTTCCGGATGGCCTTTGGAGGCACGCTGGAAGTCAAGGTACCATCGCCAAGCGTGTTTTCTGGGAAGAAAATAAACACAATGAGGCAGTGTCTGGAAGGTCGAACTTGGCTTTTAGTTTGTACAGACTCCCCATTGTAAGTGTTGAATCCATTGTTGGATAGAAGCTGAATGGTCTTTTCTCTCTCTCTCTCCCTCTCTCTCTCTCTCTCTCCCTCTTTGCAGACGTCGAGAGAGCTGAAAGTGAGCGGTGCCATCGGCCCCTGTGTGTCCCTCAATGCCAAGGGCCCCTGTGTCTCTGAGAACGTGAGTCCCTCGATGGCGTCCACTCCAACCCAACAACTCCTTCCCTTTGATAACAGCTTTTCAATCAATTCTTAATCATTTTCATTGACACAACCCCTTTTAGCTGGTTAAAACAATCCCCTTTCCATCAGTATGAATGTGTTTTACATCAATCCAACGTCTTCTGTTTACATTTTAAATGCAGTCATTTAGCAGACGCTCTTATCCAGACTCACTCAGCCACCTGACTTGTTCTGTTGCGTCTCATACAGGAGATGGGGATTGGAGGTACGACCCAGTGGAAAGTATGTGGCCTCAATCCATCCACAACTTTGGCCATGTTCTTCGAAGTCGTGAACCAGGTAATTGACGGCTGATGCAGTTAAAGAAAAAAGAGAAAAGTGAACCTTTGCCCTCTGATAATCTTACATCATCTCAATCCCAGTCGTGTGGGGAAAACACACATCTGTCGTCGGCAATGAAGTCACAAAGGAAAATCCCTCCTATAATCAGATCAAAGGAAACGGATGATGGTTTTATACTTTGGACGATGTTCCCACCTCTCTCGCCTCCTTGTTGTGAAGCAGTCTGGAGGATGATGGGATTGGTTTGATGAATACCATGTATGTGATCAGATTAAAGCAGTGCTCCTCACAGTGAAGGATGGTGGAGGGCAGAGGCAGGTTACATCCGTTCAGATTCCGGGGCCAGGATACTAAGACCCACATCCACAGGATCATCTCCTTTAGGCCCTGGACCAGGATTGTCTACCTGGGGATCTGTTGTCAATGGAAGGCTTTTCGCATGTTGCATTTCCAACCTCTGACCTGTTGTTGTTGTTGTTGTTGTTTTGCAGCACAATGCGCCCATCCCACAAGGCGGCAGAGGGGCGGTGCAGTTTGTCACCCAGTACCAACACTCCAACACCCAGAGAAGAATCAGGGTCACCACCATCGCCAGGAAGTAAGCTGCTCCCTGCCTCCCCACATCTGTGTCACTCTCCTCTCTCTCTACAAGTCTCCAACCCTCCATCTCTCTCTCTCCATCTTTCTCTCTCTCTCTCTCTCTCCATCTCTCTCTCTCTCTCTCTCTCTCTCTCTCTCTCTCTCTCTCTCTCGACAGCCAAGTCACCTAGGATGTAGCATCTGGCTCATCCTGTTCAAACATGGGTGTGCCAAGTCATGTGACGTGTACATATGTGTTGCTGTGTGTGTGCTTGGTTTCCACTTTCTTTGTCCTCCATGCATCATCACACAGCCTTCTCTCTTCCGTCACTAACCTCTCCCCTCTCCCTCTCTCCTCCCTCTCCAGCTGGGCCGACGCCCAGTCCCAGATCCAGCACATCGAGACGTCCTTCGACCAGGAGGCTTCGGCCGTGCTCATGGCCCGCCTGGGCGTGTTCCGGGCTGAGTCAGAGGAGGGGCCTGACGTCCTGCGCTGGTTGGACCGACAGCTCATTCGCCTGGTGAGTGACAGCATATGCTAACCAATCATCACCCTTCCTGTCCCGGGAAACTCTGCATGTATTGTTTGAACTGCCTGTTAGATTATTATGTAAGGTTATTTAACACACACACACACACACACTGACGCTGCAGGTTTGTATTTGCAGTGTCAGAAGTTCGGGCAGTTCAACAAAGACGACCCCACCTCCTTCAAGCTGTCGGAGTCTCTCTCACTCTACCCACAGGTAAGGCTGCCACCCTGTGGAATCTTCTGGAACTGCAAAACTGTAGGACAACACTGTAGGAATAGTCATGCTTTGAATACCAATTGAATCAGTTGATGGATGTTAAAGCAAGAACGTGCTTCAAATTGGCACAATCGTATCGTTTTAATAGTGAGGATTTTTGTTTTATAGGTTTTACAATATCTGTAAAAAAATTCACAATTACAGTTCCTGAAAATGTATAAAAAAACGACATTGCATACTTAAAAAGTCTGTAAATGTAATTCAGATTCAGATTACTTTATTAATAATATTAATAATCGTTAAAACCGCTACATTTTCCCCCTCAGTTCATGTTCCACCTGAGGCGGTCTCCATTCCTGCAGGTGTTCAACAACAGCCCAGATGAGTCATCTTACTACCGCCACCATTTTGTGCGCCAGGACCTGACCCAGTCCCTCATCATGATCCAGCCCATCCTCTACTCCTACTCCTTCCACGGCCCACCAGAGGTCAGCCTGCTAACCAATCGCCTTCCTCGAGCCCCTAGTCAGACTAACCAATCAGCAGGACGCAAGCTTAAGTCCTTAAGACACAAGTCACATCCAGTTTTCTGTAGTGCAGCACTGTTTATTGATGTTATCTAACAAAACCACAGATAGAACACTGTCATAACACATATTTATATTTCTAAACACTTATAACAGTACGTGGAAAAGAACAAATGCCATAGTAGTGACTAGACTGTCCTCCATGTTTGACATGCGTCTTTCCTGCAGCCTGTCCTTCTGGACAGCAGCAGTATCTTGCCTGACCGCATCCTCCTCATGGACACCTTCTTCCAGCTGGTCATCTATCACGGAGAGGTGAGACTTCCTCCCTGACCACCTCGCAGCCTCATCGAGGGGGGCCTCCATTTTCCAACTTCCTGTGTCAAATGAAGGGTTAGGGTTACTTGCAGTGTCACAGCCATGGACCTTTTTTATGTTCTGTGTAGTAAAAATAATAACAACGTTTAAAAAAAGTCACAAATGGCATGTAAATAACTTGGTCCTATTTAACAGAAAGTCTTCTATATAATCTGCCCTCAGCTGCCCTCCACTACAGTCCTTGCATAACCCTTCGGACAGAGAGAGATGAGCCAGAGAGGGTCACTGACCTTTTATGACCTCACTTCCTCCCCAGACCATCGCTCAGTGGCGCAAGGCGGGTTACCAGGAGATGGCCGAGTACGAGAACTTCAAACAGCTGCTGCAGGCGCCGCTGGACGACGCCCAGGAGATCCTGCAGACGCGTTTCCCCATGCCTCGCTACGTGGACACGGAGCATGGCGGCTCGCAGGCACGCTTCCTGCTGTCCAAGGTCAACCCCTCGCAGACCCACAACAACGCCTACGGCTGGGGACAGGTACGGCCAGTCCACCCCTCCACCCCCACTCCCTTGAATCCTTCTCCCCCCTCAATACTCCTAATGAAGCGCTTGGATGTTGTGTTTTAATCAGCCGTCTGGAGAGATCTAGTCGGCTAAAGAGCTTGGTATGGTGGGACTCATCCCTTTTTCTACACTCATCCCCCTTTTCTAGGAGTCCGGTGCCCCCATCCTCACGGATGATGTCAGCCTGCAGGTGTTTATGGACCACCTGAAGAAACTGGCCGTGTCGAGTGCTGCCTAGGCAGCCCCCTCCCCCCAACACTGGGACCAAAGTGAAGGACTGAGAGAGAAATATTCCTATATACATATAGGGACCCTGTAACATTTCCATTCTCCAGTATGGCCACGGATGAACACTTGACCACTATCAACCACCCATACTGGAAAAGCCATATTAATACCATAATTATCTTATGTTGAGATTTCAGACCATTTCTATTGACATTCCCAACCTCGTCATCATTTAGGTTATTCATAGTTTTTTTGGTCCTGTAATGTGTAGCTACTGTAGCAAATTGGTCGTCAATGCTGCTTTGATGTGTGTCTGACTAGAATCAATGCCTCATAGTTCACAGCATGTGTACATTACTAGGCAGACCCTTAGTGGCAAGAACCATGTTTTGACGAATACAAGTCTACTATTATCATAGTGGTGCTGTTGATAACTGAATACACAGACTGGAATTTCAATGAAGAACATTACTAATGTAAACTAATAGATATTATAGGCCACTGATACCCTATTTCTTCCCTGCCTGTCTAAATATTTTCTACTAATCTTGTCTCCCACCCCACTACCCTCAATTTTCCAAGACAGACTTTTCCTAATGTAAACACTGTATTGTATTATAAAACCAAACCTGCATTTGGTTTTAAGTATCAAGCATATAAAAGTATGCCATGATAACTATTCCAAGGATCGAAGTCTATTCATTTACTCATTTGTTAAGGGGTCAGACTGCATCCAAAAGGGGATTATCACAACCCCACGGCTCAATAAAGACCGTATTTCTGGGTGAAAGATTGTGACGTTGTCTGTCAGACAATCCAAGAACGCAGCGTGTGTGTGTGTGTGTGTGTGTGTGTGTGTGTGTGTGTGTGTGTGTGTGTGTGTGTGTGTGTGTTTGCCAGCCAGCAGCAGATGTCAGATACACCTGGAAGGTGAACTATCTCACTAGACTGAAAACAACAGTTGACCTATTCGTACTCAGAATTTCCAGGGTACTGTCATATCACTATAGACTAACACGCAATCACCACAAACCCTTCACACAATACATGTGGCCACCAGTCCACTGTAAGCTGATGCTAAGCAGAGCAGACACTGTGATTTCGAGGATCTGAGCGGACCAGATTACAAGAGCTAATCCTCACAGAGGCTATCTGACAGATTCTACTCATATCGGCTTGGAACGGGAGCTGTCGCTTATTAAAAAATAAGGTCCATGTCAAGGTCCTTATTGAGCGCCTTTAATGTCTAAAGCCTGGTTTGTGGATGCTTTAAAATACCACACCGGCAGGTAAAAAGCAGGCCCATAGATCCACTGTTTGGGCCACTCAGTACTGGGTCCTATAGCAATGTCTAAAAGCTTTATCTATGCTTGTATCTTATTTTTTACCATGATAGAATGTGTTTAAACACTGGAGCGATAGATTAAAAAAGGAAAAATCAAATCCACCACGCCATCTTCTCCTTAATCTGCTGTGCTCATTTAAAGCATAGAAGCAACTCCAGTGATGATTAATTCATTCACAGGCATCTAAAAGTATTTCATTTCCTGTCCACAGCAAAACCATGATTATTGTTTTCAATGGCTTTTGTGAATCTGTATCTAAAAGCTTAATGTCAAAACGTCTTATTATATTTGAGAATCATGAAGAAAAAAAAAAATCCTTTGTCTCAAGTTATGGTCTTGCACTTCTGAGGTCTGTCTTCGAAGTTGCGTAATAATTGGATGGCAAGAATGCAGTAAGAAATACAAGTATAGACCACATTGAGAGACAGAATGGCTTGAAAACAAACTAAGATTTTAGGAGCAGATTACAGTAAGGGGTTGACATATGGCAACAGTAACTTTCTCCATCAACATTTAGCAGACACTCTTATCTAAAGCGACTTACAGCAAGTACAGGGACATTACCCCCTGAGGCAAGCAGGGTAAAGTGCCTTGCCCATGGACACAATGTCATGCTGGCACAGGGGTTTGAACCAGGAACTTTCTGATTACTAACCCGACTCCCTAACCACTCAGCTACCTGAAGGAGAGCAGACTGAGAAGTGAGACTGCTAAGCGGATATGGAGAGGAGCTGGACATGTTTTGACACCACTGCTCCAGTGTTTTGGGGTGTGCACTCAAAGCAGGGATGTCCAATCCTGGTCCTCCAGAGCCCCTGTCCTGGAGGTTTTAGATGTTTCCCTGCTCCAGCACACCTGATTCCAATGAAACCTTCAGGACAGAGAGAGAGAGAGAGAGAGAGAGAGAGAGAGACAGAGAGACAGAGAGACAGAGAGAGAGAGAGTTGGTGATAGTCTGCCAGTGAGAGACTGAAGCGAGCATCACCAAACAGATCCATGTCATCGCGCGAACAAGTACGACATCGCTTCACAACGTGACGCTTTGACGACACTTCGTCCCAAAAACAAATGGCAGATTCAAGCACAACAGTAAAGCCGAATCAATATCGTCATTCCGACGTCTGTGATGAAGTTGATGTAGATGACTATTTCGATGCGGAGATTTGTGAAATCCCAAACAAATATTTTTTTAGGGACTTTTTCTTTTTTCTTTATATTTTTAATGCATTTTTTAAACTGCATTTCGAACTTGGGGATACTTCATGATATCGCGTGAGTTCAAATAGGCATCGAAGATCTTTTAATGGACAATGAAGACGACCCGAAAGTGCAGGGCACTGCTCTCCATCAGCCTGAATTTATTAGCTCTCTTATTTTCTATAACTGCATTTCTAACCACTTACTGGTGTGTCGGCACCCAAAGGGTCCCTAAGCCCATGTGCAGCAAACTCAGGACTCACAACTGCATTGACTATGGAGTTAATGAGACAGACCCTAATAAAGTAGTGTACAGCTGGGAAACTGGGGATGATAGATTTCTCTTCAGGCAGTTTCACACTGGAATCTGGTTTTCTTGCGAGGAAAACGTCCACGATGAAGGTAAGAGACAGCGAAAAATGTACAAATTACTAAATTCTGCATAATGAGTGGATAAAGTTAAATGGATGGGGTCAAAAAAAAGCATTCATGCCTTAATTTAGTTGTTATTGTGTTGGCTGTAATATTGGAAGGAAACTACCATTAATCATTAAACACATTAGACTTTTGATTATTGTCAAATGTAAATGTTATCATCAAAGTAGATTATAGAGTCATCCCTACATCACTTTGATCCGTATGCTGTTGTCTTTATGACAAACATCATTCATTGTAACCAAACACACACACACACACAGACACACACATACACACACACACACACACACACACACACACACACACACACACACACACACACACATACACATTCAAACACAATTCAAGAGTGAAAACCTGATGTATGTTTGTCTCATCAACAGCCAGCCTTAAATTTACAGCTTGAGAGCCAGACAGCTTGAGTTATAGCTCTGGAGGTGGGGGGGGGAAGCCGAAAGCCAAATCGAAAGCAAAGCCATCAGGTTGAGAGATTGTGGAGATAGAGGTGAAGGAGGATATTCCGTCTCTGTGTCCATTGAAACCCTTCTCCTCTGTAGTCCAATCTTTTGTAATCTCACCCGCACACATTACATGGAATAGAATGAATTTTGTCCACTGAGCTTGTGGTCAGTTAAACCATATTGACCAATAGTTATCTGGCATTCAAACTCTAGTTTAGGGTTCTTTGGTAGTAGTCAGGGTAGCCACTAAACTTGACGAGCTCCACAAACAGTCAATATCAACAAAGAGCTTTGAAACCCTGTAAATATCAGTAGTTTTTAGAAAAATAGTTCAAATGGGGGTGAAGGTTTAACAGATGGGTTACCTTGGGTTAACTTTAAGAACAAGAAAACATTATGATGTTCACACACACATGCACACACACACACACACACACACACACACACACACACGATTGAGGAGTGAAAGACTGGTGTGTTTGTCTCATCAGCAGCCAGCCTTAAGTTTAACTAGGGAGTGAGACAGCTTGAGTTAATAAGGATTATATAACGCGCCCCTGATGAGTTTTCCCTCAAAACAGCTGTTGCCACCATCTCTCTCTACCTGATTAAGCTTTCGATTCACGACAAATCCTGCCACTGTGGGACTGCAGTGGACAGATGACGGATATAATAAATCAAGTCTGGTGAGAAAAGAGGGAGGGAGGAAGAGAGGAGGGCCAAGGGTGTTCTGTTACAGCCAACCTTGATGATCTGACACTAAATCTCATAGGATTTTGGTCATTGGTTTGTTTACTGGTGGCTGGTCTTGATGCGTTTACTTGTTCTCTGTTGGCGAACGTCAATGGTAGGACTGTCGCAATGATGTCAACGACTGCAGCGGTATTAGACTGATCGGATGAGGACTGGACGAGACTTTGACATGATCCTGTGAACTTTGTCCCATGCTATCGACCTCTGAACTCTATAGCTTGGTTTATAAGGGCCAGGCACGCGATAACTTGGTTGAGAACAGCAAGTTTGCCCTCTACATCCTCTCTCTATCAAATCCTTTTAGATCAGCAAATCCCGATTTCACCCTTGGGAGAACCGAGTTTCCACTAACCTTTTGGACAGATAAGCTTGTGCAGAGGGTGAGATGCCGATGAGTTGTGGGCCGTTGATTCCGGGAAAGCTAATGTCAACCCTGGGTCATTGCGACGCTCACCCGTCTGTTTGTGTTCCAGGTGAGAAATGCCGAAGCTTTATTGATCTGGCCCCTGCATCTGAGAAAGGTAAGTGATCTGTGCATACATCATGTAGTCATTTAGCAGACGCTCTTATCCAGAGGGACATTCCCCCCCAAGGCAAGTAGGGTAAAGTGCTAGGGTAAAGTGCCTTGCCCAAGGACACAACATCATGTTGCTCTAGCCTGGAATCTAATTGACGACCTTCTGATCACTAGTCCAACACCCTGACCACTCAGCCGCATGACTCCTCATCAGGAGGTGAATCGGCCCACTGTGAGGCTTCTCATCGTTCTTGAGATCATCAAAGAAAAGAGACACCAAATGAGAGAGCTCTTTAAACAACCCCATACATGTGTGAGAGCACATGGAAATGGTGTTTATATGCATTTTTGCATGTAGATAATGTATTTAGATGAAGATAATGTATTTTTACCTTTTTTTTTCAAGCAAAGCAGTCATTTCGACTGTATTTATGCTACATTTTAAACTTTCAAATACAAATAGAAGAATATACACAGGGTTTCCCCCATCAGCATGCAGGGGCTGCATAGATTTAGTTGGCTACCATGATGTCATCTTTGTTCAGGTGCATCAAATATTAAAGTTCCATATTGTTTAAATCTGAACTGATTAAAATTTGAATAATATATGATTCATTTTTGTATAAGAACAATATTAGTCAATTACGTTCTTATATTGACAGCAAGGGAGGTACTACATGCTTCCCAATTACAGCTATCATGTGATGTAATGTGTTTATACCAAGACCGGTAGATCTTTTGTAGTCATTTTAATTACCTTAGCCATTCTCACAGAGTGATATTATAATTAAAATCCATCCTTTGAAGTTTCTTCGACCCTGTTTAATTCTACCTCATATTTAAACACCAGCACAAACACCCTTATAAAGGAATTATCTCATATAACTAATAAGAAAACATGATACCAACCTCAAAGTCAAAGCAACTGATTTATAGAAGCCTAGTTATGAAACTCATACATATTCCTGAGATGTCTTATGTTCTTAAGCAGCCTTGACATTAGGCTGTCAGGCAGGTGCATGTTCCTGCAGACACCCCCTCCCCCCGTCACTGTGGAGCGAGGCTATGATATACTGAGGCTATCTTTCAGAAGGTCCCCGGAAATTACGGACAGCAAGGTATACGACATGGAGAAACTGTGAGCTTTTGTGGGTGCTTATTCAACAAGACAACCCTAGACAGCGTTGAATACATTGCACTGAACGAGGTACACAAGTACCTGCTAAGATTAAAACCTATCTTTGACTTTCCATTGCACTCTGCCCTT
The DNA here is from genome assembly GCA_030340665.1 of Neosalanx taihuensis. Taxonomy (NCBI): domain Eukaryota; kingdom Metazoa; phylum Chordata; class Actinopteri; order Osmeriformes; family Salangidae; genus Neosalanx; species Neosalanx taihuensis. Next base: position 3,651,570 of record CM059314.1, read on the forward strand.
CACTCTCAGGGCTGTCCGTGCTGCAGTTCTCTCCTGGGAAATACTGGTGGCACCTGCAATGTTCACTTCTTGCAATGAAAGTGTCAAGTTGGATTGATAGCCAAGGAGAGTGAAAGGCGAGATAGGGCGAGATGTGATGTCCAAACTGTCTTGTAGCGAGATAGTGTGCTGGTTGATTCATTGGAAATTTAAGGAAGATCCCAATGTGCTCGACCCCCAAAAAATCTCTTTTTAAGCCTCTATTGGATTTGAGGGTTCTGTCTGCCTGCGGTCTTATAATGAGGAGCTTGTGAATTATAGGAAAAGCTACTTGGAGGGAGTCAGATGGCTGAGCAGTTAGGGAATCAGGATAGTAATCAGAACATTGCCGGTTCGATTCCTAGCCATGCCAAATTACATTCCGTCCTTGGGCAAGGCATTTCACCCTACTTGCCTCGGGGGGGAATGTCCCTGTACTTGCTGTTAGTTGCTCTGGATTAGAGTGTCTGCTAAATTACTGAAATTACTAAATGTAATTTCAACTAAAGATTGTAACGGATTGTAACTAAAGAGATTTAAGATGATTGTATGTTTGGATTGTGATTTGATTGTGTGTTCTTCCCCATCCTTGGTGTGCTCTGTCAGGTGTCCTGTGGCTGTCGGTGATCTCCGAGATGCTGTACATTGTGCTTCTGTTCGTGGGCTTCAGTCTCATGTGCTTGGAGCTGGGTCACTCCAGCAACGTCATCGACGGACTGAAGCTCAACGCCTTCGCTGCTGTCTTCACCGTTCTATCAGGTGTTCACAACATTAACCTCCACACCACCTTCTTCATTTGGTCCTGGATCTGTTGTGTTGTTCAATCATCAGAATCAGAAATACTTTATTGATTTAATTTTAATCAGTTAATTTTTCTTTGATTTTCATGAAGAGCATAGTTAAAATAAAATACACCCAAGTTGGTAAACGATTGTCTTAAGGTGTTATCGTGACAAAAAAAAAATCTGGGCTGAAACTGGAATTGGGGTCAGTAGAGTTTCCGTCCAATTCCTGGTAAAAATGTAAAAAGTTGTTTGTAAAATACAATGTAAGATATTGAAGTTACTTAAACTTTTAAGTACAGTAGTGTATGAACAAGTCTCTGGTTGCTGTCTGGGACATAAATTAGTGTTGGAGACAGGATGAAATTCGATGTTAAAAGGGTTAGTTGATAAAAAAAACTTTCCAAAAAATTCAATTTGGGCCCTGGCAAACTGTAGATACATAAGCTAATTTAGAGGGATCAAGTTACGATCAAAGGAGAACATGGGTGTGTGTGTGTGTGTGTGTGTATGTATTGAGTCTCTTGTGTGTGTGTATGTGCACAGACATTGAAGGTCGTTATTCCATGCAAGCCTCTAACACCCAACTTTACCACTATCTTTCCTTACACACACACACGTAACCAAAGGTCTTCTGGGGATGGTGGCCCACATGATGTACACTCAAGTGTTCCAGGTGACCGTCAGTCTGGGTCCAGCCGACTGGAGACCCTATAACTGGGACTACGGCTGGTCCTTCTGGTAGGCGCCCTCACCGGTTCCATCACCCCTCCTAATGAATAATCCCAAAGCTCTCGTGTTACTACAGGATTAAAGATTTGGTGCCCAAAGCCCCCCCAATACAGATGCAATTGGAATTGCATAACGAAAGATCTCATGTGCTCCTCAGGCCAATGCGTCCAATGCAAGCTACAGCATGTTTGTCTATGTAACATGATTTTTGCCCTTTGTGGTTTTGGAGATAAGGGGATAAGTTCTGACATGTTCTGACAGATGTCGAGATCATCTGTAATATTGTCACAAGCTTCAACTTGTCCATGTTTGATGTCTTTGGTCAAAATATTGACGAGAAACGTGTCGAGCAGGACCTTCAACAATAGTATCTAGCAGATTATTCAGCAACAACACCTTACCCCTGCTGTTTTGGCTTACCGTTTCACTGATGGGAGGTAGCCTCATTAGTAGCAGCGATACATTTCTGTAAGCATGCCTGAAGGTTGGATCTTATTTGTCTGATAGTAGAATTCATCCTTGAGGCGTTCTCCGGAATTCTCTCTGACAAAACTCACCTGTACAGTTATTGAATTGAATTAAGTGTCATGTTTTTCTCATTATTGTTCTCCCCTGCCCCCACATCTCTAGCATGGCCTGGGGGTCTTTCACCTGCTGTATGGGTGCCTCGGTAACAACCCTCAACTCCTACACCAAGACCGTCATCGAGTTTCGACACAAACGCAAGACCTTCGAGCAGAGCATCCGCGAAGAGCAGGCCAGGGAGGCTTTCGGCTTCCTCCGGGAACGCTCCATTCACTCCATCTCCAAAACAGTGGAGGTGTTCACTCAGACGCCCCGGAGCAGTCGGAAAATGCCCGTACCCGGAGACTCCCTGGACCTGTGCGAGATTCAAGAATCTCTGGAGGAAGAGCAATGTTGATTTGCACTAGAAATCGATCCATCGCCTGAATATCGCATCAAGACTTTATCAAGACATTTCCTGAGAAATGGAGCTCTGCACTCAGAACTGAACTTCTACTTTGGCATCTCTGCCTTAATTGAAACGTGAAAACATCCACTGTCTTGGTGTTGGAATCTACGGAGAGTCCAGGACAGTCGGTCCAGGATCATTTTATGCCATTAAAATGAGTCAGAGTGGCGAATTAAATCAAAGGTATTGTGACAGATGATAGGGAAGGACTAAGAAAATATTTACACCAACAATATTGGTTATGATTCACCTCCCGGCTTGCCCTCTGACGTATGAAGCAGATTACACATCAAGGGTCTTATGTTCCATAATAGCCTTACTAAAATTGATGTTATATAATGTTTGTGTGTGTGCTGATGGACAGACAATCTGAATTCAATCTCCATCTGTAGTGTGATCTATTGAAAAATATAACCGCAAGTGTTTGCTGTGCATAAAGTGTGCCTATATAGCCAACACGTCATATTTACATCTATGCATTTGGATTTTGTGAATAATATTTGTCTACAAAATGAGAAGATGTGAACTGTCTCCTTCAAGTGATACTTTCACGGTATACAGTTCTAGCTATGGGTTTACAGAGTAATAGTTCTGCAGGGTTTTCAGCCCTTGATGTGAAGGTTGGCATGAGGAAATGGGTCTTCCACTTGCATGATGAACTTTACCAACATTCCTGGTCACCATGATACAAATAACAGCTGCATCAATTGTATTTGACTGTATGTTGTATTTCTTTCTGCTCTGCACTGAGGACAATAAATGACTGCAAGTACAGTTCCCTCTCCACCAGTGCATTACAAATTTGCCCTACATTTTACCTAGCATGTGCCATTCGACTGGCAAATGGAATTGAGTTGATGAGGACAGAGTTTTGCTGGTAAATGGTTTCCCAGTAGGACTAGGTAACAGATGTTGACACATGATAATATTTCATTGACTAAAACTGATTAAGCCCTTTCCGGAAGTCTTCTGTAGAGGAAGAAATCATCACAGCTCTATGTTTGAATTGATTTAGTACCAGCATTAAAAGTACCAGTCATTAAAAGTAAACACAATATCAATGGACTACTAACTAATGAACTCAATTAACTATACAAAACAAACCTGATTTGTGTCTCTCTTGTTTGTTCACAGGGCTTCTCAAGGATACGGCTGATTAAGAACCAGCATCAGCACCGTGTCACGTGAGCCTGTAGAGCAGTGGTCTTCAACCCTGGTCCTCAGGACCCACTGTCCTGCATGTTTTAGATGTTTCCCTGCTCCAACACACCTGATTCTAATGCATGGGTCGTTATCTAGCTCTGAAGAATCCTGGTAAACGATCATGCATTAGAATCAGGTGTGTGGGAAGGGGGAAACATCCAAAACATGCAGGACAGTGGGTCCTGAGGACCAGGGTTGAAGACCACTGCTGTAGAGAGTGCTGTGGCCCTGAACGAGGGCTTGCAGCAATGTCAGCAACAGTGGTGCATGATGTTTGAGGTGAGGAGCACTTTGGTCTGGTGTCGTCCAATCAAAATAGCCTCTGAACCTTTAGAATTGTGTTATTTACATGTTGCCACTTATACATTTATACAGTGAACTGGACATTCATCTAGTTCACAGATTTACATTCACAGATTAAGCCACCAGCTAAAAAGAGTATGCAATTCACAGTATTTCCATACGTCAACATTTGTTATTAGACCAGTTAATATTTTCCAATCCATAATGTTCAAACAACTAACAAAAAATAAGAGGTGGTCAGCATCATCATTAAACTGGCTACTATGCATCCTTTGCTTAAATCCTTTTACTCGTTTGCCCACTTCCTGTGTCCCATCTGTTCATTTCCTGTTCTACTTCTACTGTTCCTGTATTCCGCTGTCAGTCAGCGCTCTGCTCGGCTCAGTATCCATCATCATACTCATTCTGAGCCTGTTGTCGAGCCAGCATGGCCTGTATGAGTGCACTTGACCCTAAGGGGGCTGGATTCTGGGGAGGAGCCGGGATCTGGAAGAAATTCCCCTGCTCCTCCTCTGCTTTCTGTCGAGCTCGCATGACCTGTTCCACAGCGCTGGACCTGCTTGACGTGGGGTCCTGGGAGGATACCTGCACCCCGAAATGACCCTCTTCTTCTTCTGCCCTCTGCCTAGCTTGCATGACTTGGATCAGGGCGCTAGATTTGGGGTTTGAGTTGTGGCCTGGAGGCGGCGTCCCGTAATAATTGCCTACGTCCTGTTCTTCAGCCTTCTGCCTGCTTAGCATGGCCTGCATCATGGCGCTGGAGGTGGTGGACACCGACACATCTGAGGGAATAAGCGAGTTGTTGTATTCTACTCCTTTATTGTCCTCCTCCAATCGTTGGCGGGTTAGCAATGTCTGGAGCATGCCATTGGATGCTGACTGTCCACCGGGGGAGTGGTCATCTTGTCTTCTTTTGGACTGATGGAAAAGAAATTAGAGAGGATATTGAACGTGAAATTTTGACAGTTGGAGGTTAGTCAGCATAAGTGATTAGCATTTTCGTTTAGCATAAGTTAAAGCAGCTGTTCTCAAACAGTCGCCTGGGGCGGAGAAGACCGGAACGTTGGTTTTAGAAATAGGATTTAATTACAATGTGGGCGTGTGAGTTGTTTTTTTATTAATTGAAAAAGTTTGAGAAGAACTAAGTTAGAGAAACACATTGACAGTCCGTTCCTAACTGCCACATACCTGTTTTGTCTTTTTTGGTTTGGTCTTTTTTTGGTTTGATTTCTGAAGGGCCTGGAGTTTCTCCAACAGGAATGTCTTATCCTTTCCTTCCTAGCAAGTTCGAGCAGGAGAAACAAAGTCAGTTTGAGATACATTTAAGTTCAAGTTAAATTAAACACCTGTCAAAAAAAGACTGGCACTATGCCATTATTCGGAACAAAGACTTTCAAAATGGCAGCCGTTACATGACTCACATTAACAATTTGCTGCTTGAGGAGAACAATGAGCAGTTTGCGTCCCTTTGTGACCTGCCAGAGAATGTGTATGAAAACCCTTCAGACAGAGAGAGAGAGAGAGAGAGAGAGAGAGAGAGAGAAAGAGAGAGAGAGAAGGAAGTGAGTCCTGGAAAATAACATACTTGCTGGACTCAGATTACATGTTGTGAAATTTAGAAAGATGTTAAGTTTTTATGGCACAAGAAAGAATTAACAGTGTGTCAAAGGGCTTATGGTCCTGATATGATGGTAATAAATGACTGATTAACTCATGTTTGACTAATAATCAACTGACATTACAGTTTAGCTGTGCTGCTAATATATATATATATATACATAATCTGCCTGGACCCAACAACCTTGAGGTTGTCTAACTCACAGGATAATGAGGCTGATGAGGAAGTAGAAGACCTCGCTCCTGATGACGTTCTCGTAGATCCACACAAACCACTGAGAACCAGGAACATCCTGTTCCCCCGCCATCCAAATGGTCACCACATCGAAGGTGATGTTGAGGCCCCGGAAAGGGCCACACTGCTCCGACGGATGTAGACTGTAACAAAGCGGAAGGATCTTACATTTATTTATGTTGGGCATTTTCATGCACTTTGAAAAACCTCATAGCTCGTTACTATCATTGTACCAATTCTACCATATTTCATGATGTTATCTAGGGTTTAAACTGGGAATCCAGCTCAGTTAATGAATGCCAAATTGGGAATGAGAATTGGTATGAAATTGTGTCCCATTTACCTGACCACCCACCACCACCCCCTCCCTCCTATGCCCCCCTACCTCCAGACGGTGTAAGCCACCATGGAGCAAGCTCCCAGGAAGGAGGGGAAGAAGAGAAGGGCGATGAAGATGGTCTGCATCTGGGCCGCCCGGCCAGACCTTCGGGGGGGCTGACAGTTCTGGGTGAGGCTGACCTAGACATCACAATGGAAAGAGAGAAGAGATAAGCTATACGCTGTACAGTATATCCTCTTGTCTCTTATAGTGACGAGAGAGAGTGTTGTGAATCTAAAACGCAGACGGACGATTGTCAACTGATAACGGGCGTGCAAGTGATCTGCAAGCATGCAGTCGCTCAAGCTTAAAGTCTGTTCCTTTCCCATGTTAAATGTGTCCGCAGAATCAATTTTGACGCTGCCTAACTACAAGAAGAGCTGTAATATATCAGGAAAGGATACCTCTCAGCCTGTCATGGAAAAATATGAACGTATCTAGGGAGCTTTGAATGGGCTGGTGCCCGCGGCAGAGCCATTCAGCGGAGTCATAAAACATTCAGCTTTGCCCCATCACATGTGGGTAACACGAGTCCAGGAGATGAGAAGAGGTGCTGGTTAGGTCTCGGCTTGGTGATCTACGACGCTGTCTCATCTCAGGTGTCACCTTACACTTTAGAGCGATCTGCCGTCACGACAACACGCCAAGGATCGTTCCTACAAAGCGGCTCATGAATGGCAACCTTTTGATGGATGACAGATTCTGGAATTGTTTGTCACAAAGTGATGAAGCTCGCTGAAGTTTGAGAACTTTTTTGCTCTCAAGTGGGTGTCTGCTCACAGTTCCTGGGATGGAATGTTCCCCTTGTCTTGTCGATATTGATACAATGATTGGCTAGTCGTCTACCACCTTGACATTTACAGAAAAGTTTTATGTTCTAATCTGTGTCTTACAATTCTTAAAGACAGACTTTGTTGTTGTCGTACTTTTCAGATCACCTCTTTCATGAATTGTGTTCTAAAGTTTCCATGATCCATTTTTCAAAACCTGAACTTCAATGTAAACATTGCATGATGATCTTTCACATGACTCGACATGACCCCTACCTTCTTCAGGTAGAACAGGATGAAGAATTTGATGATCTGAATCACAGGAAGCAGTGGAGAGAAATAGATGCCGATCCTGCAGAGACCAGACAGACCAGGTCAATGTTGACTCAGTCAACTGACTGCTAAATTCTCCAGATCAGGTGTTGATAAAATGTGGTCATTATATTCACCATGCCAATGTCTGCGCGTAGATGAGGTCTAGAACATTCCTGGCGATGTCAAACTCTGGAACCCCCAAGTTGGGGAAACATTTGGTTCCAATGACACTGTGAACGAAACATCTCCTGATTACATACGTGATGCTCTCTGTTAATGACTTTCATCTTACTTGTATTTGTACTCCAGTTTTGTTTTGTACAATTTTGAATGTATTATTGTCGTTATACATATATTCAATATCGTTTTTGTTTTGATTACACAGTATATGTTTGAATGCAAGTCGAAGATTTAGTTTTTCAAAATGTTCCTCACTTGCTTAGAAACTCTCCAAAGAAGGAACCCAACATCAGGAAGAGGAAGTCAACAATGACCAACCGGTACAAGTTCTGCCCGACAACAGACTCCCAGCACTGTGATAGGGGATGCACGCGTGTTAAAATAGCCAATCGGTGTGAATGACAACCGTATAGGATGGAAGTGATTGGTCTGAAAGGACTCACAGTGTTGTCACGGGCCACGTCGTTCATCCAGTAGTAGCAGAGTATTCCCAATATAGACATTTTCAGGATGACGTTCCTAGATTTTGATATGAATACAGATTACAGATTGACAATGTGACAATGTACAATGGGAATGTAGTAGGGAGTGACTACAGGGAGTGATTTAAAGTTGCCATTTTTCCTCTCTTTGTCTCTCTCTCTCTCTCTCTCTCTCTCTCTCTCTCTCTCTACCTGGCTATGATGGCGTAGATCTGTATGCGTGGCTGGGAGTAGTGCTCGATCTTGTTGAACAGAGAGTAGAAGAGAGGGATGACCAGGTTGATGAGGGACACGATGAAGGGGAGGAGGAGGCTGGCGGCCTCGTCCAGCAGAGAGCCAGAGGACGACCCTCGCTGTGAAACACGCAGACGAAAACTATCAAGAAACTGCTTCGAAGAAACACACTTAAGAGGAACACGCGTGAAGCGTGTTCAGTAGTGTCGGCAGACACACACTCACATGTACACACACAAAAACACGGTTACAGCTACATACAAGGCCAGCGGCAGCACACACCTTGTGTAGCCTTTAGTGTGACACTATTAAGATTGTGCGATAGCCCTTACCGTAAGTAAGGCAGGTTTATCTAAGATAAAGGAGGTCATTAGAATTACAACAAGCATCTAGAAATAACACCAGAAACTTTGTCTGGGTTACCTAACCAGGAAGAGGTTGGATGTTCAAATACAAAATCTCATAAATTACACAGGAATTAACATTCGTCAGTTGAATGTTAATCATTGACCTTCACGTACTTCCCTGTACTCAGAAATCTCATTAAGTTACATCATAATTCTGTACAGTTTTATCAAGGTTTATAACACACTTATCTGTGCTTCTGTCTTTAGGCTGCGTACCTCTTTGTCAAACTGACACAGGAAGTAGATGCCGGCGCCGCAGCCCAGTGCCACGAGGGTGGAGCAGAGCCAGGTGGCCAGGTGGACCCCCAGGTGTTTGGCCCTCTCAGACATGGGGAGGTAGGTCACATGAGCGTTCTCAGACAGAGACTCCTAGAGGGGCGAGACGACGGCAGAACAGCTCAGAGACACAGAAAAACCGACAGGGACGGACTGACCCCTTGGCTAAAAGACAAGACACAGAGACGCAGGGTCGGCTACCTTGAGCTGGACGCGGAGGTTGTTTTTGCGTTGTCTGACCGCTCGCTCGTTGGTCACGTTGAAGTCCCAGGTGCAGAGGAGTGTCCAGGCACTGCCAGAGGTGGGGTCAGACAGGACGTAGTTCCTTTTGAATGAACTGGCCATGCTAAAGACAGACAGACCAACAGTGGGGTAAAGAATGAAGGAGAGAGATAGAAGATTGTCAGTTTGATTAAAGTTACCCTTCTTAGACAACAGTGTAACTGGTTTGGTTCTAGTCCCTCTTCATGACAATCAGTTGCATAGTGAAAGTTGTGATAGACCTACTGACCTGTATATCAGGGCACCTCCACACAAAACCATGTAGGCTGATATGGTGAAGAAGTAGGCCAGCTGCATGTTGTATTCTGTGGGAGCTGACCCTGTGCTCTCGTTACTGTACGCACCATAGTACAACACTGTGTAGTTAAAGTAACCCTGTGAAATCACAATTTAAAACGCATTTATTGACACCTCACTCACTTTCACATCAAATATGAAATCGGTGTAGTTGCCCCCCCCCCCCCCAGGCTTCCATCCTGCTCGTCTTCCTCTCTTCCAACACCACAAATATGCATTATTATATTATAAAATGTTGTATATTATAGTATTATTGTACAGGTAGTACAATGTAATCCTGATTACAAGGAGCAGAACTAAGCTAATTTAGCATGTATGAATGAATACAACTGTATTCAAACTAGGAATGGAAAACAACATTAACAAGTGACAAGTGCGACATTAAACCAGAACCCACCGCTCCGGTCAGTAACTCCAGGCCTCTAAAGCTCGTCCCTGAGGGGAAGCTGCCTGTGGAGTTCTGCACCAGCTGAGGGATGGTGATGAAGCCAAAGTTGACCAGGAAGGAGAAGACGTTTAACATGAGCAGCCACTTGAGGAACAGGAAGTAGGAGAGGACGCCAGTTCCGAACTTGCCACCGATCTCCTTGAACGTCCCTTGCCAGATCTTTAAGGCCTGCCGAGCTGAGGTCATGTGAAAGCCGCACCTGCGGAGGGACTGGGGGGGGGGAGGGGGGGAGGGGGGGGGGGGTGGTAGCAGGTACTAAAACAAGAGCCTGACTCACATCACATAGACATAGACCGGTTACTTTGAACCAACCAAAAGCCTTGGAGGTAGGCTTGATTTTCCTCTCAGTTAGCATTTATGGGAAAGATCAATTTGTGTTCTGGCACTGCGTATGATATATTAATTGACATAATTTTTTAAAGAATTGACATTACTTGTAAATAGTTATTATCAGAGGCCTGCTACTTTGTAATTCTTTTAACAGTGTCTGAAAGCTGTCAAATGAAAAGATGACATAGATTAAACAGTTGGGGAGCACTTGATTTGGCTCAGTGACCTGACCGGGAAGAGATTTCGTATTATCACACCTGTTTATGGTTTCTTCTTCAATAGGACACTAGGCTTATCGGGAAAACCGTCTGTGACTCACCAGAGACATGCTCTCCGTGCATTCTGCAAAGCAGGTGAACCGGCGAGTGCGCTCCGATGACTTGAAGGCCAGAACCTGGCTCCTGATGAGATAAGGAAGGTAGCAGATAGTGCCTGTCAATATCACAAGCTGCCTTTATGTCTCCATGGAAGTATACAACGTGTCAAAGCAGCCCAAATATATAGGGGTAGCTGTAGACTTTGAACTCCGACGGTATTTTATTCTCTTGACCAGCAGGGTTTGTGTGTGAACGAGTGCATGCGTGTGCCCCCAGCCCACCCCCACACAGCCTTTATCACAAAATCATTAACCCTCCAACCTTGACACAAACCTATCCTAGTGCAAACAGAACACCTACTTCACAACTAATGTGACAAGCCAAGCCAGACTGAGGGAGTGGTAACACCTCCAGACCCCCCTCCCTCCCTCGCCAGACACCCACCTGATGTGCTTCTTGTCATCGTAGCTCATGGGGAGGCCTCGGATGGCACGTATTCTGTCGCCAGTGGACAAGGCGACGAGTTCTTTCACCAGGTCCTGCTCCTCTGTGGAGGGGGGGGGGGGGGCGAGAGAGAGAGAGAGCTCAGCAAAGATGTCATTAACGTCTGAAGAAGTAGAGCAGAACTGCATCTCTCTCCCTGTCTTACCGTTCTCCATTTCAGTTCTGATGGCGTCCTCTGAGAAGCCCAGGTGACTCAAGGCAGTCTCTCCCCCAGGGTAGCGACTCATCCTTCTCTTTCCCCTCCAACACATTGTCGTGTTACCTGAAGCCGCATGAAAAGAAAATCAGTATATTACCTGAAAATTTTATATAGCATCGATATACAGTACAGTATCCCCCCCAAAACATAAGCATGTCAGTGAAATGACCTCACCGGTAAATTCACTTGTGGTAAGTTAACTCCTGACAACTACTGTTGTCAAGGCAAATACGCCTTGACGTTTACAGTACACTAACTTTAGATGAATTGGTTTATTCAGTACTCAAGGAAATGGGTCTTATCAAATTCAACAAAGGTAGGTACCATATGCTAGTATTTACACTACTTAAGGAGTAACCAAATGTTCCTGTTCAGTCAATACAGGTCAAGCAACTTCCAAACTCCTTAAATTCAACAGATTATCAATGGGTTATTTTTAAAGGATTTAATGACAGATTGTAAATGTACATCTACAGCTGTCTTATTCTGGGCTGGCTCCTTTAAAGGACTTGAGTATTTCTTTATAATTTACAGGAATTTTCTGCCAAAGACTTCCTGGTCATTGAATAGTTTACTCATTCATAACAGCCATACCATAAAAAACCTACTGTGATGGTAGGTGTCATGGTCAAATATTTTGTTGACTTTTCTCTGTTTTCTGAGACATAATGACAACAGTGTGATGGTTGCTACCTTCAGTAACAGTATATATATTTGAATGCTTCCTGAGCTTAAAAAAACCCCAATGAGAAATGTTTTGAAAGTTCCCTAAACGGTACCTGTGATTGCAGATCGCTGTCGTGCGTGAGGGGAAGGATCATACTGAGGAGAAGGTTCTACCTGGAACGTGCTGTGGTCTAAACATGAGAAACAAAAAGGAGAACTGGAGGCATTAGGAACACGCCGTCACATAGCAACGCACTACAACAAGATGCTCCTGAAGTGAGTGACACACACATTGTGCTTTTAAACCACAATGGACCATCAGTCTCATGTACATGTTCATGTGTCACCGGTGGATATTCAATATATATATATATATAGATATATGAACTTCCCGGCTTTTTGTGTGTGCAATCCCATCCAGATTAAGTCCACCACCAATTTTAACAACATTTGGGCTTTCCACGTCACACACAAAAACACTCATTACACGGTTGTGGTTCGTAACTCCCTCCACTAAGGAGTTCAGATGTCGCTGCTTACTGAGCTCGTGCTGCTGCCACTTGGGGCTCTCGGGCCGAGGCGAGAGAAGCCCCATAGGGATGCTGTCCCTCCCCCTCCAGCTGCCCTCCTGCCAGCCCCCCCAGGGCACCCTCTCCAGGGCAGGGTCGTAGCCCACCGCCCGGCCCTCCGGCTGCTGCCAGCCCCTCTGCCCGCCCTCGTTGGCCTCTCGGGCGTAGGGGTTACTGTGCGGCTGTTTGCTCCTGGAGGGGCTACAGAGAAGAAGGGAGTAGAAAGAGAGGTGGAGGGGAGGAGAGAGAGGACAGATGTGAAACACGTTCCTGGTTTATATGTACATTTGTAATGAAAATGGTTATGTATCACCCACTGTGGAGAGGGCTGGAGGAACAGAGAGGAATATCTTATTCCAATATTATAGTCAGTATTAAAAACTTTCATACCCATTCATACCCACACTGGTAATAATGTCCCACAACTATACCAGTAAATTATTATCATAAATGTCGCATATTTTATCTTTTTATGTAGTTGTGATTTGTTTCAATGTATTTTAGAGGAGCTATTTTGGGAAGTCAGGCTATAAATCACACTGCCAATAACTGGCCGTCACCCCTGACAAAGATTATCTTCAAGGGACCTAAGCCTCCCATCGACACTCAAACCTAAAGCAGTTTATATTGACATTTGCATTGCATTTGATTAGTATCAACCGAGGGATGACCCCCCACACAAGATGTCAAACCTATCTGTTTCCAAGATAGAGGAAGTTCAAAAAAAAGAAAGATAAAATAAAAACAAAAGGCACAGTAGAAATAAAATGTCAAACCTCCTGTCGACCTCCAGTGTTTGACTGTCATGGTAGGCAGGGTTGAAATGTCCCCCGTTGTAGTGTGACATGAGATCCTCGATCTTCGTCCTTTATTCCTCCTCTTACTCAACAGAGGGCTTTTCCCCTCGCTTTAATACTCCTTCTTCAGTCTCTCGTTCCTTCTCTAGTGCACCACTGCCTTGAGTGTCCACCTGTTCTTGGTAAACACACCTGATGGTCATCAAACAGCTCCCATTACCACCAAAGCAAAATAGTGGCATTAAGGAAGTTGTGGTGTGGAATTAAGATTCTGTACCTAGGCTAACAGTAAGACTTTAATGGTAAGGTCTTGATTACATCGAAATAGAATGGTATTCAGCTCATCACATATAATAAGACTGCTTCCTACTCCATGAAGATTCTAACAGCTTTTCAACTCAAGGGAAACCTGTAACTTAACTCTTTTCCTATGCCTCAGTGTAATTCAATATTAATGAATACTGTGGATAATGTTTCTGACAGACAATTTGAGGCTTCCCAGTAGCAGAAGAAGGAGGGTTAATACAGGAAAGACAAATCTGAATAGCAGTAGAACAATCTGGAGAAAACAATCTGGACGTTCAAACATTGCTGTCTGAACAAGTCAGAATGGATCACAGTGCATGCAGTACATTTACAATCATCAGTAAACTGAAGCTCTGTTGAAATCATCTATGCACTCATTAAATTCCCATGAAGTTATATAGCATATACACACTCTACCATAATAATTGAAGAGTGTAATAATAATAAGTCACCCTAATAATTCACCATAGTAAAATTTGTGGGCAAACTATCTTTTCAACTTACATAGATTGTTTTCTTCAAGTTAATTAAATACAAGCTGATCCAAAATGATACCAGTGCTCCAGTATTAAAGGTTTGCCTAGTGGAGTCATGAGAGTTAGACTGATAGATCTACCTGAGGGCAGCAGTAGTGTACCCGGAACTGGGGTCTAAATTCATAAAAGTTGAAAGTTCACTGGCTTTCAATAAACCATGCAAATCCCAAGGCTCAAAACAGAAACTATATAAAGAGTCCCATGAGATGAAAGCTTATTAGAATGTAAATATGCTGCCAGAAAATGTGTTTAGATGAATCCATCCAGGGAAAGCAGAGAAGTTCTCACTTTGCAGTGGGAATGTCAACATGTAAAACCATTTGAGCAACTATAATGATTAACCCTGAACAGGGTTCTCATGGTCTCTATCAAGCAAAGATTAAACCAGATGATTTTACTCATCAGAAATACTCATCAAAAACTTTCTTACTGAATCATTATTAATACATGCATTTTAGTGTTTGAGGATCAAACAAAATAAAGGTTACAGTTTAGTAAAATAAACAATAACACACTTCTCCTAAACTAAACTGATCTATTATCATGAGTTACAAGGTCTATAATATTATAATTATTATAATTTTATATCAACACAGTGTTTGTTCACAGTTAGTAAACATGTATATGTATAGCATGCGTTTTTAATATGTGATTAATGTACCATGTTTACTAAGTTTTTATTGTGAAACTTTTATGATGATTTTATTGTCTGTAAAGCGACTTTGAGTACCTTGAAAAGCGCTATATAAATACAATGTAATATTATTATGATGTATTTGCTGGGATTCAGGAAGTGAGGCGCCTTGTTTCCCAGCTCCAGTAAACCAGGATAAACTCTGGCTAACAAAGTTTGGCCAAAAAACTTTCTTTTTGGGTCGACAAAAGTTCGTGAAGAACAGAAAAAAATGGAGATAGATTCAGGTAAACTCTGCAAAGTAAATGTCTCATTTTTAACATGATTGTCGCTAAAGTTAACCAGGCAAACTAGTAGTTAGCTACAGTAGCCAGCTAGCCAACTGTGCAGACTGCAGCTTGGTATCTATATAGTACTTTATATATCTATATATATATATATACTACTATACTATACTACTATATATACTATCTATTGTATATATATACCACATTCTTTCTGGCTATTTATAACCACAAACATGTTTTCTTTCAACATATTTTCATATGACGCTCGTTAACAAACATCAAATGAATACATTCCGTTGGACAGTCATTCTGATGTTTTTACAACTTATTTAGAATAATGATTAATGCCTATGAGTAGTCTGCTCAATTAACGCTACAATTATTATTATAAATTCTAATTATAATGTATTATTGTATATTGCTTATTTAATTTATTTATTTCTTTATTATTATTATTATTATTAATAACAGTGTTCTACACGGACCGCACTGGACCAGCCAGCAACCCTCTGCTGGACCAGCTGCCCAGCTACCAGTCCCTGCTGTACCGCAGGAAGCCGTCCCATCCGAGCAGCGCCAAGCGCAGGGGCAGCACCAGACACAGGCTGGGCTCCACCAACAGTGGGAAATGGGGGACGACTACGGTGGACAGAGCGGGGGAAAGAGCGGGGGACAAACTGAAAAGCCAGACGGTTGAAAGAGCTGTCAGAGAACTGCCCAAGCCTATGGGAGAGAAACGCAGAGACAAGTGAGGAGGCGACCCCCCCCTTACCCCACCAACACCCCCACCCCCTTATTAGTCATGCTTAGAAAATGGGGTGTAAACTTGTCCCAGCTCTATCTTGTCTGTGTTAGTCACTCACTGCGTTTTGCTGCTGTATTATAATGTGAAACTTGCATGATGTTGCATAATGTGAAACTTGCATGAACTTCTGCCCATGGGATATAAAGTACATCTTGAATATCGATTCATTTTCCAGACCAAGATTATATCTGGTCTTTGATGTATAAACAGGGAAACTTCACGGAAACTGATCTTATCAGTCAACAATTGATGGATATGAAGAATTTGCCCCACAAACGAAACTGTATCGGACTAGTTGACTTCATGGAAGGACGAACCAATGCTCCCTGCTGATGTGCCCCACCCCCTCCCCCACCTCCCCCCAGGGATCAGCGTCTGGAGCAGGCCAGGGAGCTGAGCAGCTGGGGGCAGTGGAGGCAGAGCTCCAGGCGAACCCTGCGGAGGCTGAAGGAGGACGCCTGCGACTGGCTCCAGTCCCTGGAGCTCTGGAGGGGGGACATCCACCTCATTGAGGGTGAGGCCCGAGGGGGGGGGCGGGGGTTAGGGGTGAGGGAGTACGTGACGAGCCTTGATTAATCAATTTATTGATTATGCCTAGTCTACTTGAGATTTCTAGGTAACTGTTTTGGATAAATATTGTCCGTGTTTATTGACAAAAGCCCGCACACTGGTTAAACAACAGTATTGATGTCCTCCCTCCCTCCCTCCCTCCCTCCCTCCCTCCCTCCCTCCCTCCCTCCCTCCCTCCCTCCCTCCCTCCCTCCCTCCCTCCCTCCCTCCCTCCCTCCCTCCCTCCCTCCCTCCCTCCCTCCCTCAGGGATGTTTGGTACTGGCATCCTGTCCTACTTCTCGTTCCTGCGCTACCTGGTCCTGCTGAACGTAGTCATCTTCCTCCTCATGTTCAGCCTTGTCCTGCTGCCCATCATCATCGCCCCCCACGCCTCAGGGAACACCACCTATAACCAGGCGGACGGTAACGCAAACTAGCTTCACAACCAGTCTCCAACCAGTGGATATCAGTATAAACTGAGTCCTACCGCCATTTGTAGTGAGCAAAAGCTAGGTCGCAGTACGCTGACGCCTGGGGTCGTTCGTGGCTGTTCTCCACAGGCAGCGTGTGCAGTGTCTACCCCAGCAGCTCACGGAGAGGTCTGGTGGTCTTTCACCAACACATCACTGACTTACTCTCCGGAGGGGTACGTGTCCCGTTCTCTCCTGCACGTTCTGCCTTAACGAGGGTGTACTTCTGGTATCAAACTCTGGTCCAACATTACGCTAATAATTCCTATGTATTCCGCATTCTGAACACTGTGCTTGTGAGGTATCTTTTTAAGTGTGGGATGATGGGAAATTGAGTTTTTCCATTTGAAATATGAGTTCTCTGGGCTGTGACACACAGGGTTTTCTGGAGCAGACCTACCTGTTCTATGGATACTACAAGGTGGACGCCATCCACTTCCCTGGGTTCAGATACAACCTTCCTCTAGCCTACCTGCTGGTCACCATAGCCTACCTCTTCCTCAGTCTCATATGGATCGTGAAAAGGTGCCGTTACCAGCATCTACCAAAGTGCTGTTCTTTGAGGTTCAATTAGTCTAATTTCAGCCAAGGTTACAGTACTAATAACAGTTTCACTTTCCAAGCATAGTAATGCATCGATCTTCATTTGTTATGATCTCTAAAACAGTGGTTCTCAAACCTGGTCCTCAGGGCCCACTGTCCTGCATGTTTTAGATGTTTCCTTGCTCCAACACACCTGATTCAAATGAATGAGTCATTATGAAGCTCAGCAGAAATGACAATTCATTTGAATCAGGTGTGTTGGAAGGGAGAAACGTCAAAAACATGCAGGACAGTGGGCCCTGAGGACCAGGGTTGAGAACCACTGCTATAAAAGACAGTTTTGAATCAATAAGGTGCAGTGTTCATCATAGTTATTGATATTGATAGACTGTTCATTTGAATGGTTCGTTTCTCCCAGGTCGGCCACCGGGTTCAAGCGTAACCTGGTTCAGGATGAGGACCGCTTCCAGAGCTTCTGCAACAAGATCTTTGCCGGCTGGGACTTCTGCATCACCAACGAGAACGCCGCCAGGCTGAAGAGAAGCAGCCTGCTGTACGAGCTCAAGGTGAGGGGAGGGGGGCCTCGAGGGGAGGGGGCCTCAGGAGGAAGGGGCCTCAAGGTGAGGGGAGGGGGCCTCAGGAAGAGGGGGCCTCAAGGTGAGGGGAGGGGGCCTCAGGAGGAGGGGGCCTCAAGGTGAGGGGAGGGGGCCTCAGGAGGAGGGGGCCTCAAGGTGAGGGGAGGGGGCCTCAAGAGGAGGGGGCCTTGAGGTGAGGGGGCCCCCAAGGGAGGGGGCCTAAAGGTGATGGGGCCTCAAGGAGAGAGGAAGGGGTCACTGTCAACCTATCCTATTTCTATTTTCCTCACGACACATTTTTTGCCAGACTGACCTGGAGGAAGAGAGGATCAAGCAGAAGATCGCTGACCGCACCCGTGGCCAGCGCTGCAGGATCTACCTGATCCGACTGATCCTCAACCTGTTTGTGGTGGCTGTCCTGGCCGCCTGTTTCTACAGCATCTACAGGGCCACCATCTTCTCCCAGACAGTCCAGGTCACCAAGGTGGGTGGATCATCCATCCTGGGGACATTTAGTGAGGCTAAACGCTAGGCACTGGTTATTGGTGTTTACACAACAATACTATGGTACTAATAGGGATAGTTACCATTGAATGCTTATTACTGTTCTGAAATAACAGTGGTTATTTAGATAACACTTATTAGCTAAATAACTACTATCTGTAATAGTACCAAGTCTAATAAAGTCCATCCCAGTGACGTATGCTAGCTTCTGTTTCCGTGGCGCCCGCTAGGTGAACTTCCTGCTAGACTTGATCTACGAGTACCTTCCGTCCATTGTCATCACCATGGCCAACTTCATCACCCCCCTCCTCTTCTCCTTCATCATCAACTACGAGGATTACTCCCCCGCGTTTGAGATCCGCTTCACCCTCATGAGGTACACGAGGTGCACGTGTTTTGTTTGGAAGTCTTTGGGGATTTTGAGTCAGCACGATCGTTCGTTCACACCAGGTCCATTCTCCCTCCCTCCCGTTCTCCTTTCCTTTCTTCTGATCTCTCTCGCTCGCGTTCTCTCGACCTCTTCCCTGTGTCTGTCCCCTTCTCTCTCTTTCACTCTCTTTCTCACTCCCCCTCTCTCTCTCTCCATTTCCCTCTCTCCTCCTCCCCCTCTCCCCCTCTCTCTCCAGGTGTGTGTTCATGCGTCTTGCCAGTATCGGGGTGCTGCTGTTCTCTCTCTGGTCTCAGATCACCACCTGTCAGGAGCAGCCTTGCCCATGCGGCTACAACCACGTCCTCTACTCTGTGAGTCCAGCCCTCAGGCAGAGCACCACTAGCTGCTGGGCTTGAGGAATCCCTCTCCTGTGGATTTTCCAGCATACTGTATGGTTAGGGGTGTGTGTCAGGGCTGAAGTCTTGTTATGTGTCGTATTGACCGTGCCCTTGCCTGTCTTTGTCTTTCTGTACAGTGCTGGGAGACACGCGTGGGCCAGGAAATGTACAAGCTCACAATCTTTGACTTCATCATTATCGCCGCCGTCACTCTCTTTGTGGAGTTCCCCAGAAAGTAAGTTTGTTCTTTGTGTTTTACTACACACCATTGAATGTTAGACAGGCATGGTAGAAGCAGTGTTGGACATGCACCCCTATCCCCTATCCCTGCCTACATAACCCCTCCACCCCCATCCCCTTCTCCACCCCCATCCCATCCTCCCCCAGACTGATCGTGAACTACTGTAACTGCGGCCTGGCCCAGTGGTGGGGGCAGCAGGAGTTCGCCATCCCCCAGAACGTGCTAGAGATAGTCTACGGCCAGACCATCTGCTGGATCGGAGCCTTCTACTGCCCCCTGCTGCCCGCCATCTGCATCATCAAGTACTTCCTCATCTTCTACATCAAGAAGGTCAAATCAAACATTCACAGCTACTGGGTGGAATGAAAGGTTTCTGTTGGTTACTTACAGAGGAACTCAAGCCTGGTGAAGGAGTTTGTCTGGAAGAATCAAAGCTTTTTTCTTGTTTTCACCAACTTGCCTACCAGTACAAAAGTGCAGAAAAAAATGTTTAGTCTTTACATTTTTCCTTAAAGTCTTTTTTTGTAATTGTAATTTACTTTTTAATGATATGTCTAGTTCTGTATATTGTAGCCTGATCATGTGAAGTGACTGAAAAATAACGTTCACATGAACCAACACATTGTCTTCCTCACACCTGTTCCTGTGTGGATGGATCCCCCCAGGTGTCCCTGGTGAATAACTGTCGTCCAGCCACCCGGCCATTCAGAGCCTCCAGCTCCAACTTCTTCTTCCTGGCTGTGCTTCTGATTGGCTTAGCCCTGGCCTGCGTTCCCGTGACCGTCAGCATTGCCCAGTGAGTGCGCAGCCGTAACCGCCATGTCACCGCAGCTCAAACACGCCCTGCAGCAGCTGAGCTAACGCTGCTGACGTCTCCTTCGCCTCCCTCTTCTCAGGATCAACTGCTCTCAGGCGTGCGGTCCCTTCGTTAACTATACCACCTCGTGGGAGGCTCTCCCCCGCACCGTATCCCAGCTGCCCTCCCAGGCTCGCTCCGTCCTCCGCGCCCTCTCCTCTGAGGCCTTTGCCGTGTCCCTCTTCGTCATCACCTGGTACGTTTTGGGAAAAGATACAAACGTAGCGCAGATTTCTATATAGTAACAAAGAAAGTCTGTTATACAGCACAGTGCAGTTGTTAGTCCTCTCATATGCCAGGTTAGGGTTACCTAACTAACTAACCTTCTACTGTATGTTATGCTTCACTGGTCACACTGACTTGGTAATTAACGATCCGTGTGCGTGAGGTTGGTGTGTTGTTGTCACCAAGTCGCTTCTCTGTCTCTCCAGCCTGGCCATGTTTTATGTTATCGCGCTAGCTGGCGCCCACAAGAGAGTCATTAACCAGCTCAGAGAGCAGCTGGAGATGGTGAGTTCCCCTTAGTAACGCTGCACTACAATGGTGCATCTGAGAAGGCCACTCATTTGACGTACGTGTGTGTCTGTGTCCTCCAGGAGGGGAGAGACAAGCGTTTCCTCATCCAGAAGTTGTGTCAAGCTCAGAAGACCCAGTCTCGTACTCAGTCCCATCCTCGCTCCCACTCCCACCAGGAACAGAGCCCCAGCTACCAGCTACCATCTCCCACCTACTCCTACAACTCTGGGCTGTTCCTGGTGCAACCTCCTCCTAACTCCTCCACCCACGTATAAAACCACAGAAGAAAGGGGGGGGCGCTGTAGAACTTGAATAGATGTGAATGGATGCTAAAGGCTCTGAAACCATAGAACTATTGTTTGAGAACTTAATGTTTGGAAAGGACGATCTTTTCAATCCCCAAACATTTACATTTTGAGCCTGTTCAATCTTTTAAGTACAATATTGGGACCAATAATATGAAACTCGAAAACGAAACTACTGCTGTCCTATTTTAGGGTGCATTGCTTTACTGTAGCTCTCCTGCTATTTTTTCTACAAACGTGAGAATCCATTGCATCACCTTTTCCTTCCAAGAAGGACTTTTATTATGAAAACCACTACAAAACCTTGAATTAATATAAATAAATATTCCATGCCAAATCTGGCCCATGTTTTCTAAGCTTGAATGCCCATGAACAAAATGTTCACATATCAATTGTAATAATTTTTACAATGACTTTGTCGCTATGTTTATGAACTACTGAGCATATTTTGTCTCTTGTCATGATTCCTTATAGTATTTACTTTTTCAAAATGGTGTTGTTGAATTAGTATAAATATTGGTATATATATTGGTATTGTATACTTTCCTTGCCTCCACCTTTCCACTACTAAACTGAAAATACTAGCCTAATGTTTTTCTCTGCCTGCCTACACCAAGGCAATGGATGTTGATGTGCGCTTTACCTAAAGTATTATATCCTGTGTGTTGTGTTTTGATGTGCTGTTACAGTTAGAATGGTTTGTATGTTTGTGTTTACCGTTCTGGGTATATGTGGGTTTGATACCTTAACCTTGAATTCTTGAAAATAAATCTTGGATTCTACTTCATGCCACTGTGTTATTAGAAATACAGTTCCAGTCACTACACAACACAGCCTACACAACACAGTTTTCTAATAGAGGTCTATTTCTATTTTCTATTCACATGCAGATTCAAATTCATTCATTTCTACCCACCTATTATTCCCTTTAGGGGTCAAGAGTGCCTGTAGCCTATCCCAGTTACTTAAGGCCAAGGTGGGGTTTAACACAGACAGTTACAGACAACCATTCACTTACATTCATTCACTAGGGGCGTTTTTTAATATATTTTTTATAAATTGTAGTCATGTACTTATACTGCAACTACATTTCCCATGAAACACTGCGGTGAAGACGTGAAACGTCACATTCAGCGCGCCAAATGTGAGCTGCGCCTTTCTGGTGTCAACAAGAACATCACACCGGGTAAGAAAGTTTATCCGCTTTAACGGGGCTACAAATGCATTTACACTACAGTAAAAAAAAAAAAATATATATATATATATATTTGCATGTAATACCACTTTAACTTCATAAAAAGCGTACAGTCCTCAAACTAAGTGTACATGTTTATATACTGTTTAGACGTGTGACTGACACAAGTATGCACTCGTCTTAAAGTGAAATATCTACTGTTGTTCCAGATAACTACTCACTATATCACTAAGACATGGTGTCGTTGTTTACACTGACCTTTTTTAAAACTTTTAAAATACAGTATTAGGAGCAGCATGGACCTCAGCGACTACGAGGCAGATAATTCCGTCAGCTGTCGGCTGTCCTCGGTCATACCTGAGGTATGCAAGACAGAAGACTGCTGCCTGGGCATCGATGAAGCGGGCAGAGGACCAGTGCTGGGTGAGATCACACTCTCTACCATGGTTAGATTGTAAAGAATGGCTTCCTGGGGAAAATGTACTGAATCCACAAGGTCCATGTTGTTGTTGATCAGGCCCCATGGTCTACGGGATCTGCTTCTGCCCTGTGTCTAAGAAGGAGGATCTGAAGGCCTTGAAAGTAGCCGGTTAGTGTTTTCAGACCACCAAGGATTTCGTTTAAGTGATATTAGTGATGCGCTTGTGTTTGACGTTTGTCCTCGTGTGTCTCTCTCCCCTAGACTCAAAGACTTTGACTGAAGCAGAGAGAGAGACCCTCTTCAGTAACCTGGATGGGGCCAAAAGCTTTGTGGGCTGGGCTCTGCAAATCCTCTCGGCCAACACAATTTCCAACTGCATGTTGCAGAGGTAGTCTACCCCTCTCTTCTCTCTCTTTCTCTCTCTCTGTCTCTCACTTTATTCCACTCTCTCTCTCTTTCTCCCTCTGTCATAAGGGAATATAGTTCTGATATACTGTCTTTCCACAGGGCCAAATACAACTTGAATGCTCTTTCTCACGATGCGGCCATTGGTCTTGTACAGTTTGCACTGGACAGTGGAGTGCAGCTCAAAGAGGTATGAAGCAGCCTGCTCCCATGGCAACCCTGCTGATACTTGGTTTGAGCACAGCTGAGAACAGCTCCATGTTTGTTGTTATTTCGATCCTCCTCCGTCTTGCTGGCCCCTCACTCTCCCCTACGTTTGTCTACATCTTGTGTCTCACCCCTCCTGCCCTGCGCTCCCCCAGGTGTTTGTGGACACGGTGGGCCCTGCAGAGAAGTACCAGGAGAAGCTTTCCCAGCACTTCCCTGGGGTGGAGGTGACCGTGCGCCCCAAGGCCGACTCTCTCTTCCCCATCGTCAGCGCTGCCAGCATCTGTGCCAAGGTCAGAGGACGGTGTGTATTTGAACGTGGGTGTGCTTGCATGTGTGTGTCCTGTCTCACTGGTCCACTCGTGTGTGTGTGTGTGTGTGTGTGTGTGTGTGTGTGTATGCAGGTGGCCAGGGACCATGCCGTGAAGGACT
Source organism: Neosalanx taihuensis (assembly GCA_030340665.1). Lineage (NCBI taxonomy): Eukaryota > Metazoa > Chordata > Actinopteri > Osmeriformes > Salangidae > Neosalanx > Neosalanx taihuensis. The sequence continues at coordinate 3,675,441 of CM059314.1, forward strand.
GGATCTTCTCTGAGGACTTGGGGGATGTTGACACTGACTACGGCTCAGGCTACCCTGGTGGTATGGATATGCAGGGCATTCCACACACACACACACACGACCGTTAATGTTCAATCTACTCAGCCTTATCAGCAATCTCATGAGATAATAATAGATGCATGCTCTTTAATTCCAAGTCCTACTGTATACTGAGTGTACCGACTGTGGACACTGTTTTTGTGTGTGTGTGTTTGTCTATGTGTGTGTGTGGCTCAGACCCTAAGACCAAGGCGTGGTTGTTGAAGTACCTGGACCCTGTGTTCGGCTTCCCCCAGTTTGTCAGGTTCAGCTGGAGCACCGCCCAGACTCTGCTGGACAGCAAGGCCCTCCCTGTCCACTGGTGAGGGAACAAGAAAGAGTTGCTCCTTTGAATGGAACTGAATGGAGAGGGTGGGGCACAGTAGTGGAGAATAACTGGATGTTTTCCTCTATGACGGAAAGAGCTGCGTACATGCATTGTTAAAATGTCATATCAAATTGAAATATGATTGAAATGTTGCTTGTTAGAAGGATGGTACAGAGGTGATTGAGAAAGGTGAATGTAGAGTTTCGACATGCGCGCATGTGTTTTTTGTTGTCAGGGATGACGACGAGGAGGACGGGGAGAAGGCGGCGGCCCGTAAGAACAACACCTCTATGATGTCATACTTCAGCAGCGTGAAGAGCGATGACTCCGCCCACCAGGAACACCGCTTCTTCACCGAGAGGAGGTTACACAGCCTGGACACTCTCTGAGACTCACACACACACACAAGTACACACACTGCATGCACACATACACACACCACACACAAAAGATGGACTTCTTTTGCCGTAGTCGACAGTAATGACTTATATTATTGTATTGTTACTGTTTGTGTATTGTTACTGTTTGTCTTTTTTTATGCAAGAAAAACATTAAAATGTTTGTATTTCTTATGACAGTGGTTGTTGTTGTGTCAAAATACCATGCAGGGTAAAACTGTTGTGTTTTTAAGGATTTTATTGTGCGTCAACACTGCTTTCGAACCCAACTTTGCCACAAAGCAACACTGCCCTCCAGTGGTGACAAGTTAGAACATACTCAGATGTTTACAGTCAGGTATACTTCTCCACTTCCAGCATGACATTACAGCCTGCTACTTTGTTACATATCTTCTTTAAGCCACACATTCACATTCAGCCACTGAAGTAGAATTCTGTGCTTCCTTTGGACAATCATTGTCAAGGCAGTTCAAACAACATGCAGTTGAGTGAATAATGGTCAAAGAAACAACTGTCTTACTAACTCTGTCAGTTTGATGAGAGGAATATAGTTACCCCCCAAATTACGTCAAGTTCTTCAGAATTTACACAGGATTAGACAGTTTCGTGTTCCCTGAGTAGTGAACGAAAAAATAAACACATTTTCGTATTTACAAACACACTAGTTGGATAGCCAACTATTCAGTACTAGGATACATTACTACATTATTACAATGCAATATAATACATGGACACATTTGGCATTGCATCAGTCGAGCATCAGCTCGCAGTCTTGGTAACTATTGCGTTGACATGGCAACCCAGTTCCCCTTCAGATGTAGATGGTCGGTCTGTCTGTGGTGAGTTATGGACAGACCTGCCTCGAACCTGCCAGAGTCTTTCCTGAGTCTCTCCAAACATCTTCAGCTGTCTGCTGTCCCCAGTCAGTCACCAGTACACACAGGGATCTGCTTTAGGAAGACGAATGAAACAGGAATATTGGTGCCAAAATGCAGTTGACTCCTATAGGCAGGTCCAGTTGTGGACATTGGCTAGCTGTGATTGGGTTTATTTCTGGATTCATGGATCTTCTTGCCGCAGTTCATCGCCAGGGTGGACACAGCGAACGACGACAGGATGACGATGGAACTCCCCACAAACCCGGACGCGGCCCCCCGCGGGGCCACCCGCATGACCCTCCGGGGGGGGTAGAGGTCTCCTCCGGCACCTGTGGCTGCCACGGTCTGGGCGATGGGCTCCATGGGTCTTGTCTCGGAGGTTTATGGGGGCCCAGGAGGTCAGAGATGAGGTCCTCTCAGCCGACTTTGGGCGCTGCTGTCTGGGTCTAGGAGGGAAGGACTTATTCTGGAAGCCCTGGATGAATTCACTGCCCGGCGTTGCCTTCTGCTCTCCCGATCTGCTCGCTCTCCGTTCCAGATCTTGATCCCTCACTCTGGCCCCTTCTTATAAACTCCTACCTCGTCTCGCCTGCTCTCGTCAGATTCCCTTAATAGCCGTGCTTCCGACTGCGTCAATGGGCGGATTGTAAATAGAAACGCTGTGACTGTTGAGGGCTAAGCTGGGATCTCTGTTCGTTAAAGACACCAGGCTGGTAATGCCATTAGAACATCCCCTACCCTTCCCACTGCCAAAGAACCACAACAGGGGAGGAGGGTGGGGATGAGGGGGGGGGGTGGGGGGGGTCCAAACACTGATGTGTGTAAGCACAGGCCATACCAGAGTAAACAGCAAAAACACACAATGGCTGAGAGTGTGTGTGTGTGTGTGTGTGTTTGGGATGCTGGTCACATGGAAAGTAGCGAGAGAAAGTGTCATTTTCAAGGTCAATGTGTTAGTTGACTTAGAACATTAAACATTTTCATGTTATGAACTAACCAGAGTTGACTGTAAAACACTCAAGGTCCAAGCGACTTCCTGTCATTATTATTTGCGACTGCATTTCAAGTAGCCCACCGCAGGCCGATAGTCAAGCCTGCAGCTGAAGGTTTGCGGTTCAGGTGCACTGGGGTGAGTGGTAGTTCATTTATCAACTTGAATCACGTCAAGAATGTTCCCTACCACAGACCCCGATAGATAAAACAGCTATGCCTAAAAATGTAGGAACGCTGCCAGCAAGCATGTCCTCCAAAGGGTCACCGATTTACCGCTGCATTTTCAGCACCATGGACACCGTCTCCTTCCTAAGAATAGCCTGGTGACCCACAGGCAAAAACGGGTCAACTAAACTAATCCCCCTTAGCACACTGACATAAGGTGTAGTTCAATTTGGAGGCAATTCAAGCACCGCAGTGTTGGATAACAGGATAACCTTTAATTGTTCATCCAGTTCGGTCTTGATTTAACAGAAGACGATGACAGGACAGATGATGTAAGGCTTTATGACAGATCTGGTTAAAATGTATAAGACCTTTCTTGGATTTCATTCAACAAATGACATCGTTAGCGTTTGTCCCGCTGTATTGCAATACATTTTCAGCATTGCATTTGTCATACGGCATGGTTATTTTGGGATGGATTTTGTTGCGGTTGAATTGTTAATTTTGTATATATTTAACCAAAGTGCATATTTTATGTTCGTCACTCATGAGCACAAAATCATAGTGACGGCCAAGTTTGAAGAAGCTCACATCTCCATCTACACAAGCTATAATAGGCTTAGTTGTTACTCAACCCAGCAACAGTCTCATTGCCGTTTAACCTATTTCTATAAGGGTAGTGCATGACAGTCAGATTAGTCAACCTCTGCAGCCTCTGAAATACTTGTCCTCATCCTCGACATGGTCTCTGTTGTGGTGTCATATCGAAAACGGTGACCAGGGGTCGCTGTTGTAACGGCTTGCCAATACTGTTCAGGCCCCAACTCTAACCTTTACCCTAACATTGACAAAGCCACTAAGAACAGTGACTGTGATGTATTTGAGTGTTCTGCTGTGCTTGGCCTCGTGCAGATCTGTTCCAGAGAGCAGCGTTGCAGAAGCTGAATAGAATTACGTAGGTGAGAGTGCGACGGTATCTCGTATGCCATATGTCCTCACTAATTCAGGCGGGGGAAGGAGATGATGAGAGGCTCTCTGAACATGCACAGCATTCCTCTTGAACTCCTTCCCACTCCCTGTCCTCCCTCGTTAGTCTGAGCAAGGATGGCAGATCCACCTCTGGGATTAGTAGTCCTGTTGGTTCTACCAGGGCTTTTAGCTGTGCTGTAGTCTGTGACCCACTTCCAAACCACAACAGGGATGAGATGCAGGGGGTAGGGGGGCGGGTGCGGGGGGGGGGGGGGGGGGGGGGGGGAGTGAGACAGGAAGATGAAGGAGGAGGAACCAGTGAGGGGCTTAGGAAACCAGGAAAAGGAAGACGTGTGTGTGTGTGTGTGTACTTGCGTAACACTGAAATCACAGTACGATGCAATACACACATATAGGGAACACAAAACAAAGGACATGTTGGCCAAACCCCAGCTTAGATGACAAGAATAAGTTGTGGCCTTAGTAATGAACCCCATGTTTTATGTTTCCAATGTTATGCTCTCTCCCTGACACTCATTCTCTCTCTCTCTCTCCCTTAATCTCTCCCTCTCATTCTGCCTCCCTTACTCTCCCTCTCTCTCTCTCTCTCTCTCTCTCTCTCTCTCTCTCTCTCTCTCTCTCTCTCTCTCTCTCTCTCTCTCTCTCTCTCTCTCTCTCTCTCTCTCTCTCTCTCTCTCTCTCTCTCTCACACACACACACAGAGTTACACTGCCCAGGGGAAAGCAGCTTCCGCCGATAAAATAATGATGGCTGACGTGGCTCTAGCGAGACTGGACTTTTGGAGAACCCTTTGTGATGGGAGTGGATCACAGAAACACGATGAATATTCCAAGGACATGGCGAGCCGTCAAGCTTTTTGGCTCGGGGGAGCTCAACATGACGTCACCTCCCCTCCATGTATGATTTAAGGAATGAGATCGTCCTTTAACTCCAAACTGTTGGCATGGGTGTTTTTTCCTTTGGCAAGCAAACAGCTGCTTTGAACAATTGAAAAGATGTCAAATGGATGTCCTTCCATTCATAATTGAACTGGAACAGTGTTGGGTACTGGTGCTGGGAAGGAATTGGATAGGCATGCACGAGCTGTTCTTCCAGAACATTCTTCCTCCTTCTAGGTGTGTCGGTAGCAGCCTTTTGTAATACGGTTCTTTTGTTAAGGCCCACATACAGCACCGAGCAGTTCATGATGTCAACGCGACATTTTTGACATTAGTGGCATGGGAGAGATAGAGAGCGACAAAGAATTTATTAGGAAGGAAAAAGGATGAGCAAAGAAGGTGGAGTCAAAACGGAGGGGGCCAGAAATGACAGAAAGCGAAGAGAGAGAGAGAGAGAGAGAGAGAGAGAGAGAAGTGGGAAGAATAGAGAAAGAGAAAGAACAGAGAGATAGAAAGATCCAGACACATGGAGACTTGGCTGTGTGTGGGTAGAGCCCCCCCCCCCCCCCCCCCCCCCCCCCCCCCCCCCCCCCCCCAGCCAACCAATCTGTCAGAAGTAAATCCCAATGTGACTCAAAGCTGAGCCAGCCAGACCGACCTGCACTAGAGAGAGAGAGAGAGAGAGAGAGACCATTAATGCAATGATGCTAAAAGCCACTAACTCCCTCACTGTCTCCGTCTCTCTGCTTATAAACTTGGATGTTGACCAGCCACCCTCTTACTCTCTCTGTGTGTGCGTGTGTGCGTGTGCCTGCATGTGTGTGTGTGTTGGTGTGTGTGTGTGTGTGTGTGTGTGTGGGCAAGCATGACAGATATGTGTATCTTTTGCCTGAGAATGTTTAACAATGGAATCTTCTCCTCACAAAGCACATTGTGTGAAAGTAATGGACTTTGGCCTGTAGCCCCCCACCCCACCGCACGTCCCCCATCCCGTCCCACCCCCCACTTCCCCATCCCACTGCTCCCACTCCTCATCCCACGCCTAACCTCAAAACAATGCTGGAGAATACTCCTAACAGCCCATACTAACTGTTTCTAGTTAATTTTTTCACAGCAGCCTCTTATTCATTAAAGGAGGAAAGAGAGAACAAGAGAGAGAGAGAGAGCGAGAGAGGGAGAGAGGAGAGAGAGAGAGTGAGAGAGAGATGAGGGGGGGGGGCAGATTAAATGATGTGATATGTTTCCTTTAAAACCCAGAAGGTGACAGGTTTTACGTGGCTGTGTTCACATGGTTCTACAAATCATGGCAGCTGGTTCACAACATGTCATGTGTGATATACTGTGTGATATATATGGCAGTATGAAATAACACCAGCCTGTCCACTCATGGCCTGCGTGTGGCTCCTTTGTACTGACATTTTCCAAGAAAATGAAAAATTAAATAGGTTGTAGTCATGGTGAAATTTGGAAGTGCAGGGGTTAATGATCATCGTCGTGTTGGTGGTTTTGTAGGGAAGTCATAGGAGGAACTGGATGGGTTTTCTAAACACCTCTTTCATCGAGGTGAACGTCAATACGTCGAAGGAGTGACACGTCAAGGAGAAAATCCATATAACAACTGCAACAAACGGGGATTAAACGACAAGGCGAACAAAACCCGTTTTAAGAGGGGGTGGTGGAGCAAATTTGCTGCCCTTTTCCGTGGGAGAAATCGCTCAACAGCATCATACAGATAATATGTAGGTTATCGCATTCCGCAGTGTTTTTACTAATGTCAGAGCTGTGTTCAAACAAGGTGGATCTCCATTCATCCGGAGGTATAGTAAAGCCTTTTACTGTCATGTGTTTGCAGGACAACGCTCGATGTAACAGTGTCAGACACGAATGAAATATTCCTTTGACCATCCAAACCGGCAGAATTACTGTAGGCAATGCAAAACCAGATCATAGGATACAAGAATGCAGCCTAGGACGAATGCTGAACGGAATTTGCAAGCGATTCTGGATGCAGATATAAGGGCTGAACATGGTTTTGTTATTTGGGGTTGGATTTTAATATCAATCAGTGGAATCAATGGACAATGCCTATCAAGAGTGGACAATTAAACAGCTAAAGAAACAGAGGCGCTGACAGCCAGGACCTTCACACAGAGAAACCTGCAGGCGATCAAAGCTGTGGAGTGTGTTTTTCATGATTACAAACACTGTTTAAGGTGTGTGTAACTGTTTCTGTTGACCAGTCAACCAATCGTTGACACACCAGTGCCCTCCGGTTCTTCACGCCTGCTTATTCATCAGTTCTCAGAACAGTAACCTCATCCAGGCCATCACAGTGTGTCAGTCGGGTGGAAATGGCTCTTGGCTTGAGTTAAAGCAGTAAAGTCAGAGCAGAGGAGGGCTGCACCGGTCCGAATCCCCGCCGCGCCGCTTCACTGAAGCAGACAGGAGAGCCCCGGTGTCCGGAGCACCGTGCCGCAGAGCCCCGCTGGGACGCCTATGACGGGTCACCTAGACATCACAGGGGCCTCAAGACCCTCCTAAGGTGACACCCCAGTGAGCGCCCCACCTGTGAGCACTTCCCGCCATGGACGACTCTGGAATAATTCGACGTCGGAGACTGCAGGTGAGAGATTTCCCACACAGTCTCATTCAGATCAGACAGGCCTATTTGAGTGCCTGCCAGAAATCGGGTTGTACAGTAATGAGCATAATCTATTGATCACAGACTATAGTCTGTATTGTATTGAAATATCCAAAGTCTATTAAATGACCATGGCATTGATTTAGTTGCAATTTCCTGTCTAGACCACTAACCCCAAAGAATCTAATTACATATCCTTTTACAATTTGCGTGACCCTATAGCCTCTTAAGCCACCTTCTTAGATGACAGGGTCTGGTTAAAGCCTTCCACAGGAAATCATCTCCTCAAATGTCAAAACTTCAAATCAGTTAATTCAGCATGAAACGTCCAACTTCACTGGCGGAGGGTCATATCCTAGTGCTTTAATAGACAGCCTAACCCTCCGAAATTCTGTTAAAAATCGCATTGGTGTGCAGCTGTATAAGCTGGGGCAGCGTATAGAGATATAAAGTTGGTCCGGGGCCAGGATATCAGTCAGGTGTTTTTGTGTACACATTCATGAATCACCTTTATGTGGTTACAACGCAGCATCACTCAAGAGACGCTCAAAGGACGCGATGAACTAGCTTTGCATTTCGTGGTCGTCATGACACAAATGGCTTTGACAAACTAAAGACAGCCTGGTATTATTCTGGAAGCCCGGTGTCTAATAAAGAACAGTTGAAGCTGAACCGATGTCTTTTTGATTGATGGCATTGCAGAGCGTGTTAAGCCAATCGTTTTGGTTTTACAGTGTATCGTACCCTCTGACCTTTAAAACTCAAATTCACTTACAGTAAAAGTCTAGACGTTTGCAAAATGCAAACCGCAAGCACCCAAATGACAGACACAAACACACACGTGCATAGAAAGTAGATAAATACATCAGTTATACAAGTCATACAAGCCTCCACAGTCCTGAGCTGAAATGACTGTTGTACAGTGTAGGTGCGGTCATGCATGATAGGTCGCATATGATGCGTTTGCACTCCGGCGATGTGTTTTGTGTCTGTGAGCACCTGTTTGCCAGCCTGAGTGCCTTAGTACCCTACAGTAAGCACATGACCCCCCCCCCCCTCCCTCTCCCCATGGAAGTCATCGATATCCATATCCAGGACTCAGACAGGGAAGGGAAAGGATGTGGTTCAATCCTCAGGCCCATTAGTGAACCCTAATGGTGGCCTAACAGCTCTTGAAGTTGAATAACCTCGGCGACTCACCGTGGTGAGGGGGCGGTGGGGTGGGGCAGGGTGGGGCAGGGGGCAGCAGCTGCGGGCCAGGCCCCACTAAAGTGGCTATTAAGCTCTTGGCCGGATCCACTTTCTGTGAAGAGGGTGGAGGTGTGTGGTTTGTGAGTGCGAGCGAATGTGTGTGTCTGAGGGGTTAGGGGTGGGTTAGGGGGGTGGGTTACGTGAGGACAGGGTCATTTGTTGCTAGGGGGCCAGGTTTGTTGTCTATGGCAACGTACGCGTCTGTTGTGTGTGTGTGCGATATGTGCGTGGAGTGTGAGTGCGTTTCGGAAAAATAAAGAGGCGTTATCGTGGTGGGAGAGACTGGCAGGCTAGTGTTCAACCCCCCTGTCCACGTCATCTGTAGCTGGGACTCATTTAAATACAAGCCTATGAGTCTGCTTTGACAAGGTTTCCAACTTCATTCAAGGGGTGCAAGGTGAATCACTGGTTAGGGAACCATTATATTCCATTCAAATCTACCTGATTTTACATCATGCTCTACTCAATTGTACGATTAAAGACCCGGTACAGAGATTTGTCTTCATTTAGGTGGATGACTCAGTTCCTGGGATGTATTGATCTGTACCAGCTTTTTTGTGTGTGTGCAGTAGTTGACAAAGGGAAGATTGGACCTGTTTTCTCTTCCGGGCAGACTGCCCATTCTCAGTAGTCTAAACAAGAGGGTTAAAAGCTGGATCAGAATCAGAATGTATTTTAATCGCTATGCAAGATTTACAAACATAGAATTCACTTTGGCAGAAAGGAGCAAACGTAGAAGATATATGTGACATTCAAAGGAATGTGCTCAGCTTCCACCAAGTATTGTTCCACATACTGCTTTTACTGACTTCTCCCACTGTGTTCAGCATTAGTGGTTGTGCGTTAAGAGTAGTAAAGTGTGATGATTTCATTGAAAGTCCTTTTGTTGTCTCTTGGCATTATGAGCACAGTTTTCCCCATGTAAATGTGGCGAATTAAAAGCTGTTGAGTTTGAACTTTGGAATATATTGCGTCGTGTCA